>OY757544.1:28014875-28116800 GCA_963584105.1 Alviniconcha strummeri | reverse complement strand
AGAGAGTGAGACTGAGGGGGTTAATTACTCAGTCTTTGGGATGGCCAGCCGGCCACTGAGCCATCCGGCTTGGGTCAGCTTGGTCCGCCGGCAGCGGTCCGGCAGTCACTCGGTGGCAGTCACAGCTTGACTGACTGACCGACCTGCAGGCACTAGTTGGGGAGACGCCGCTAAGGACGTGAATGACTCGACTGAGTCGGTCAATGCTGGCTGGACTCAAACTCCAAGCACTGGTTTACGACATTTCTCCTCCTTTCAGTGGAAGGAGGTGCCGGAAAGCGCGGCTCGAGTGTGGGCCGGACTATCTGGCGTCACCGAGTGAGGACTCGGCTGAGTGAGAGGGGGGTGGGGAGAGAGAGTGGGGCTACTACACTATCGGACTGACGCCAAGATGTCCAGTGATTGACTTGGACGGTACTGGAGCGGCGGCCATCGCCGTACTGAGAGAGAGAGAGAGAGAGAGAGAGAGAGAGAGAGAGAGAGAGAGAGAGAGAGAGAGAGAGAGAGAATCAATATGATGCTGAGCAATGCGTTAGTCCTTGACAGATGATAATGAATAAATCACAGTCAGAGCCGCTACTCCCCAGCCACGCCGGTAAAACTGGCACGGAGAAAATCGCTGATTCCGGGCAATGTCTGAAGCTTATCGTTGGCCGGGCTGTCAAAGCACGTAATTGTTAGTTCAAAGCAATTAAAACAGCACACAAAACTGAAACGCTGACTTGACATCGAGATGTTCAGTAGAACGTTTCAAGGCGGCTCGTTTGCCTACGAACGAGTCGCTAGGCTGTAGCAGACGACATTTGTCAGCGGTTCGCAACAAGCGGGCATACATTAGCTGTATGTTTCCTTCACGCATGAAAATAAATGCTTGAAAAATAATATCATTGTCGACTAGCAGTTCTACCTTGTAACCTGAGGACAAAATACCGAGGACTACAACAGAGTGTGCAACATTTGTTTCGAGATTCGAAGAATGACTGTAGCAGACATACTTCTTCTTGAACCAATAGGCTGCTGGGATTGACATCCGGGCAACTGCGGCATTTCCCAGCGAACCTGAGTTGCAAAATGGCTCTGGTGGGAGGAGATTGGACGTGAACATGGGAATTTCTAGACTTCGTTTACATCATGTCATCTTCGCAAGCTAACGCGAAAATGAAAAGGTTCACTCTTCGAGGTGTCCTTGATGGGCTTCGCTCATCGGTCAGTGCACCGACAAAGAGTGACACGGAGATCGAGGAAACCCTTCGGTCCGACCACTTCCACATTAGCAAGGTAGGCAATGATGGTCACATATTGATTATGTTCTTGTTATTCATGGATAAAAGTAAACATCTTGCATTAAGATGCACGACATTGTCAATGTTTTGTTTTTCAGACCGTGCGGCATGGATTTCCCTTCCAGCCGACCTCGGTGGCGTTTGATCCTGTACAGCATATTTTAGCCATCGGCAACAAAACTGGGTCACTTAGGATGTATCCTTCTGAATGTTTACATTATTTAATTACGTAAACATTGCACTGATAGAGATGTCACCGTCATTTCAGCGTTAAGTTTGAGGTGATTCTAGAAACATTCTGTACTGTTAACATATTTTCTAGCAATAACTCGACAGTTTTTAATTATTTTGGCGATAGTAAATGGTGCTCATGCACGGATGCTAAGTGATTGGGAATACACACTTGGGTTTTAGGGGTTGAGCGCAGGATTATGTCATTGTGAAGCAGGCTTAAAGTGATGAACAAATGAGGACAGGCCATGAATGCATAATTTGTAGAATCAATGCCACATTCTAGTGCATGAAGGGGTATTGCGTTTACCACGTGCGTTATATAATATATATGTAACATTTTATAACACCATAAATTAATATATTGAGATCACCTAAAGTATAATAGTATTACTATTGGGAGAGGAACCCCCTTCTCTGACCTATCCACCAACCCACACCCATCCTGTAACAGTGTGAGTGTAATGTAATTGAGGGAATTGGGGGTGTATTGAAATCACTGGACATTGTTACAATGTTAGTACATAGCCATTTGTTTTGACCAACCCATCTGTGCCGTAGTCACTTACAGTGAACTTGTAACTGGTTATCACCATGACACTAGTTCTGTTGTGATCACTGAATGCAAGAACTGTAGTAACTAGTATAGTATTAAGTGCCGGTCACTTGCCAGAATGTCATGACTGTAATGCTGTATACATGCTACATCATACATGCATGCATACATGTGCAGAATGTCTGAGGTTATAACTTCACTAGTTAGTTCAAAGCATATTAATATTAATATCAGAGATGTCAGGTTTCATATCTGCCGTAATCCGGAGACTATGAAGCAACTTGATCAACATGTCTTAAGTAGATCTGAACTCAAATATAAAAATTAAAACGATCTGTTATTAGATAAGATAAAACTCCATGATCATGACAGTTATTAATCATTACACAGTTTACATATAATTAAAAGTTACAGCCCTTCATCTTTTCTGCCCTCAAAATAAATACGCTCATGTCAAATTATGTATGGTTAGAGACGATTGCTAACCACTGCTTTACTTTATTGTGACCCTTGTGAGCCTGTTCTTTGACACTTGACAGCTATTCTTCTAGTTGTCATAATTGTTGATAAAATAATGTTCTTGAGGATGATTTCTGAGAATTGTGTGGTTAGTTATTTAAATATGATTGACCAGCAATCATGCAACATGACCAGCAAGGAATGTAATTAATACTAATAATAAATAAAGTAATACTAATAATACATTAATAGACTGCTGTTGTGAATGGTTCAAGGAACATTTTTTTTCTTTTCTGGTTGTTCCTCAGGCTTAAGCAGAGTAATGTTGAAAATGGATTGCTGTTTTTATTTGTAAAACAGTTGCTGTTAAGTGTTACAACTTGTACAGACATGGGTTGATTGATAAATTATATAATTGATAAATTATATGAGTTTTAGTACTAATTTTAGTTTCAGACTATATTTAGTATTAGTTGAGCAGACCATATTTATAACTGGATGCAGTTTACTGGTCACACACTCAGATGTGTTTGAGTATTTTACTGTTTGTAATCATTTTGTCAAGCTCGAAGTGTTTGATCTTGTTATAATAGTTTGTTTATACCTTGTCTGCTTCTTGGTATAATAGTTTGTTTTTTAATTAATTTATTTTTTAAATAATTTTTATCTCACACTAGGTCTGTTTCACAGTCACACTTGCAGTCTTCTGGCTCTAGTCTTTGCTTTAATCATGCTTTGTGGACATTGGCCTTCGGCCTTGGTATACTGTGTATTTTCCTAAGGTCAGCATGGCAAAACACAGGTAAGTGAATGCTTGGAATTTGAACTCTGACTCCTGCCTTAGTGCCTGCTTATAATGTATACTTAACCTAACCAGAAGTTGTTTCTAGATTTCATGCTTTGTTGGTCATTTAGTCAGTTGCTGTATATAATTTCCATTAAAAAACCAACCATTTTCTTCTCTGCTTGCTTTTGCAAATTCTGTTCTATCAAGAGCCATTTTGTGTTTACAGTTTCTGTTTCCACAGCCTATTATTAGTATTAAGTATTACTATTACTGTATTAGTGCAGGAAGTATTGGTGGTGTTCTTACTTGCTGAAGATTGTTTGTGCATCTAACTTCTGAGCTCTGCTTATAACGTGAAAGTCGTTTACATTATAATTTTTATATGAATTCCAGCATCTACCCATAAAATAAAATAAAATCTGCTTCTGAGCTCTGCTTATAACGTGAAAGTCGTTTACATTATAATTTTTATATGAATTCCAGCATCTACCCATAAAATAAAATAAAATCTGTGCCAAACTTTTTTTGCCAGTGTAACACAATCAGTATGGGTCTTGCAGTGTCTATTTAAAAAATAAAAAAATAAAAAATAAAAGGTTAGATGAGAAATTGAATATATATCTATATCTATCTATATCTCTCTCTCTCTCTCTCTCTCTCTCTCTCTCTCTATATATATATATATATAAACGTATATGACTTGGTGCCAAAAGGTGTGCAAGAAAAGAGGACAGAGGTACTAGAAAATAAAGTTGACGGGATGTGAGTGAGTAATAAATTTTTTGAATGAACACATGTGAAGTCATCCACCAGTGAAGGGAGAAGGCAGTGCTGCTCTTCATCCCGGAGAAATTTGACTTTCAGTGTGATTTGTGACAATATGTTGAACATTACACATTACAACAAGCCCACATCACTGTGATGCTAATCATGCAGTTAACTGCAAAAAAACAACTGATCTTACAAGATGTGATCCACATGAGTATTACCAAGTGAACTGCTGTTGTTCTGTGTCACAGAACAGCATGCGTATGCATGGTCTGTTGCAATAGATAATGTTCAACATACAACCAAACTTGAATATTTTTAAATGAATAAAAAAAGCAACACATTTTGAAACATAAACAGTTATTCTTTAATAGAACAATATGTGACAAGGAAGATTTGATGATTTTTTCTCTCAAATTTAAGCTTTCTTGACATAAACAGCAAATGATGTAAAACAAATGTGTTGTACGTTACTATTTCAACAAGATGTACAGTGCTGTTTGTTTCTTGGTGAAAATAACAAGTCAGTAACTTTTTATTACTGTAAAGTATAAAAGACACATAACTATTTCCATGTGAACAGTTTTTGCTGCAATAATTTTGTTGTACTGGATAACATAATGTTAATGACACAACATGGTACTTTGTTTTTCATAACAAAATAAGTAATACTTATTATTTAACAAACAAGTAAGTGTTTTGTAAGAGAAAATGGAGCAAGTAAGAGTGAGTGCAACTGTTGGTGCTTTTGGGTGTCACAGGAAAACACACACGCAACCTGTCATCCATGCGTTTCTTGGTCATGTTGACTCGGGTGCCTGGGACAAAAAATAGTTGAACAGTTAACTTCAAAGTGAAAGAATTAATAATAGTAAAATATTAAAAAACATAACAAATATTACTGAAAAAATCACAGCCAAAGAATAATGCTATTATTATTGGCACCTTACATTTTTAGAACTCTGGAAGGCAGACAGGCATGGTCACAATAATTATGTTGAATGTTATTATTTCCACAGCTCGTGTTGTAATCGTAATGTTCAACACCTAACTTGACGACTTTAACCTGTGTAAATTCAAATTATCTACCATATATGATGATTTGTTTGAAGACGTAGTTTGTAAACAAAATGAATTGCATTAAGTGCAAGCAAAAAATGTAAAGAATATGATCAGAATATACTGTTTATAACCAATCTGCTGTTGCACATTACGATTTCAACACGCACCCATGTTGTAAGAAACTCAGTGAAAACAAATTTACGAAAGCATCTGAACAAACTTTAGATCGACAGCATAACAAAAATTCGCTCTGCATGCTAACATTCCGATACTTTTAAAAGATTCAGCATATACTATAAATATCATCGTATAACTGGAAGATTTGACTAAATCTCAGATGAACGTTTAAATTAAGTTGAATGTTATGCCTTTTATGGTCTTCAGAAATATTACCACACACCTTTTGCATATCAGGACATCTCTTCCATGTGGCCATGTGCTCAAAGCAAATGACCTGGATGTCTAACATGGCTAACCAGATGTAGTGCAAAAGCATGAAAACTTTTTTTCTTTTCCTTTTGCTTGTTTAATACTTTGTTGAATGTTATTTATTGCAAATTTTTTATGAAGAATGGCAAAATTTATTTGAAAAACTACCCAGACATTTGGCAGTAAAATAAAACATTGGCGCCTGATGCAGTGACGTACCACAGTGATTGGAGTAAAGTTTCGATGAAAGGGAAAGTCATTTCTTCACTAGATTGTCTGCGGATGCTGGTCATGAAACATTTCAACACACATAATGTTCGATAGAGAGACATTTCTGAGCCTCTAACTCCAAAAACAAAACTTAGCGATAATCAATTTTATATGCACTGTGGAAAGCAATATCTCCTCTGTGCAAATCAGTGACTGAGGTAATGTTTTGATTCATCATGTATCATTGTATGTGAATGAAAACATTGAAAGCACTCACCGTGAGCATGTCCGTTTTCAGTTTTTTTTCAAATAGTAATATTTCTCCAGCTGCTCCAGATTTTGAGCTCATATTGTTTCCACTGTGATACTGACCAATTATGAACGCACACATAAAGCAACAACAAGACAAAGTGTTGAAAATGGATTTTACTGACAGTCAAAAATCTGACCCCCATTTGCGCACCTTTTGGCACTAAGTCATATATGATTCTTGATTGAAATACCACTTATTTCAAACCAATTTCTCACCACCAACTGATGAATATTGCTAACTAGTAACAGTAGAGCTATGACTAGTAGCAGCAAAGTGTACTCTTGTCTTGAAAGACAGGATGAAACCCATGACATTTCAAGTTCAGTTGTTGCATACATTTGTTATAAACAGGGACAAGATCATGAACAGAATGCCTTTCAGAACTCTGATAATTGTGTTTTAACACATTTTTAGTGTATGGTTTATTTTTGGACACAACGTTAAAATTTGGCATTAAATTGCTCTTTTTCAGCAGTTAAAAAAAAGAGGAGATAATTATTGGACACTTTTAGTGACATCTCTTAAACTTTTAAACCTCCACTGAGTTTGATGAAGTCATAGCCATACCTGTTTGGGTGCCCTGGAATTTGATTTGGTGTTAAAGCAGTATAAATTATAATAAATGATATTACGATGATAATGGCAGTTTGTAAAACACCTAAGCTCCAGCTCAAAGTGCTAAACAGACGTAATATTACACACATATATATGGAGATGGAAACTGTTATCCGCAAGTTAACAAATGCTAACTCGTAATGTACTTTAACAAGGTTTAAGCATATAACTGTGCAAGATGCACACACACATGCATGCAAGTGCACACACACACACACACACACACACACACACACACACACACACACACACACACACACACACACACACTGTATAGACTGATAATCTGTCATTTTTTCTCTTCTCCATCATTACATCCTCTTGTCCCTCCCTCCTGCTTATCTCCCTCCCTCTCACTACTACGTCACCAGACCCCATTTCCAGTCCTGATGCATCAGACATTTAAAGTCGGGGGGGCAAAAGCCTATAAAATATTTATCAGAATTGCCCAGCTGCTGTCTCGTGGCCTTCTGATTGTTTTCATTTGATTGGCATGTCAATTTCCTGTTTCGACTTTGCATCTAGATTTTCACTGCTCGGCGTTTCATCTGACCTTTCGCTTTTGGAATCTTCTGATCGGTGTTGTACTTGTAGGTCGCAGCAGTTTGATTGATCTATTGATTTTTTCTTCTTCTTGGAGGTGGGGTGGGCGGGTGCTAATGAGATTGACAGTGTTGGTTTTGTTTTGATGAAAGTTGAACTTCTAAAGTTTTGTCCAGGGAGGTCAACTTTTCCTTGATGGGTAAAAACAACAACAAAAAAGTAAAATAACAACAACAAAATCTAAAACTGAAGTATTTTAAAAGGCTTGGTTGATTTGATTTTCATTTTAAAATTCAAGTGTTGTTACATGTTTAGCAGGACTTGATGTAGAAAATGCCTTCAGCTGGTTCAAGCATCACAGCTAGCCTGCCGTTTCCACAGGACTAGGACCTTGCTCTTGTTCCTTGGGTGACATGAGTAAACAACTAAGTATGTATGTAAACATGGTGCCTAATGTCCATACAATCCATAAGGCTTATTAGGGACAGGGAGAAGGAGGGGAAGGGGGTATGGAGGTTGCTGAAGATTATATACCTATTGCTACACTGTCACCACCAGAATGACTCCTGCATTAAGATGGGCAGCAATGAGAGTCCAGCCTTACTGCTAGCCTAAACCAGCTCACAAGTAAACAGCTTCAAGTTTCATGCCCTATATATATATTATTATATATGAACAGGTGTTGTGTATAGCCAGTCCTACTCATATTGATCATTACTGATAAACCAAGTAAATTCAAAATGACAAATGGAGCATTTTAAGATGAAATCCTTGTTTTGAATTTATTTATATTTTCAGTCACTTCTGTCTGACAAAATGTGTTTCAAGAAGGCCGTTTTCTTTAACAGTTTAAGGCATGCAAGTCTGTTACTATTTAAAGCCCGTTCTTAATTGGGCAAATGTTTGTTTGTGAACCTAGTTGGGAGTATTCGGTGTACCTAGTTGGTTCTTAATTGGGCAAACTTTTGCTTCGCAAACCTATTTGGGAGTGTTCGTTGAACTGTGATGAAGCTATATTCGGGGTCCAAAAAGCTTTGCTCAGCATGTTCTGGGAACATTCACCCTATTCGATGAACATTGCCTCTGATTGGCAGAGAGCAGAGCTCTCCTGTGGATGAGGAATAAAAATGGATGAAGGTGTCGCTAGATTCTTCACTCACTTTGGAGTTTTTTATTTTTTATTTGTTGACTTCTGGGAGGCGCAGCCTTGTCTTGGGGACCCAGAATGAGATAGTAGTTAGTTGAATTATCCTGTAAGGGATGATTAAAATATACTGACTTGACTTTAGCCTACATTTTCGATCATGCTGTCTGCTGTGCATCTGCCACAAGTTCGGGCCAAAGCTTGCATCTCACTATAACTAGTATAAGCCAGTTGAGAATGAAGTAAAGTTCGTTGAACTGTCTGAACCATGTTCACAGAACTAAAAGTTCAATTAAGAAATGAATCATAGTTCGTCGAACGTCCAAAGTATGTTCGGCGAACAAACTCTTCGCCCAGTTAAGAACAGGCTTAAGGTTGTGCATGATGTACGGACTGGCTGTGCCAGTATAAACACAAGCAAAACTGGATGGGTTTTATGCGTGCCTCCTGTTTCATTATACTGCCACAACTTCCCATCCTACTTTATAGATTTTTGTTATTGTTGTTTGGCGATGTAGTTGTGTGTTGTTGCTGTGAATTTTTTTTGGGGGGGTGGGGGTGGGGTAACCTTGTGTTTTGTCCTGATGATGTCTTTGAATTGATAAAAATTTGCGAGCCAGCACAAAGTGAAGTATTACACAGGGTGGTGCAAAATTTATGCAAAAAGGTTGCAATGCTATTGTCAAGGTCAAAGGATCTGCATTGTCAAAGAATAACAGAAAATGTCCACTACATGATTGGTACAATTTGATCTGCTGAACTTTTCATAGCCAAACTTTGTCTGTTTGTCCATCATTCCTGTGGTGGGTAATGACTAATGCATAATTTCCGGATGCAGAAATGTTTTTTTGAAGGCCACCTCTGCAGAGAACCCATAGCTGTCAAGGGTTTTCTCAGTAAAGCCTGCAGTACAAGAATACAGTTTTGCATGGTTCTGTCAGGAATATCTGCCTTTCTGTTTTCACAGTTCATTATTTCAGCTTTAAATTGTGTCCAGTTCTCCTCAGACATAGTGAGTTGGACATCTTTGCTTGTGATGTGATGAATTCTGTTTCACTTTAGCTTTAATTTGTGATTTGATGGCTTGTGTTTTTTTGTGATATAAATCATCATGTCATTCACTGGGGTTTAGGTAAGAATCAGTCATCCAGTCTCTCAGAGACTCCGCCAGTCATTATCAGATATAAGGTCACGGTCATAATGGGAGTAGTGGTTCATCTCTTCAAAATAATCATGATGGTTGTGCATCAGATACATATTCTGAATGGCTTAGCATTTTGTGCCTAAAGTTTATATATGATATATTTATGTTTGTATGTCTGTAGTGGGCAAGATGTTGTGCCTTTCAATTTTTACCCTCAAATATGTCAAGGTCACAGGGAGGGAAGTAAGCCATTACATAATGCTTGTGGGTCTAGTGTGTTATGTTTTGAACCTTTTATAAGCCTCAACCTGTGGTGTAGAAAGCAACCCAACTTGCTGAGTGGAGGGAGGGTGGGGGGAGGAGTATTTCACACTCTGTTGTGGCTGCAGTGCACTGATAATGATATGGGTGGGGTCCTTGTTTGAGCAGAGTAAGTGGCACATAATTGCTAATTGATTGAATCTGTGACACCAACAGGATGAGATAACTTTGAATCTGTGACACCAACAGGATGAGATAACTTGTCTTCCTCCTCTGTCCCTCTTCGTGCATTACGTTGAAGTAGATAATAGGCATCCTCTTGTCATCATTGACATTGTTACTGATTGTACTTGTTGATCCAGCTTACTCACACTTGCAGCCCATTAATAATAATTTGTGAGAATAACAGAAACATTGTTCAAGTACTTGCATATATGTCTTCTCAAACATCTCCCCCGCCCCCACCCCTCCCCCCAAACATATTGCCACCCCTGCCACCCACTTCTGTAATGTTTAACACTGGTGACAATAAATGAATGAGAAGTAGAAAACTCAGACTGGGGGCTATGATTATGTCTGTTGAATAACTGGGGATTGCAGTTGAATTTTAAAACTAGGTTCATCACAAATGTGTCCAAAAAATACATGTGCATTAGGGTAATTTATTTTCATGTCCATTTAAAACTTGCGAAGTGCTGATCTGACAGGCCCCAAAACTCCCTGCTTGCCTTCCAAATGGTTTTGCTGCTTTTTCCAAGTTGAGGCCCCTCCATTCAATGACCCATCTGCCATCAATGATTTTGTCTGGGTCCCTCAGTCTAGATCTAACACAGGTACTACTGGTCTTGATAAAATTGCCAACTGAAGCCCTTTTTGCTTGGCCCAGAACTCAGCTTAAGCAAATGCCAGATTAATTTTTCTGCTGGTAGGCCTACTGCAAAATCAGCAACTATTTTGTTTTCACATTGTCGCCCCCCCCCCCCCCCCCCCAAAAAAAAAAGAAAAAAGAAAAAAAAGAGAGAGCAAAAAACTAACAACAAAAAAAGCAGAAAATAAAGCACTTTTACTCACATAAACTTAAGAGTCATAAATGCATGCGAACAGAAAACTCCCAAGTTTCAGACCTTCATGCTGAAGTTTCATCCATGATAATCTCTTTCTCAGAGTACACAAGTTCTTTTCCCTAAGCTTGTCTTTCCTGCCAAGCCCCACTTCCATGCACACACTCCTTCTCCCCCTAGCACCAGTATCCTAACACCTGCCCTGTCCACTGCATTCTACTATTCTAGTCCAATCCAATACTTGTTTTGTAAGGAGACTACCTGATGGGAGCAGTCTTCAGTGTGCAGCCATAGCTGATATGATAGAAGTGGGGGGCAGGAGGAGGACAGAGAGAAGTGAGGGGCAGGAGGAGAGGGGCAGGAGGAGGACAGAGAGAAGTGAGGGGCAGGAGGAGGACAGAGAAGTGAGGGGCAGGAAGACAGATAGAAGTGGGGGGCAGGAGGAGGACAGCAGGAGCACAGTTCAGTTGGGGGTCACCCCTTGTTCAGCAGTCTCATTTATTATATCAAAAGTCACACTGGTGCCCTTACCCCAAAGTGCAATCAATATCTGGGACTGGGAGCTAGTGCTTGTGCCTGAATAGGCTCTGCTCTTCATCACTGCATCAATATCTTCAGATCTGGATCTTCTAGTCTGTTTGAACTCCCTGACTTGGCTCAGAAATTGGGTTGGATACTTCTGGGAGATTTTGTATAATCTTAATACAGTAATAGTGCAATAGGCAGTAGGCAGAAGTGAATCCACACACTTGTGTATGACAGTTGCCATCGACAGGCCCCCACCCACACCCACACCCCTAATCGGTCTACAGCTTTTTCGTCTCTTCTCCAGTCCTTGCATTTCAACGTGAAATGACTGCAGTTTATTGGGCATTGCATATCAAGTAAATTGTAATCTACTGAGTCAGAATTAATAAGCAAGACTTAGTTACTGAATGGTACAACGTTTGGTATTGATGTGTCCCAGAACCAGCAGTGAAGGTGCAAAAACCATCAAACTGATCAAGTAGACTATCTGTGTAAAAAATGATTAAATAGCACCATGTATACATGACACAGGCTTGATTTCTTTCCGTTTACAGATCTGGGGGGAAAGAATTTGTGTGGTGTGTTCTGTTTTTTAATGCCAGTTAATGAATTATGCCAGTTGTTGGAGTTGTAAACTTGTATACAGCTAAAGTGTGATGATTTATTGAGATTAATTAAAGATTACCTAATACAGTAATAGCAGTAGTTTGCTATATTGAAATTAGTGGATTTATTGAGATTAATTAAAGATTACCTAATACAGTAATAGCAGTAGTTTGCTATATTGAAATTAGTGTTAATTGATGAACTGTAAAGGAAGTCTTGGTCCAAGGATGGATGTACTGATGCAGAAGATCAGATTTGCATATAATTAGAAATTTTCAGTATACTGTTAACATCTTCTGTGAAAGCCCCATTTTGCACTTGATTGTGATCCTGTGTCTAAAGTGAAATTGGAAATGGAAGTGACAAATTTACTGGAAAAATCTGTTTGTTACCACACTGTCACTGGAGCATTAGGTGTGCAGATGAGTGCCATTGGCAACAAATACTCATGGGAGCCATTTCCCATGGTTCTGTTGCTGGGGATGTCAGCCTCATCACAGTAAGATTTGAAAGGTGAATTATCCAGACTGGCACGTTCACAGTCCAGTTCAGAACAAAAATAGCCCTAGTTCAGGCACAGGAGTCTTTCTGTGTTTGTGCCCTTAATGCGGATGTTCTGCAGATGAACTACCTTTTCTGCTAGCTTTCTGTTATTAGTTGATGAGGGTGCGTTTATTCAGGGGAACTCCTCTTTTAAGGCCACCCTAAAAATTGAGCAGAAGTGGTCTTAAACAGAGGATGGTATATTGTTGAAGATTCACAGTATATTCACTAGTTAACCAGTGCATTCCAGTTTTGTGGTTTAGCTTTTGAGAGAAAATGACAGTTCCGGTGTGAAAAGCATTGCCAAGCAAAGTTCTAGTTTCACAATTGGTCACGCTAACCATTCTTGCCAACCTTAAATTTTCAAGGAAGGTGTAGACCTGATTTTGTTACTTAAAGTCAGCATCACAGACACCCTACATGGTTTATTGTTTAACAATCATTGTTACCACATCAGCAAGCAAACATTCTGTGACCTTTACAGAAACAGTCATTGCCTGAACCCACCACGGTCCATAATAGCATGCACAGCACATTTAAGATAGGTGTGTTTGCAGTGGTGACTGCTTGGTGTAAAAATGGCATTTGCTAAGCTGAACAGTGAACTGCGCTGCCCAAATAATCCTAGCCTGGGGAGGCTGGGCTGGCCCCTGCATTCTCACATCAGGCATCATGACATCCAGTGTGGAGGGGCCTTAAAGAGCATTGGCACTGAAGAGCTGTAACCGTATAAGCATGAACATTGAGGGTGGAGCTGAAACCTTTGCTCTGCTAGCCCACCATAAAGCGGCCTTATGCTTGGGCAGTGCCTTGACAGAGATTTGTGGCAATAATCCCAGCATGGTAATTCATGTCTCTATTCACTGCATCCCCTGCCTGTTAGGGGGGTTGTTCTGTATGACGTGGCTGCAATTCACACAGTGCAGTGCGGCAAGCAATGAGGGAATGATGAGGCCGACTGGAGAGGAAATCCATGGCTTTGTGGGCTTCGGCTTAATGTGACATAGACTAGTGTTGGCAACAACAGGTGCAGCAGAATTAATACAAATAATACAGGGACTAGTAGCCAGTCTTGCAAATGCTGTCACCAACATCCATGAGTTGAAGTGATGAGTTACGAAAAATGTTGCAGTTACTTTTAATATGGTAGGACCACTCTTCAAAAGTAAACAGTAGTTTTGCTTTTAGATCCAGTTTTGGTATTGCCCTTGTTTTTTGTCTCTGTCCAAAGCAGTTCATACATGTGTATATGATAACATGTTGGGAACATGTCAACAACACCACTTACCAGTTGCTGAAAAAGTTAAGAAAAATGAACAAACGTTAGCAAAATGAGCCTGTAAAATTCTCAAGGCACAACATTTCAGTGATGCGCATACATTAAAAAACAACTACAACAACAACGACAAAGGCCATTTGTGGGTGCTGTGTAACTAGAATTACATTTGTATGCAGTACATTGACAGGAAGGAAACTTTTATTATACTATAGCTTGTAACTTGTTACACATGTACGCATCTTGTTCAGATTGATGGCAGATGAGCAGGCTTTTTGTGAGCAGCTTTTGAGGGCATCAGTGGTCTGGTGATATATTGCAGTATCATTCATGGGAATCCCACTGTCATGTGCATCAATATGTGTATGCGTGTTTGTGTTAGCAAAGTGTCCCCAGCAATGGAATTGCGCAGATGCAAAAACCTATTAGGCATATAATATGCTGCTGAGAGTCCAGAGGTCCAAAAAGTTTCTCTTCCCGTTAAAAGCCTGGAGTGGGTCAGAATATGGCTGTGTATGCTTTGCATGCTACCAAGTGCTCCATGCCTTTTTAACCTGTACTGAGTTCAATCAACCTATACTTTACTAAAATTAATCCCCTTCAAACATAGTGAGTGATCTGTGTCATAAACAGATTTTTAAAAGTTTTGTTTGTAATCTATTGATAAAGAAATTCCCCAGTTTTATCCGTCCTGGCATGGCATATCCTTCACAACTGACTGGGCACTGAGTATAAAGTAACTGAGTGTTGATGTGTTAATTATGTATTAATACCCAGCCCATTATGCCAGAGAACAGGTTTTAGCCCTCATTGAAAGGTGATCTGCATGCGACATACTTGGAAGCCAAGGGCAGTGGTTGTGACTTTGCCCCTATCTAGGTGGCGCAGCAGCTTTTCGGAGCACGTGTATGGCATACGGCCGGACAGATGCGGCGTGGACGAGTGAGTAGTATTACTACAACTATCGCCACCGGGGTTGCTGCCACCACCGCCATCGTGGTTGTTGCCTGCTATAGTGCAGGCTGGTGTGGGGGTATTGATCCGTCGAGCATCTGTCCAAGTGTGAGCGCTTGGGCCACATTGCACTGCTGTCAGCAGTGGTTTTTACTGGGTGCCGTTCTCAAACCAGTCGTCACCAGGCTGTCCCCAGTTCCCAGTTGGGTAGTGTTAGAGAAGTCTACGTCTGCATCAGAAAGATGTGGGCAGGATGAACCACTGGTCTCCCTGGGCTCATTCTGGGCTTGTTCTTGGCTCTTTGCCTCTGGCTGTCTTCTCCACATATGTTATATATTTATAATTTTTAACTAGTCATTTAGTTTGTACTATTTCTGCTAGTCTAGAGTCATACTGATTATGTCCCAGGCCAGAAGTTGGTATCAGAATCTTCAGAAGTTTAATCCAGTTCCCACTGCACATGGGTTTGTGAATACCAGTGCAAAGCGTTGAACTTGAAGGCCCCATTGGAATTGCTTGTGATGATCATGACAAGTTTATACGTTTTATATAACACTCAAAAGTCATATATAAGAAAAATTAACTGTTCAAACTGATCTCCATAGTGGGTCAGTCTAGGTACAGAAAGTAAGACCCCCTCTGTTGAAGTTAAAAGCTTCTCTCTTTTAAAGCCAGAAATTGGTCATAGCAATGCATGCTTCACCTTCTTACTTTACCAGGAATTTGTCCCTTTCTAATTTCTACCTTCGTAGTCCATTCAACTTCATTTTCCCCCAAATCCTCTCCCATTTTTTTCTTTGCAATAGGTGTGGCTTGTACAGATCCCTGTGTAGGCCTGCAGAATAAGATGGCTCACTCTGCTTGTTGTCAGAAGCATAAGATGGCTACTCCGCTTGTCAGAAGCAGTTGATACAGGCTTCCTTTTTGGGAATCTGTCAAATGTAAATGAGATGCTATTGCTAAACAGGAGTTTTTCTACAGCAGGCTGGACATTCATAACAGGATGTGATAGGGATAGGACTGTGTTATAAATATATACATTTTATGTAAGAGAAACAAACAAACTCACTTTATGTGCCAATATATATTGCATTTGTACTGTTATTATATCCCCACCCCACCTGCCCCATTACAAAGTTAAGAGGGGGTATACAGGAATCACCATGCCTATCTGTAGCAGTGTAGGTATGTCCAGCTTTGTCAAAATGATATCCTCTGGATCACAACCTTTTCTATCCAAACCTGCTATGCTGGTGCATCATCATGGGCTGGAGTGTTGTGTGAAAAAATGGGGTGCTATCTTAAAGATGAAAGTCATAGTGAGGCTTATGTATAATCAAAATATGACTGTTTCTACTAAATTTTCTGAGCTAATGACTCTTTGTAACAAAACTTAGTGTAATGGTAGATCATCAGATCTAGCAATCAAGTAAGTGTCTATTGAAATACTTGATTGTTGTGGTCACGGTCAAGGTCATGGCATACATTCAAAATTCAGTGACTATGTGAATGATATCTTTTAAACATCTGAACCTTTTGTAACCAAACTTATTATGGTGGTGCATCACTGAGGGGCAGAGTATCACATGAAAAATACAGCTTGCTAGGTTCAAGGTCAAGGTCATAGGGAGGGCGTATATAATCATAAACCAAAATGTCTAGTGAAAATATTGGGTTGATGTGATCAAGGTCATAGTCACAGTGTCGGTGAATGGTCAGAATTTCAGTTAATATTTGAATATCTGCTGAATTTCTAAACCTTTTGTAATCAAACTTGGTCTGGTGATATATCATCATAAGCTGAGGTGTCATGTTGCTGTCTTCACGGTCAAGGTCACAGGGCTCATATAATCTAAATATGACAATTGACAGTTTCTGTTACATCTTCTGAACTAATTTTGCTTCCAGACTTTGATGGTGCATCATCGTAAGGTTGTCTTGTGTGCAGACTGCTTCACTGTGTTCAAGTTTAAGATCACAGCAGAGGTTCACAGCTTTTTGAATGTTTTCTAGATGATATCTCCTTAACTGTTTAACTAGCC
This sequence comes from Alviniconcha strummeri, assembly GCA_963584105.1. NCBI lineage: Eukaryota > Metazoa > Mollusca > Gastropoda > Provannidae > Alviniconcha > Alviniconcha strummeri. The sequence continues at coordinate 28,099,985 of OY757544.1, read as the reverse complement.
AAACGTAGTATGGTGACGCATCATTATCACATCTTACAAAAATATTGTTTTGCTGTCATCAAGGCCAAGGTCATAGGGCTCATGTAATCAGAATATGGTTGTCTCGACTGTATCTTCAGAGCTGCTGATTTTGCAGCCACACTTAATTTGATGATCCATAAGCTGGAAAGTCAACATTGGATTGCTGTGTTCAAAGCCACAGTGTTGGTTCAAAACTTTATTGAATGCTCGTGAGTTCAGTATTTTTGTACCGCTAGTATCTTTGCAACAAACTGGGAGGGGAGTGGGGTATTTTGCAGTGCTAGGTGACAAACCTTGTTTTGTTTTCCTCCTAGTGATGGGGTCAGGAGTGGCACAGGAATCAGTTGGTTGGCTTGTTTTAGCTTTCCCTGTTGCTTCATTAAGGAGTGTACGCTGTCTTGCTTGTGGCATTTCTGATGCTGTATGTTTTTTATGCTTTGACAGAGTTTGTAGATCAGTCGTACTTGGGTACATATTTTTATAAAAATATATATCCGGTATATGAAAAAGGTTTTAGACATATGTATTGACTTTTTATGGTGTTTGTCCTAGGGTGACCTCGTGTGGTTGACAGGACATTAAAATCAGTTACTAATTTACTTGCTGACATTAATAATAATAATGTACATTTATCATGCACTCATCAATGCCCCGAGTGCTCACATGATACATGTTAACCTAAGTACAATATTCTGTACACATGTAGAACACCTACCAAAACAGTTTACATAAGGTATTGTAATTATTCAAGAGTAATCTGAAGCGCAGAGTGATTTGTTAATATTTTGGTTGGTTTATGGCAAGATTTATTAAGGTTGTGAAATCTGTTCCTTGCCAAACAAATGTTTTTTTTCTTCAGGAACTGTGCAATACTCCACTGCTGTTAGTGTGTGCCTCTTTCAGGAACTGTGCAATACTCCACTGCTGTTAGTGTGTGCCTCTTTCAGGAACTGTGCAATACTCCACTGCTGTTTGTGTGTGCCTCTTTCAGGAACTGTGCAATACTCCACTGCTGTTAGTGTGTGCCTCTTTCAGGAACTGTGCAATACTCCACTGCTGTTAGTGTGTGCCTCTTTCAGGAACTGTGCAATACTCCACTGCTGTTAGTGTGTGCCTCTTTCAGGAACTGTGCAATACTCCACTGCTGTTAGTGTGTGCCTCTTTCAGGAACTGTGCAATACTCCACTGCTGTTTGTGTGTGCCTCTTTCAGGAACTGTGCAATACTCCACTGCTGTTTGTGTGTGCCTCTTTCAGGAACTGTGCAATACTCCACTGCTGTTTGTGTGTGCCTCTTTCAGGAACTGTGCAATACTCCACTGCTGTTTGTGTGTGCCTCTTTCAGGAACTGTGCAATACTCCACTGCTGTTAGTGTGTGCCTCTTTCAGGAGATGTATTTTGTGCTGCTTGATTTGGAGTACTGTGGGCCTTTACACTTAGCCCAGCAATACGCTCCCTAATCAGGTGTCATGAGGGTGCAAACACGGCCATATGTCACCCCCCTTTTCTTCTGTTACTCTAGTGTTAGCTTAGAGATAAGTCAGATTAGGTGCAACAGGAGGCAAGCATTGTTTCCAGCCCTACTTGGCGACATTGCATTTTTTTCCCTTCCCATATCTGTGGAGACTTTCTTTGCCCCGGTTTCTTTTTTCTCCCCTTCTTTTTTCTTTTTCGAAGCCGGGCTACTGGCCTAGCCTTCTGTTTGGCTGTGTCTCCAGGACATCATGGTTGACTTGACTGGCGGGGTAGTCAATACTTTTTGTTGAACACTGGTGGCTATGAAAGGTGGGGAGGAGGTGGAATTGATTTTGATGCTGTGCATTTTCATCATCTGGGATATTGAGCAGCAGTTGAATAGGCACAGAGGCAGATCCTGAGTCGAGGGGAAGATTTAGGTATGGAAGGGCAAACAGGGCTTGTTTGTCTGCTGTCAGGGTGGGAGTATGGAGGGAGCCCTGACTTGCTGGATGTTCAGTTTCAAATGTTAACCACTTGTGGTGTTTGTTTTGAAAGCTTTTAGAATTAATGCAGTATGTGGGGGGGGGGGGGGGGGGGGGGGAGAGAATGGCATTGAATGTTGTCCAAGCTGAAAATAGAATTTGAAAAATAGATTAGTAGCAACTGGGTCATTTAAGAAAGGGTTGGGTAAAGTTGCAATTAAACAACTTGCAGAGTACAGCAGCTGGTTGGAGCCCAGCTTTTTACCAGGCTACCATGCTGTCTCAGGGTCATCTGGTCTTTTATAACCAAACTTGGTATGCTGGTGCAGCATTATGGGGGCAGAGTACCATGCAGAAAAATTGGGTTACTGTCTTCAAGGTCAATAATCAAAATATATAACTGTTTTGACTACAGTACTGTACTTCTGAACTAATCAATCTTTTTTTCTTTTTTTTTTGGGACCAAACTTAGTTTGATGGTAGATCATCATAAGCCAAAGCATCCAGTGAGAATATTGGTTTGCTGTGGTCAGAATATGTTTATATAATCAAAGTATCAAAGTATGACTGTTTCTAACATAGCTTCCCAACTAATGATTCTTTTGCAACCAGTTTTTTTCTTCTTCATTCATATCATAATTGGGCTTTTATTCATTAACATGCATTTATTCATTACAGTATAGTTTCTCCCTCCTGTTCAGGTACCCAGAGCGAAGTACACAGGAACAATATGTATACCCACACATATAAAGAAATGCATGAGCACATCGTTGTGGGGCTTTTATTCTTTAAGATGCATCCATCCATTTATAGTACAGTCTCTCTCTCTCTTGTGCAGATACCTAAAGCAAAATATGCAGGAACAACCCCTCCCCCCCACACACACAAACCCCCCAAAAAAGACACACACACACACACACACACACACACACACACACACACACACACACACACACACACACACACACACATGACCATGGCAAAGAGTACAATTTACATAATTAACATTTTGTAACCTAGTCTAGATTTCTATCATTTTTGTATTATTATAACAAAAGCACTTGGTTACCATTTTATCATGTGGCATATTTAATATTGTGTTATATTAAATCAAATCAAATGTTTTTAATTTTTTGTTTTAAAACCAGAGACACCATTAGCCTCTTTATTGATGTACATACAGTGTACGTACAAACTAACATGTATGTGTGCATGCGCACTCACTGACTTACACACACACACACACACACACACACACACACACACACACACACACACACACACACACACACACTGTTTGTCTTTCCACCACCAGCTGCCCCCATACTTTTTGTTTTTGTGGTTCAACCAACTATATCCTTGTGTTAATAAGGTTGTTGTGCTTGGTGCATGTCATTTCACCCTAATAATTATGACCTAATGGTGACTTGATATTTGTCTGTCTCTGTCTGGCTCCATCTCTCTCTCTTACTAGGATGGAAAAGAGTTGTTTGCCACTCAGAGTGAAAGGACAGCAGCCACAAAACCAATGCACATTGAATATGTGCACATTGAATACTGTTTATATAATGATCCTTTCAGCTTTGCAAGTGCTGCCACAGGAGTGATGTTTTTGAAGCAATTGATTAGCAAATTGATGGAGCGGGGAACATGACCACTCTAGTCCCTGAAATCAGCCATCGAGCTGTGAGTAGCAACAGTGAAGGTCTCCATTAGGCCAAGGACAGATGATTTGTGTGTCAGAAATGGCTTTGTGAAGGAACTGTGCCGATGATGAAAGACAGGGGGGTGTACAGTGTAGAGAGAAAGAACTGTTACACTGTAGTGTAGCGAGAAAGGACTGTTATACTGTAGTGTAGCGAGAAAGGACTGTTTGAGTGAGTGTTAGGTGGAGATGGGCTGCTGGAGGAAAGAGAAAACAGTGAAATCCTGACTGAAGCAGATGGATGTTGGGGGCCAGTGCCTAGAGAAAGCAGGGGAACACTCCCAGTTCCATTTTGCGTTTAGATTGTAGATGGGTTGAACTTGAAGAAGCAGCCTCATGCACAGCATTTCCAGTCTTTCATGAAGTGTTGATAGCGGTCAGTATGTTTAAGACATGCCTGTGCAGTGCCACAGTGTGTTCTCACCTGCAGCCTTTTGTTGCCAAAGTCATTTTGGGAAAGGAACACCCATTAAGGAGCATATGCTGTTGAGCATTAATATATTGGTGGTCTCATTATCTGGAGGCTTGAATTAGAACTGCTTGCAAATGCTCCGATTGATGTAGTGCAAACAGGGCAATGGGGGAATCAATACTTTATTGCGTGCATCAGACTCTTTGGAGGAGCCCGTGTGTTTTGTCCGGGGCTTTCGGGCAGAATGGCTGGGAAAATGAAGGATCTCACCTGCAGGTCGCTCGGAGCAAAAACTCTGAAATCAAGAACATTAAAGTGATAGCTTTCTAATGTTGTTGGATGGGTCCTTTGTTGCCAGATCTTGCCCTTTTGGAAGATACGTGATCAACAGGGGAGTTTTATTTTATTTTGACTTTTGTTAAAAACTTCTCTTTTTTTAACATCATTCAAACTAAATCAAAGCAATGTTGTTTTACTTCAGCTTAAAGTGTTCTCCGGTAGAGACTTACTGGGGAATTCCATTTTCAGTGTGTGGCAAAGGGCAAGTAATGTATATAATTTTTGCTGTTGTTACAGTTAGTGCAGCAGGGTAACCTCACTGTAATGCGATACTGGTTTAGGGGTGCACAAGCCATGTTATTTGAAGTCTGTAGCTGTATGTGGTCCCCACCACCTTCACACCCTTTTCTTCCCCCATATGTAAAAGGGAGATAAGTGGACGGCAAGGTAACCTGCATTTATTTAGGCTTGGGTTACAGTAGACAACCCTATGCCATTAATCTGATCCATGATGAAAGCATCTTGCAACACAGTTCATCACATTTGTAAAGTTTTGTACCCATGTAAATCCTGTTTTTTAGAAAAGCTGGTCAGTGCCCCGAGTTCCATAGTGGTCAGGTATCAGCATCTTCCACTGATGATCAGGACCATTTAAATTGTCTGGTCGGGAGCAGCACTGCTGGCCAATATTTGCTCATCTCTGCCAATTGAACATCGGATTCAGAAGTCCACCCTTTTAGTTTTATTGTCACAACTTCCTTCTTGATGTCAGCCTGATACAACCGTAACGGTTGACTGGGCGTTAAACACCAACCAACTTACTTTCTTGGTGTCATTTGGTGAGATTACACTACTGCTTATGCTGGTGTACACATGCATTGCTGTTTCTGTTGTGAGTGACTGATTTAATGGATTAATGCACGCTCCCAGTCGGTGTGGTTTATGTACTTGATGGTGTACTTGAACACGCTTGCCTGTAAGATAGAAATCAGAGAATTATTTGGTGCCAGGCCAGTATCGGCGGGGTGGGAGTAGTGGGGGTGGAGCTGAAGACGCAGAAGATCTGGAGTAGTGGATAAGCAAGAAGTAAGCAGTGATGGATAGGACCTGGGAGGAGAAAAGAGTCCCACTGCAACTTGGGAGGCATCCTTCTTCTGCCGCCCCGGCAGCTCCTACATCATGGCAGGAAATCACATCCTGGATGGGATGGCCTAGTGGTCTGTACACCCTGATAGCATTTTTGTCTGAGGTGGGCCAGGCTGTGTTTTGCAGTTTGGTTGCAGCAGCCATGGGTGGTAAAATGTTTTGTCTGAGGTGGGCCAGGATGCGTTTTGCAGTTTGGTTGCGCCAGCCATAGATGGTAAAATGTTTTGTCTGAGGTGGGCCAGGCTGCGTTTTGCAGTTTGGTTGCACCAGTAAGTAAGTAAATTGGTGTTTTATGCCCAGTCAACCAGTGTGGTTACATGAGGGCGATTGGTTGCACCAAATATTTATATGTCTGCGGAATTATTTTTTTTAAAGGGGGAAACTGAATACCAAATTCAATCAGTAACCTCCATATATATTACCAGTGCATGGTTTGAATGGACCATGCTGAGAAGACACAACATTTGAATTGGTGAATGTTGTATGTTTGAATTGCGAAACATCACTTGATGGTATCTCTCCAGTCCAGAGAGACCTGTCTGCACATGTGACCGCAGGGTACACCTAGGGTACACCTCAGAAGTTAACCGTTTAATGAAGGTGGGCAGCACCATAGTGAGTAGCATTGCAGTAGGTTCTGTGTCACAACTATGGACTTTCTGTTCCTTTATATTCTCAAGTTTGCTGTAGGTCTAGACATTTTCAAGTTCTGTGTATGAGTATACATGTCTAGATCAAGGCTTTAGAACCATGTGCAAGTCCACAGATGGAGATCTATGCGTCAGGTACCACTGTAGCCATTGATGGTCTGCCTGGAAGACCTTTTACAGATAGATCTCTTGTAGTCGTGTCAAGAGCCATTAATGTCAAACAGAATCTGTATGTTTATTATTTTTCTGCAGCATACATTGCACACCATGATGTATAACAAACCCTGTTGAAAATGGTCTCTGTTTCTTTTTTGTTTTGTTTTCTTTCTTTTTGTGACTAGGCCACAGTGTGACAGTTGTTTTATGTGTGCAAGCAAATGTCACAGTTGTAGTTTGGGGCTGACTAATTGTCAGCTACCCAGTAGTGTGAGGCACATACTGCACTAATGAGCTGTCACTGCATCAGGAAAGGGTGTAGCATTACATGGGCATGTTGTAGTGAACTGTTTCCGTGTTGGGAAATGTTCTCACACTTGAAGACCTGTATGGAAACTTGAATTGGCAAGAGATTATGAGCTAATTGGTGGATACAATTTGTTCAGTAACACAATATATATATTTTTTTTTATCACTGAAACAATGAAATCTTGCATTTTATGAACTAGCTGCTTTGATTAATGAAAGAGTGATTGGTCACATATGCTTGTGCCAAGGGCTCATTTGAGGAGGGGAGCGCTAAGCCCCAACCGTTATTATTAGTATAAAGTTGTGGACAGAATGAGTAGACCTTTGACCTTAACCTGCACTCAGAATTGGTCGCCCTGGGGTTGACATCCACACCATGCATGATGGAGAGGTGGCCATTCTCCAAGTCCTCTTCCTTGTCAATGAGGTAAGTCCACTTGCTCAGCTGCACAAGCGTGTGTGTGTGTGTGTGTGTGTGCGTGTGTGTGTGTGTGTGTGTGTGTGTGTGTGTGTGTGTGTGTGTGAGAGTGAGTGAGTGAGTGAGAGAGGGCAGCAACGTTGACTTGCTTACTGTAGTTGTCAAGGTTTATGTATTTTTGCCCATGTGTAGATTCTGTGTGTTTTAGGGCAAATGACCTGATTGATGCCATGGTAGATACACCCATAAAGGCCGTAGCCTTCTCCATTTGTTTTGCCCAAAAAGTGTAGGACTGTAAGTGTAAAACTGTAAGAGATCAAAATACAAACCAAAAATCGAGGATTATTGTTTTGAATAACCCCATTAAGTTTATATCAAACTCGGAAACAGTTTCATAAACGATAATGTGGTACGTCAATACTGGATCATTGGATGTGCAAAACACTGTTGTGTGTCATATCTAGCCAGTTGCACTCCACGGCCTCTTGGATGTTCAGCATGAGCGGTACATGCTTGGGTTGTCTTGAGGGAAAAAACAACATCACAGGCTCTACAGAAGATGTTAGACGAGCTGTGAATATGACATTTTACAGTGTTTTGTACATCCAGCTCTGCTTATTCAGATGAAAGATGTACTTGAAAAGTCTTGGAACCATATTGGGCAATTAAATTATACATAACTGCACAAGTCTACAGTGCATTTGATTAGCATTGTGATGTTGCAGGATTGTGCTGTTAGTGTACTTGCAGCCAGCATCTCTTGATGCTGAATCTCTGCATCATGTTTGTTGTGTTTTTGAAGCTACCATGGTCAGAGTGTATTGTGTTTTTGAAGCTACCATAGTCAGATTGTGTTCAGTTTTTGAAGCTACCATGGTCAGAGTGTGTTGCATTTTTGAAGCTACCATGGTCAAAGTGTATTGTGTTTTTGAAGCTGCCGTAGTCAGAGTGTGTTGTGTTTTTGAAGCAACCATGATCAGAAGGTGTTGTGGTTTTGAAGCTACCATGGTCAGAGTGTGTTGTTTTTGAAGCTACCAAGGTCAGAGCGTGTTGTTTTTGAAGCTACCAAGGTCAGCGTGTGTTGTGTTTTTCAGGGTGCCCTGGTCACGGTGTGTTCAGATGACACACTACACTTGTGGAATTTCCGACAGAAAAGGCCAGAGATTGTCCATTCACTAAAATTTCAGAGAGAAAGGTGTGTTCTGTTGATCAAGTATATTCCAGGAAATTTAGAATGTGAAGTTATGACCAAAACTGTGACAAGAAAGTGTGTGGTAAGCAAGCATTGTTTTCTCTGTACCCTTCCTGGTCTTGATGTGCTGACAAAAACAGGTAATATGCTTTCACATTGGAGTGATTGCTGTAGGGTTGGCGGAGAGCTATTTGGGGTCTAAATTGTTAGAAATTCTCTAATTTTGTTAAATTCTGTCATTGTAATTACTAGAATAGTTTGGTGACCAAGCTTGAATTACAATCACAGTATGAGTGATGTGCTGTTAACAACAGGCTGTTGGGGAACTCTGCTGGATCAGAGGCACCTCTTTCGAAGTCAGCTGCAGGTTTATGCGTTGTGTTGAAAGCGCAGTTGAATGCTTTTAATGATAAGGCACCTCATTCTCTCCTCAGTAAAGAGTAATATCAGTAAAGCTGTAGTGAAGCTGCCTGAATGGCAAGAACACTACAGTTGTATGATATATAATTATATACATATGTACAGTTGTGGGAAAAGGGCTTCATACTCAACTGTCTTGCGCAACACTTGGTTAAGCTCAGGGTTTCAAGTTAATTTAAGCAAGGAACTCTGAGACTAAGAGACAGTCCAGTGGTACCAGAAGAAATTGTGTTGCTTTTTATGTGGGCAAAGTTTTGGCTTTGTTTTAAAATTAATTTGTTGTGAGGTGGCCCTGTGACAGGGCATTCAATTTTAAAATCCAATTACTGACTTCAAAATTACTGTTGAACGATTAGAACTAGTGTTTTGGTCTGACTGAGTAGAAAGATGAAGATGATTGTCCACTGTATACTGTAGAAAAAGTGTGTAACAACAATGTTCTCTGTGTTTTATTTCCACTCAGGATAACATACTGTCACCTGCCATTCCAAAGTAAGTGGTTGTACATTGGAACAGAGCGGGGCAACGTCCATATTGTCAACATCGAGTCTTTCATCCTCTCCGGCTATGTCATCAACTGGAACAAAGCCATCGAACTGTGAGTGTTTGTGTGTGTGGGGGGGGGGGGGGGGGTACGTTCATAAAATGGGTTGGTGCATGTTGTATAATATAAAATATGTACTTGATGTTTGTATGTGTGAGTGTGGAAACATACCCATTATTGGAATGTGGTGGAAACTGCTAATGTGTTCAAGCAACAGCCCTCAAGTCATTGTATGCCACATTCCCCCTTCACCAGTAGCAGCTAAATTTGACTTTTTTGAGGTCATTGTGCTTCTTCCAAAATACATACTGTGTATGGATAGAGTTGTATATTAAATAGATATCCTTCCTTTGTTACTGATTTGGTTATCAATTGTGTAGCTTTCCTTTTGTTACTGATTTGGTTATTATTTGTGTATGTTTACATTGTTATTGATTTGGTTATGAGTTGTGTAACTTTATTGTGTTACTGATTTGGTTATCAGTTGTGTATTTGTACTGTTAGTGTTACTGATTTAGTTATCAGTTGCATATTTTTACTGTGTTACTGTTTTGGTTATCAATATCAGTGTATATCTTTACAGTGTTACTGATTTGGTTATCAAGATCAATTATCAATGTGTATCTTAACTGTGTTATTGATATGGTCATTAATTTTGCAGGTCTCGTAAAACTCACCCAGGGCCTGTTGTTCACCTCAGCGACAACCCGGTGGATACAAACAAGGTAGGCAGGCAGCAGACGCCTGCATGGGCATGGTCATCCTTTGAATCAGCTTATGAGCGTGACTGTCCAGTTGGAAAACAGCTGTCTGAAGGGCAGGAGACAGCACATACATGTAATCATGTGGTTGCAGGAAAATGGGTGCATGCTCAAAATCTGAACCAGCTATCCACGATTCAGCAGAAAGAAAAAGCAGCAGCTACTTACAAACAACAGCAAAGATGCCAGCATCAAATGTTCACCATAAAGTGGAACCTGCTGACTGATGAAGATAAGAAGACCCCCATTCCCCCTTGCCAGCTCATTACTTCAGGATGCTGCATGGAAGCAGAGTGTGTATTATGCAGTAATGTTCACCAGAGAAAAGACCTTGTTGGAGGACATGTTTTATTGTGCTAGTAGCATGCATGCACCTTGCATGTAAGCAGATTAGTTGTTACAAATGCCAGTAAATCGCAGACTTGAGTTCAGCATGGTGCTGATGCAAGTTGTTTGCTTTCAGCTTCTGATTGGGTTTGAATCCGGTGCCATCGTCATGTGGGATCTGAGGAATAAGTCTGCTGAGTGCCGGTACAACTCGCCAGAGGTGAGAAACACACGTAACACCCTGATGTATCGTCTCTAAATTCTGCTTGTCTTGCTTTCATGTATATGTTTTATATGTATACATGTGTGTTGAACATTTTTCTTTGAAAAATTAGATTTTTCAAACAGTTGTCTAAAATCAGAATGTTTTCAGTAAGTGAACCCATATCAGCTTCAGTTTAACATTTGTGTGCTTAGTGACATTTTGATCTTTCCTCAGGAGCACTGTATTCTTTACACCATCAGTGAAACAGACTGCAGTGGAAAATCCATCTTATTTTTCACTGGTTGCCTTTTTTAAAAAGGAAGGGAACGCCCTGTGCACTGAAGGTATTTTTATATCTGAAATTGAAGCCTTTTAAAATTATTTTTGAGTGTGATATTTAATCTTCAGCTTTACTGCTGTCAGAACCCATTGCTAGCATCTGCTGTGATGGAGACAAACCTACTTGCTTGATTCACAAGTTTCCTGACCAGTGTCACTGAATTAACCCCTTCACTGCCAGGATGTCACTTAAAAACCACCAATAAAAGTGCAAAATCTGAAACCCTTAAGCCTTTTGTGTCTTTGTTTTCACACTGGCATACAAAAGGATTTTTTCCAAGATGCATAATATTGAAAATAGATGTGTTATAGGACCGGAAAATATACTGTTTGCAGGCACGTCCGTGCATCTTTCAGCCCAGAAATTTTACAGTGAAATAAAGGGGTTAACAATTGCCTTAAACCAGTCTTCTGGTTTGGTTGTGAGATACATCCATGAAAATAATTGAGCAAGAAAGAACTCACTCAGCCAAAGCCAAACATGGCAGTGCTGATTCAGCGAGAGGTGGCGCATAAAAAAAAGTTGTACATAAGACTTGTAGATATATGGGAACATGACTGATTAGTTTGAACTATCCTTTGGTCTCTTCTTTTTGTTGATATTGCTGCTGCTGTTGTGCTTCAGCAGAATGGATTGCACTTGAGCAGATTGGTGCTTAAAACACATCTAAAGGTGCTTTTGTCACTATCACAATGTGATAATTATGAGTATATTTCTAATATTGATAAATAAATAAGCTTCAAACAAATAAAAGTTAAGAGGAATGCTTATTTGTTATGACAGTACAGATTGCCATATTAAATAAACTGTGTATTGTCGTATTGAATAAGCATTCATTTTAACCTTTTATGTGATTGGAGCTTTTTTTCTTCTTTTTTTTTTTAGAATGCTAGCAGCCATCCTAGTTTCTTTTTTGGGGGGTTGAATAATAAATATTGATATAAATGTTACAAAAGTATACAGCCTAATTTGCACTACATGACTCTCTACCCCTTGAGTCCCTCTCATTCTTGTCTCTCTCCCAGTAGAGAGTGGCTGTTGTGTAATGTGTATGGTCATGACTGGAGAAGAAGTAGGGGTGAGAGAGGTGATTTGTGCATGGTCATGATGGACAAGAAGTAGGGGTGAGAGGGGTGATTTGTGTATGGTCATGACTGGAGAAGAAGTAGGGGTGAGAGGGGTGATTTGTGCATGGTCATGATGGACAAGAAGTAGGGGTGAGAGGGGTGATTTGTGTATGGTCATGACTGGAAAAGAAGCAGGGGTGAGAGGGGTCAGAATGGCTGGCATGTATGTTCACTTACCAACATGCCTGCGATTGAATCTCCTGGTGATGAACGGCCATGGCCATCCCTCTTCTGGTGGCAAGAGGCGGTGGCAGCGTGCTGCAGTCAAAGAGTGTGCATGGACACTGGTGCAGGGGGCGCCAGTCCATTAAGGCCATGTTTCACGCTGTGTGACTGGGCTTGCTTTGTGCCCTTTATTATCATTCCCCTAATTGGGTGCAGGGTCCCAGGCTTTGGGTGCCGGCTACCCTCACTGAGTGCTGGCTGTTACTGCATCTGACAGCCAAGGTTGCAGGCTGTGTGACATTCAAAGATGGATCTCCCCTTTTTGTGCAATGATCTCTTGCACATGTGATACATGGATAGATGGAATTTGGTATTTCAACGTGGATTGAAATTGTGAATGATTTATGCAACTTGCCATGGACTACTGAAACAGATATTTCAATAATGCTTTGAATGATGAATGATTTATGGGGCTTGCTAAATGCTAATGCTGCAGATGTGGATGGACTAGATGAATTTGGTATGTCAACAACATGGATTGAGAAAGGGAATGCAGCTGGCTTCAGATGTGGACAGATTAAATTGGGTGTTTTGGCACTAGTTATTGAACAGTGCTGATTTATCTGGCTTGTTTCACACATGTTAACTTTCACATTGCAACATGTACGAGTTGGGCTGTGAATTATACGTTTGCCGTACAAAATTACAATAGTTAAGGACAGATTAATATTATTCCAATAATATTCTGTTGAGCAGTTGTGAATTGAACACTGGGAAATAATTTCAGGCCCGGACTGTCAGCTTTTTCTTTGTTGGTTGATTGGTTGATCGGTTTTGTGGATCTTGTTTAGATGTGTAAGATTTGTGTGTGCTTTGATGATGAGTCTTTTGAATGAGTATGGAAACTACCACACTACACTTTTACACTTTTAGCACATGTATGTTTGTTGTGATGTGATGCTCAGCATTCTTCAGTCCCAGTCCATTGAGAAAGGTTTCAAGAAAGCCAAAACTTTTGAACACACTGTGGTGTTACTGTTTTTATTTATGCTAGAGGAGAAGGGAAAAAAGTCTGTCTCTCTCTCCACCCAACCCTGCCTCCCCCAAAATATAATGACCTGTGAGTGTGAACATTTTTCCCCCATGGACGTAATTACTATTAGTGTTGCCGTTGATGCTCCATGGTTTGCGTCAACGGTGTTTGAGCAGCGTTGCTAGCTTGGCTCATGGGCTGATGATACAGGATCAGTGGGCACTGGTCAAGTGTGCAGAAGGAGGCTTTGTCTATTGATTATCTCATGGTCCCTGGTGGCCGAACCTTCTTTGGCTGCAGCTGGGGGACACTTGCTGTCTTGCCCGCCTGGCTGTCTGTGTACACAACGGATTACTGCTGGGTCAAGAAAGTCTAAAAGGGAAGGGGTGTGGAATTGGGTTTGGGATTCTCAAAACTAATAAGTGAGGGGGGTGGGGGTGGTTTCTGATTCTGAAAACTAACAGTGTGTGTGTGGTGATGGTAGGGGTGGGGGATGGGGCATGGTGGTGGGGGGCATGCATGACTGTATCTCCGTGAATTTGTTACTTAGAAAAAAAAGGTCAAGGTGTGACCTTCACATGGTACTGCATCAGGAACTGGACATAACCAGCAGAAACAGTTGTGTGTTGAGATGGATTACTTCAAATGTTCTGACATGGGAGAAAAACAAGGCTGCCCTGTTTTGGGGATCCCACATTAGCTGAATCAGAAGGCGGTTTTGCAGCCAGGTTTCTTGGGTGACAAAATAATGCTTTCCACAGGGCAACAGACCTTATTTCAGTCTGCTTCAAATAACAGTAATGTGAACAGTGAGTCAGACTTGTGACCAGCTGATTTGTGTTTCACCTGGATGTTTACTTGGGGAGTTAACTGTTCACTTGGCATTAAATATTAAGTTATTACTGTGTTTCACCTTGGTAAAATCTACACAATTGATTTGGAGTGAAAAGGATCTATCTTGGTTCCGTGTAACACTTCTTGCACTGTATGTCTTGAATAAAAGAAATCGACAGGATTGGCAACACAAGTGGAACTGGAAGCCTGATCACTGTGACCTTTGCAGTAAGGGTCATTTTGTCAGGTTATGAGCCTGACATTTCCAGTCAATTAATGTCACTGGGATAAGGTCTAGACGGCAGCAGCACCATTTCTAGCTGGTAATGGAGTGCTTGGCTTGTTTGCCTGATGCACCTCTTCCTAATAAGCTCTGGCTGTTCTGGGAAGGTGATGGGGATGGTGTTGCACCAATCTCCTGCCTTGACTGCCTGTTAGCTTCCCTGTCCTCTTGCACCTTGGGCGTGGGGTGCGCCCACCTGACACGGCACGTGACGCAGAGGATCCAGCACCCTGCTGCTGTCACCTTTTGCATTTTTTATTTACTTCTTTGCGGTTGCCACCCCGATATAACAGTAAGGGTTGACTGGGCGTAAAACACCAAGTTACTTACTTACTGCGGTCGTTTGATGCAAGAGTGCAGGCTGACCTATTTTCAGGCATTTTTGATGCGGGCACAGCTGTTGGGAGTGATTAAAATGTCCTTGTGAGACATTTAACCACATTTTCCATGACCCATTTATGAAGCAATTTTCTTGTTTTCTGTACTGCTTGTTGGTGAGGCAAAATTGAGATTAAAGAAGTGCTACAGAATTGAGTCGCCCTGATATAATTGCAGTGGTTGACAGGGTGTAAAACACCAAGTTACTTATGGAATTGAGGAGGAGGAGGAAGGGGCAGGAGGAATGAAAGAAAGGGCAAAAGTAGTCGTCAGGCTAGACAGTGAGCTGTAAGTTTTATGTGCACTGTGAGTGAGCTGTAAGTTTTATGTGCACTGTGAGTGAGCTGTAAGTTTTATGTGCACTATGAGTGAGCTGTAAGTTTTATGTGCACTATGAGAGCTGTAAGTTTTATGTGCGCTGTGAGCTTGTTGGTACAAAGTGGAAAATCTCTTCAGTAGAAGCGTGTCTGTCGTGTCCTGCATCGACCGCATCAAGTCTCATACATTGATATGCCGCTGCACCGTGCTGCTCTCCTTTCCCACCTAACTGCAACAGCTCTTTTGATGGTTGTAGAAAAGAAGGGACATCAATATGCATGCCAGCCTTGCTGCAGGTTAAGCCCTTGAGGAACTCCAGAAAGCAGTTTCTCAGTGTTCTGGTTTTTCCTAAATTTTTTGGTGTGTGTGTGTGTTGTGGTTTCATGTCAGACAGGGGATTCCTGTGAATGCATGGAAATCCACACACTGTCCCTGACATAAATAATGTAATAAATCCGGCAAGCTCGCGTCATCAATGCAGCATTCAGTTTGGAGCTCTGCTGGGACTTCTGGGGCCAGCTCAGAATATAGCTTCTATTCCTTATCTTGAACTCTGAAGAAACATTAAAGCAACTTTGATTTGTGTGTGAAATTCTTTAACAGTCCAAGCAGAGACTTCAAAAATGGGCTTATATAAACCAACAAACAAGGGAGTTAATAAGTGCTCAAAAGACATGCAAACGTGACAACGACTTGAGTAGCCATTGATAACTCTTACCTGGCATGCAAGTATACAAGGTACATGAACTCCACTGGAGATACATAGGCTCAAAATGAATTTTCCTTCTTCTTTTCTTCCTCAGCGGCTTTGCTTCAGGGAACTGCTGCTGGGGTGCTGTTTGCTGGCCTCAGATATGTGGTCCCTTGGATCCCTGGCACATTTTTAGTGAAAGCCACTTTTTACACAAGGACTGTACTGTTGCTGTTATATGTCTTAATGCTACAAAACAAGTGTCATTGTTGATTCCCCCGACCCTTCATTTACGTATTGAGTGTGAATCTGTGTGGGCACTCAAGTTTCTGAGCAGTGCTCTGTTTCACATGTGTAGTTGCACAGCACTACGAGGGCAAGTGGTCAGGTGTAGCAATGTTGCCAGTCCTGTGGTATTGTGGTGCAGGCATAGGGAGCAATTGGAGTGGGGATAGCTCAGTGGTTAGAGCGTCGGACTCGTGATCGAAAGGTCCTGGGTTCAAGTCCTGGTAGGAGCGGCAGGAGAATTTTATTCTCCAGGGTCAGCTTTCTGTGCTGACTTATTTCGGTATCCGTTCCACCTCCGTGTTACTGCAGTAGCACGTAAAAGATCCTGGTCATTCTGCCAAAAGTGCAGGTGGCAGGTTACAGCTAAACACACATACACCCTACCTATGTGGCTTTGAGTGAAGTGACACTGTAACCTGGTGCATGGTTGAATGGTGTACACAGAACTTGCGCTGAAACGGCAGCATTTCACGTAGCACCAGCCATGCAACGCCCAAAGAGCGTTACCAGTACACCACTTCTGTGGATATTAATAGTACGCGCTATAAAAGGATACAGTCACTCATTCAGAATCACATGCTAATGTGTGCAGTGTGCTTGAGAGCAGAGAATAGCGCTATATAAAAGCTATGAATAATAATTGCACATGGCACCAGGAAGGCAGGCCGCTTGTGTGTGACATGATTTCAGACCAAACAAATGTGGTTTGTGTGTGCAGGCATTGAGGGTGGTTGCTTGGCACCAGGAAGGCAGGCCGCTTGTGTGTGACATGATTTCAGACCAAACAAATGTGGTTTGTGTGTGCAGGCATTGAGGGTGGTTGCTTGGCACCAGGAAGGCAGGCAGCTTGTGTGTGACATGATTTCTGACCAAAAAAGAGAAGATTTCTGACCAAAAAAAAAGAAAAAAGGTATTGAGGGCGGTTGCGTGGCCCTGTGAAGGCAGACAACTTGCGTGTCAGGTGATTTCTGACCTAAAATGGTGTGTGTGTGCAAGCATTGAGGGCGGTTGCGTGGCACCATGAAGGCAGACAACTTGCGTGTCAGGTGATTTCTGACCTAAAAGGGTTTGTGTGTGCAGGCATTGAGGGCGGTTGCGTGGCACCATGAAGGCAGACAATTTGCGTGTCAAGTGATTTCTGACCTAAAATGGTTTGTGTGTGCAGGCATTGAGGGCGGTTGCGTGGCACCATGAAGGCAGACAGTTCATGTGTAGCCACTCGGACGGCAGCCTCACAACGTGGAATACAAAGGTGCCACACAAAGCCGCCAGTGTCTTGATGCCTCATGGTGAGCACCGTTTCCTTGCCAACCCCTTCCCTCTGGCATCTTCTGTCTGTCATCTACTTCAAGGGTGCAGGGAACAGGGAAGTGTTGGGCAGTGCTTTTTAACCAGCTTTAGTCTGGTGCTAGACTATCCCTCCCAGTCTACTGCTAGACTATCCCTCCCAGTCTACTGCTAGACTATCCCTCCCAGTCTACTGTTACACTATCCCTCCCTAATGCTAGACTATCCCTCCCTACTGCTAGACTATCCCTCCCAGTCTGCTTCTAGACTATCCCTACCAGTCTGCTGCTAGACTATCCCCCCTGCTGCTAGACTATCCCTCCCAGTCTACTGCTAGACTATCCCTCCCAGTCTGCTGCTAGACTATCCTGCCCAGTCTACTGCTAGACTATCCTACCTGCTGCTAGACTGTCCCGCCCAGTCTGCTGCAAACTGTCCCACCCAGTCTGCTGCTAGACTATCCCTCCCTACTGCTGGACTGTCCCTCCCAGTCTGCAGCTAGACTGTCTCCCTCAGTCTACTGCTAGACTATCCCTCCCAGTCTGCTGCTAGACTATCCCTCCCTACTGCTAGACTCTCCCTCCATACTGCTAGACTATCCCTCCATACAGCTAGACTATCCCTCCCAGTCTGCAGCTAGACTGTCCCCCCCAGTCTACTGCTAGACTATCCCTCCCATTTTGCTGCTAGACTATCCCTCCTTATTGCTAGACTATCCTTCCCAGTCTGCTGCTAGACTATCCCTCCCTACTGCTAGACTATCCCTCCCAATCTACTGCTAGACTATCCCTCCATACTTCTAGACTATCCCTCCCAGTATGCTGCTAGACTATCCCTCCCTACTGCTAGACTATCCCCCCCCCCCCCCCCAGTCTGCTGCTAGACTATTCCTCCTAGTCTGCTGCTAGACTATTCCTTCCTTTTGCTAGACTATCCCTCCCAATCTACTGCTACACTATCCCTCCCTACTGCTAGACTATCCCACCCAGTCTGCTGCTAGACTACCCACTGTTGTTCTGATAACAGTTTGAACAGAGCAGTTCGGATGATGCAGACTATCCTGAAAAGAGACCACTGAACACTGCCAAAGCAACTTGGCAGCATTGCAGGGTCTTCTCTGTATGGTTGCTTGCCAGTAATTGGGTGTGCCTTTTCATGTTGCTTAACGTCCATGGAGGCGAGATGGCCTATTAGGGACGGGGACAGAGTGGGAAGGGGACGAGAGAGTGAAAGGCTTGACTGCGGAAACCACCTGAAAAAGACCGGAGAGACTGTGGACCGCCGCCAGAAAAATGGAAGTGTTAAGGCGGTGTCCCCTCGCCATTGCCCAGTGACTTGTGCACTGCGCAATTGCTCTTTCAACAGCTGTGCTGGACAGAGTCACTAAGACCATGTCCGTTGCACCACTGTTGACGAACAACTTGGACAACTCGAAGCAAAAGACTTCCAACTTGCTCAGCCCAGCGCCACCTCCCTACTCATGATCTCTTCTGGGCATAGTTGAGGGTCCAGCTCCACCTCCCTCCTCTAAGATCTCTAGATCTTTTGATCTCGCCTGGAACCCTGTAGTGTGTGCCTCCCCCATGAACCTTTTTATGGCAGCAAGGCTTCAGTGCAGAGTAGACTGGGATGTGACAGGCAGTAGGGGTGTCAGGATGAGCTAGCTGCATGGGGTGTGACATGGGGTGTGACTGGCAGCAGGGGTGTCAGGATGAGCTGCATAGGGTGTGACTGTGTCAGGAATAGCTGCATTGGGGTGTGACTGGCAGTAGGGATGTCAGGATGGGGTGTGACTGGCAGCAGGGGTGTCAGGATGAGCTGCATTGGGTGTGACTGGCAGTAGGGGTGGGGTGTCAGGATGAGCTGCATGGGGTGTGACTGTGTCAGGAATAGCTGCATTGGGGTGTGACTGGCAGTAGGGATGTCAGGATGAGCTGCATGGGGTGTGACTGGCAGTAGGGGTGGGGTGTCTGGATGAGCTGCATGAGGTGTGACAGTGTCAGGAATAGCTGCATTGGGGTGTGACTGGCAGTAGGGGTGTCAGGATGAGCTGCATGGGATCAGTGTCTCAGAAGCTAACTTGGGTCCCAAGAGGGCACATGCCAAGAAGAAAATGACAATGAAAACAGTGTGCAAAATCTTTTTTTATGAATGTTTAAAAGTGTAGTGATTTTCTTTCTCTGTGTTTTCTCTCTGCACAGCTAAAATTGGTGCTGAAGGAAAACCTGAGCCATGTAAACCCATTACAAAAGTTGCCTGGAAGTCTGTTCGGAATGGGTGAGTAGCAGATCTTTCGACATTTCCTTCACCCTGAGAACAAAACAAAAATCACCTTCACCTGAATAGTGATGTGTTTTGTTAAATAGTAAACTGGTATTTCCATGAAAAATAAGTTTACTGCAAAATTGTTACCTAGATTAAAGTCTGAAATAATCAGGAAAAAAGGTAAATGCTGACTCACATTATGACAATACAGATGTTTTTAACTGGACACACAGAGATAGGTTTTAAATATCCTTACACACCAATATTCTGACTGTAACTTCTATGGAGAAGTCTGTGTTAGTAAGTGAAAACATAAATATACAAACAAAAATGATCTATTAAGAAAAGCAGGTACAGAGCAAGTAATGTTTTTTGTTTTTTTGTTTTTATCTCTGTATGATCTGGAGTATGTCAGAGAGATACTGGTGCAAGTACATTGTGTAATGATACATGTGCTATAAAGCTGAATGTGGCTTTAAGGCTTGTTCTTGTTTGTTTTTAACAAGGACAGATACCTTCTGGTGGGAATGTTGTATAACTAAATAAGTGTGAATATTTGAAGGCACCTAGTTTGGTGCTTTTGAGGGAAGAGGGGAGGATATTCTCAGAGAGAAATGTCATGACAGTACTACACAGTCAAGGTCTGGATGTGGTGTTTAGTTTTGTTGTTGTTGTTTCAGGGAAGACATGGTGATATTCTCAGGGGGGATGTCCTACGACCGGGCAGGTCGCACACCCAGCATAACCGTGATGACTGGGAAAAGCACGACTGTTCTAGAGATGGAGCACAATGTCATGGACTTTGTTGTGCTCTGTGAGACACCCTGGAACCATGGTCAGTGTGTGGGGGTGGTCAATGCATTTGTGTGTGTGTGTGTGCCTGCCTGTGTGTGTGTGTGCCTGCCTGTGTGTGTGTGTGTGTGTGTGTGTGTGTGTGTGTGTGTGTGTGTGTGTGTGTGTGTGTGTGTGTGTGTGTGTTTATGTGTGTGCACCCCATCCCCAGTAGAGTGCTTGCTTGTCAGGTTTGAGTGAGTGTGGACTGGACATATAAGTTCAATTTTTTTGCAATGTTTTCTATGCCTTGGTTCAAGTTATTTTTTTGTCTTTTATACATGAAGCTATATTTGGCTTGTGATGGGTGGTCAGTGTGTTTGGGGGGGGGGGGGGGGGGGGGGGGGGGATGTGCACTGTTCAGTACTTGTGTACAAATATATATTTTCAAACTGTTCTAAGTTCATATACATAGATGTTTATGACTATGACTTGCCAATAACCTTATGAACCATATCTGTGTTTGCCCTGCAGATTTCCAAGATCCCTATGCGATTGTTGTGTTGCTGCAAAATGACCTGGTGGTTGTGGACCTGACTACTCCAGGGTGAGTGAAGTGATGCCCTGAAATTGCCAACAGTGCTGTGGTACATTTGTAACATAAGAGGTTGTCCTGTTGAGCCAGCCAGTTCATTGTCAGCACAGCTGAAATCCAGATGAGGTGACGGTGAAGGGTGCGGCAAGCACAGACGATGTTAAAAGCATGCTGCCCGAATACTTCTGCAGGCTGACAACCACATTTAGTGTCAGATTCAAACACGTAAAAGGTTCAGAAGAACGTTATTTATTAAAACAAACACAGCAGGGTAATCCCCTTTATCAAGCTACAAAATGACACTGAAACAGCAGTTAAATGGTGAAAAAACAGTGAAAAATGAGCTGGAGAGCTAAACTAGCAGTCATTGTTGTTTCAGATTTTTTTACCTTCCGTATCACTTTAAATTAGTAGTAGAGTTTTCACCCTTGTAGGCCACTGTTTTTCCCAGTAGATGGATCATGGGGCAAACTCACTTTGTCAAAAAAACTGCAAAATCACTACTGTCCGTGGGTGTTATTTCCTGGTCTGCCTGCATCCTTCAAAAGTTGCTCTGATAATCATGTGCAACAGTATTTAGTCAGTGCACCTACTTAATGTCTTGTTGATTATGGTTGACAATCAGATTTTAGGTATGATAACGCTGGCATGGTCTTCATTGATGTTGCCTAGTTTGAGTTCTTTTAGTAGTTTTACTTGGATGACTGCACTACCTTCATGGGTACTTGGGGCATGATTTACACCAGGACTTTAGAACTCCCTGCTAATTGATAGTAATCACTGATGTCATCATGATGACCCATGCTGTTGCTGTCATTGTCATTTATATTGTCATTGTTGCAGTTACCATCTGTATGCATTTTGTTTGCCATTCCCACCTGTCTATATTTGTGTCCAGTTTAGATTGATCCTGAGTTCCCACCTGTCTGTCGGTGTGTCCAGTTTGGACTCCTCCTGACCACTAGGGGCAGTGTGTAGAAGAGGGTTGTACCCATTATTTTGATGGGTGGAGGTTTCAGAGAATCAGAGCTGAGGAGCTGTGTGAAAGTCCAGGTGGCCGTCCTGGGCTTCCCTTCCCTAACAGCCCTTATGGTCTCTGGACAAAAAGCAGCTTTTCAGAGCTAGCTGTGTGAAAGTTGAGGTGGCCGTCCTGGGCTTCCCTTCCCTAACAGCCCTTATGGTCTCTGGACAAAAAGCAGCTTTTCAGAGCTAGCTGTGTGAAAGTTGAGGTGGCCGTCCTGGGCTCCCCACCCCTAATAGTCCTTATGGTCTCTGTGGACTTAAAGCAGCATTAACCCACTTGGTCTCAGACTAGCCACTGCCCTTTCACTACGAAATCCCATGTGAAGGGAAGTAACTGTGTCAGATGATCCCAGTATACAACTTTAAAAATCAATAATAAACACTAAACAAAGGGTTCAGCTCACTTCATATTTTCCCCAGTTTGCAAATACAGTTTCTTGTATATCCAACAGGTTTTGATTTTTTTTCACTAAAAATCTAAAAGCATTAAAAAAAGAAAAAGAAATCCCAAGTCAGAAATGTCCGCATCTGAATGTCAGTTTTGGGGGGCCTACGGGATAACTGACTTTGCAAAATTTCCAATTTGAATCTCCAAAGATGAAGCTCCATGATTTTGTTAGGGTGCCCACGGTAAGCGACTGAGCCAAATTTGCAGTTCAAATCTCAAAGGATGAAGCTCCGACGCCATTGCTAACAGTAGGGCTTTTGTTTATTTTCGGCCATCGATCGTGTGTCCACCTCGGAACTTTGAAAATTCACAGCGTCTCTCAAACTTCACCGAACTTTGAACAAACGACATCACTGGAAGTAGTAAACAATAGCAGAAACGAGGCTACAAGTCTCGTGAGAATCCCCTTCCTATTTGCATAAGCCGAGATGCTAGTATGGAGCGTCTGCTAGCTGGCCGCTACTGGCAGTCTGGGGTTTCGCGGTAAGGAAAAAGAGCAGGCGATGACGGGTGGTCTGGGGTCAAGTGGGTTAAACATTGAGAGAGATCACTGTGTTCTACAAAAAAAAAGAGAAAAAAAGAGACAACTTTTGCAAGGCTACAGACAAAAAAGGAGGGGCAAGTAGCTTATTGTCGGCCATGAGTGGTACATGGTAGTGACAGGCTCACTGCCTGCTTTGTTACTCGTCCATGAACCAAGCACTTAGTAATGGTTCCTGCAGCATGACCTTTTCAACTCCCAGACTTGAAGTGGTGGTGGTGGTGGTTGCATTGCAGATACCCGTGTTTTGAAAACCCCTACCCCATGGACCTGCATGAATCTCCTGTCACCGCCTGTCAGTATTACGCCAACTGCCCCACAGACCTCATCCCAGCCTTCTACTCTGTTGGTTCCAAGCAGAAGAAAACCGGTTTCAGTGAAAAGGTAGCGTGGCGTTGGAATGAAAATGCTGATGAAATGAGAGAGAGTGTTTTGTATCAGAGTTGTGCTGTGCTGTTTGAGGTGTGAGAGTGTTTTGTATCAGAGTTGTGCTGTGCTATTTGAGGTGTTAGAGTGTTTTGTATCAGAGTTGTGCTGTGCTGTTTCAGGTATGAGGGTGTTTTGTGTTTGTGCTGTGCTGTTTGAGGTGTGAGAGCATTTTGTATTGGAGTTGTTTGAGGTGTGAGAGTGTTTTGTCTTGAAGTGTGAGAGTGTCTTGTATTGGAGTTGTGCTGTGCTGTTTGAGGTGTGAGAGCGTTTTGTATTGGAGTTGTGCTGTTTGAAGTGTGAGAGCATTTTGTATTGCAGTTGTGCTGCTTGAGATGTGATAGTGTCTTGGAGTTGTGCTGTGCTGTTTGAGGTGTGAGAGTGTTTTGTGTTAGAGTTGTGCTGTGCTGTTTGAGGTGTGAGAGTGTTTTGTGTTAGAGTTGTGCTGTGCTGTTTGAGGTGTGAGAGTGTTGTGTATTTGAGTTGTGCTGTGCTGTTTCAGGTGTGAGGGTGTTTTGTATCAGAGTTGTGCTGTACTGTTTCAGGTGTGAGGGTGTTTTGTGTTTGTGCTGTGCTGTTTGAGGTGTGAGAGTGTTGTGTATTTGAGTTGTGCTGTGCTGTTTCAGGTGTGAGGGTGTTTTGTATCAGAGTTGTGCTGTACTGTTTCAGGTGTGAGGGTGTTTTGTGTTTGTGCTGTGCTGTTTGAGGTGTGAGAGTGTTGTGTATTTGAGTTGTGCTGTGCTGTTTCAGGCGTGAGGGTGTTTTTTTTATCAGAGTTGTGCTGTACTGTTTCAGGTGTGAGGGTGTTTTGTATCAGAGTTGTGCTGTGCTGTTTCAGGTGTGGCCGATCAAAGGGGGCCAGTGGGGAACAACAGCAGTCAGCTACCCTGAGATTATGATTACAGGGTAAGTATGGCTGCACTCCAGTCACAGCCACATGCCAACAGTGTGTGTGGAGCAATCATCTGTGACGAGGAGTACCATCCTGTGGAGGGGACCTCAGGCCTTAACTCTTTCATCCCTGAAAACTGCTACAGCGGTTGAGAGAATCTTTCCCTTCATTCCTGAGAACCGCTAGAGAGGGGCAGGCATAAACACTCCCTTCCTTCTGGCCGGCCGCTGCAGCGGTTCTGCCTTTGAAATCCGCGCCTATCTGTCACATGGTCAGCACGTCAGTTCCCCCTGGCCAGTGTAACGGGACCTGAGGAATGTTTTGATAAGCCGGACAATGCTTTGATTAGCCGTGCCTGGCCATTGCCAGAGTGTGGGAAAGTGTCCAGTGCAGAAAATTTGTCCATTTCTAGGGATGGGGTTATGTTATTCTGTTGAGTTGGAAAGATGGCGGCGGATGAGTACAACGACAGTGATCAGTTCTCTGACATGTTTATGACAATTTGGGCGAAAATTATTTTGATCTGTTTGAACTGACAGAAGAGGAGAGAGCAGAGCATTTAAAGATGATAGTGAGAGTGGTGATGAACTGGATGATGAAAACCTGCCATTGTTTTTTACCGGCTCAGCCATGTTTTGAGTGGACAGGTACGGACACTGCTGTTACACGAGACATACCTTTGATGTCCAGTGCAGATGTGTACATAGACATAGTAAATATAGTTGTACAGAGTTATGGTGCAAACATTGTGCGTGTATATGATAGAGACGGTGCATGGATTACACTAAAATGGAACAATCATACTGTGAACTCATACTTCCTACTCTTGTGCAAACCGTCACCTTTTCATCACCATTTTAAGGACACAGACAATGTGACAAACGGAATTTCTGGAGATAGTTTCTATGTGGATGTTATCTGGGACATCAGACTGTAAGTAGGGAGCATGTTCCATTTCTCTTGGCATGTTCTGTGGGCCTGCAGAACGTTGGTTTTGTCTGTTTGTCTTAAAAAAGGTATGTGTCACCTTTATTTGCACCTGTGTCACCCTCCTGGTGACAGTGACTCTGAAAGTGTGACCATTGCCTTCTGACTTCATTTACCTACACAGCGATATATAGGTTGCCATGGTTTTACTAAGAGCTTGCAGACACAGATGACTCAAACCCACATACCCTCTTTCATACATTTTTTCCTTATGAAAACCCAGGAATGAAAGGACTGTTATGGACATAGGAACACAGGAATAAGGGGAAGTAATGCCAAATACGAAACAGGGATGAAAGAGTTAATGCTGTTACAGAATAGGCGTCTCTGATTTTGTCTGTGACTAAAGGCTGATTTCAGGTGCACCTGGGCCACAAATGGCTCAGAGCTTTTAAAATTAAAAAACAACCCACAAACAAAACTACGCACCTGCATGATTTTAAATTCTTGAATTCTGAATGTGACAGTGGCTAGTTTGAGTGAAAAAATAGGTTAATATTGGCCATGAACAGGTTTCAGTGTTCTTTTCAGCTGTCAGTCGCATAAGTTCAGTGATCTCAAAAGCAAATAAGTTCAGTTTCTTACAATTGGAAGAACATGGATCATTAATATTAATCAGAAGAAGAATATGAAATGTTGTATCCCTAAGGAGTGCATGTCACCATGTGTAGCCATCTTTTTAAGGGCGAACTACTGCTGTGAATCAATTTCCATAAGGAGATAACAAGGTGTTTTTTATCCATGTGTTTCAGTCATGCTGATGGCTCACTCAAGTTCTGGGATGCATCATCAGGTATGTTGGATAATTGTTTCTTCTTTTCTCTTTCATATGTTTTTGGGGGTTGGCAGTGTGAGAAAGGATTGACCGTTGGATTTCATTTTACCATCAGTGTGTTTTAATATTATAGTTTAAAAAGTGAGAAGAGGTGGGGAGAGGGGGGGGTATAGTTATTTTCAGACTTTGCTTGTTGGATCAGTGTGCCACATTGTTTACAGATCAGCTGCACAGTCTCTGTTTCTGGACATGTTTTTCCTTTCTGTTTTCAGTTTCTCTTCAAATTTTGTACAAATTAAAAACTGCCAAAATATTCGAGAAGCCGAAACGTTCGACAGACAGTCAGGACGATGACCCCTTTGCCATCCAGATCATCTTCT
This sequence comes from Alviniconcha strummeri, assembly GCA_963584105.1. NCBI lineage: Eukaryota > Metazoa > Mollusca > Gastropoda > Provannidae > Alviniconcha > Alviniconcha strummeri. The sequence continues at coordinate 28,073,654 of OY757544.1, read as the reverse complement.
TGTGCCCCGAGTCCCGCATGCTGTGTGTGGCCGGTGCCACTCATGTTATGCTCTTCCGATTCTGCAAGCAGGAACTCACCTTGGAAGTCTCGGTAATACTTGTGTGTGTGTGTGTGTGTGTGTGTGCGCACTGACATAATGTCACTGTTTGTGTCTCAGTACGTGTGTGTGTGTGTGTGTGTGTGTGTGTGTGTGAGAGTGTGTGTGTGTGTGTGTGTGTGCATGTGTGTGCGTGTGTTTTCATCTGTGTTGATTTACTGATCTTTTAGTATAAGACCAAGTATCAGTTTCAGTGTCTTGATTTTCCTAACTCCTCTCTCATTTTTTTCCACTTCTCATTCTGAAAATATTTTTGGGGTTCCACTTCAGTATACTTGTAATCCATTTCTGTTTCTAGGAATGTTGAAATGATTTTGCTAACTTAGCTGTCCTTGGATGGAAGCTGCTCTATCAGTACCAGTGCTTTGGGAGGGAAAGGGTGATTTTTTTTTGCAGTTTTCTTGCCTTCAGTACCAATAGTTTGTCAGGAAAAGGGGTGAAAACATCAAGTAATTTTGTCACCTACAGTACCAGTGCTTCAGGAGGAAAGGGTGAAAATGTGATGTAAATTTGTTTCCATAAGTAGATCATCTGAAATCAGGTGATTGATCATTGGTCTGTTTTCAGTGCTGATTATGGTGGTTTTGTGTGGTGTGTGATGGCAGAGTCTGGAGTTCTCCATAGTGTACGAGATCTTTGACGAGTTGGATTCTCCGCCGGAGTTTGAGTACCCAATGCTGCCCAAACCCAGCCTGGGGGTGGCCACCCAGCACAGCAGTAGCATGGGCTCCTACTCCTCCAACACCTCCGACAATGCGAAGGTGGGTAACAGGGTTATGATGCTACACCTCCAACACCTCCGACAATGCAAAGGTGGGTAACAGGGTTATGATGCTACACCTCCAACACCTCCGACAATGCAAAGGTGGGTGACAGGGTTATGATGCTACTCCTCCAACACCTCCGACAATGCAAAGGTGGGTGACAGGGTTATGATGCTACTCCTCCAACACCTCCAACAATGCAAAGGTGGGTGACAGGGTTATGATGCTACACCTCCAACACCTCCGACAATGCAAAGGTAGGTAACAGGGTTATGATTCTACTCCTCCAACACCTCCGATAATGCAAAGGTGGGTGACAGGAGGATTATGATCCTACTCCTCCATTGCCTCCGACAATGCGAAGGTGGGTGACAGGAGAGGGTTATGATTCTAAGCAGCACATGACTTGGGTGTTTTCCTGCTGCTAGAGATCAAAGACCTGTTGTTTTTCTTGTTTAATCATCTCAGAAAGGTGACTTCCAGCATTGTTGTTGTTTTCCACTTATGCTGTTTCAGCATGGGGGTCAAATTTGCTTCAGCACAGCACGCAAAGCTCTTATTTTATGTTACAGGTTTGTGCTTTGCAAGTTTTTGATTATCATCTTTACAACAGTAAGTTTGGGCTGATGATTTGGAAAGAGGGCTGTCTGAACTTGGGCTTGTAGTGCATATGACGCAGCATGCATTCACACGGAGTCATCACGTAGATGGCTCCATGGGAACTTACGTTGCTTCGTGTGATGGATGGCTGTCACTGCTTGCTTTTGCACACTGTTTAACCTTCCTGACGTTCGTCTTGTCCTCTTTGTTTTCCTTTTGTTTCCATGCCAGTGATGTGAGCATGTCTGATTCCAGACGGAGCAGATGACAGCGGTGAAGGTGCGGCCGGGAGCCAGGAAGTGGGCGGCAGGCTACCAGGCGGACCTGGTCTGCATCCTCTGTTACGTGGAAGGGGAGCCGCCCGGCAGCATCACAGTCATGTCCCTCAACTCGTCCTACGGCCTGTGGGTGGAACACACAATACCTGTTAAGCTGGGTTTTTTTTGTTTTTTTTGTTTGGGGGGGGGGGGGGGGGGTGAACGACCCAGGTAAAACAGGAAGGGGGAGGTTGGCTTTGCACCCCTCAAACCTGTGTGCCTTCTCTGCTGCTGTGTAGACAGGAGGTTGCCAGGCTGATTGCTGTTATTTGCTTTGATGCACAACACAGCTGGGGGGGGGTGGGGGGGGGGGGGGAGCCCTTAGGATAAGGGGAGAGGACCAGGTAAATTTGAGCAGTGTGCTGTGCTGTGTTGATGGGTGTGGTGTCTTGCTGGAGTGCTGTGAATGGGCAGTGTGGGAACAGCATGTTACTACCTGGGAGGAAACGACCTGCAGAGTAAGGGGAGAGGGATGGGTTAAATTGAGCAGTGTGCCGTCTTTCTCCTGTTGCCTTTCTCTGCCCTGTTCTTCCATCACTTTCATCAGATATGTGATCATGATGATCAGTCTTGTGTGTGTGTGTGTGTGTGTGTGTGTGTGTGTGTGTGTGTGAGAGAGAGAGAGAGAGAGAGAGAGAGAGTGTGTGTGTGTGTGTGAGTACATGGATGAGTGTGTGTGCCTGTGCACATGCGTGTGTGTGTGTGTGTGTGTGTGTGTGTGTGTGTGTGTGTGTGTGTGTGTGCATGCACTGTTTTTAGCTGTTTTTTGTTGTAATTATTGTAGTGAGAGGACTGGTACATTGTAATGTTGGAATGGTTTTGGGTTGGTGTGAAGGTCTGTTGTGTAACTTTGTATGATTATCTGGGGTGCTAGAACATGCACTTAGGGCAAGGTGTTTACATTTAAGGCTGGGTGTATAACTGAAATTCTTTTTCAGTTTTCTTCGTGTTAATGCCAGTGACATGCTTTACTCTGTTGTTGCAGGTTGGCTTTTGGCAATGAATCTGGTCTGGCCATTGTAGACTTTATACAGAAAACCTGTTTGTTGAATCTGGGTACACCGGACTTGTATGGTAAGTACACCCAGGTTTTTATACCATACCTGTCCACCTCCTCCCCACACACACCCACAAGAAATTTGGCAGCAGTATATAAAGCCATGGCCACCCATCTATCTTTACAATACAGGAATAAGGTGTTTCAGTTTGGTTTTGGACTCATTAAAAAAAGAAATTGCATGAGTTCAGGTACTGATGATTGTCCATCTGGCTGGCTAACCATGAGGTGGCCATCAGTGGGCAAAACGGTCATGCTGTTGTTGTTTTTCAGAGACTAAGCGAGAAAGATACTTGAGAATCCACGATAATCGCCATTGATATTAACCATTTCTGGCCAGAGTTTTGGTGACTGACCATTTTTTAAGGTCAGAGAGGTGCTGGATTTGTAAAAATTGTCGGTTCACTGCTGTGCAGCAGGCAGCATTCCCTGCCACTTAGTCCTGGCCCCTCTTGCCTCTTTGCTGACCCCCAGACGCTTGGTACCACTCCCCCCCCCCCACATTCCTTTCCTCCCTGGAAGGGGTCAAGCCAGTGCCAGGGCTGTCAGTCTGATGCCTGCTCTCTATGCGCTCTGTTGAAAGTGGCCGTTTGTTTACATGTTTTAACTCCATGTAGTGTCTGAACCGAACATTTTGCTGCCACATGTTTCATACTGTAGGAAGTGAATAGTTTTAGTTACTTCACTGTGTAAATGCCATGTACTCAACTTATTGCTGAAATAGTGTTTTGTTTTCTTCATTTGGAGACAAATTCACCTGTTTCATCATGGAGACTGACCAGAGTAGACAGCATACAAAAGAAGTGCACTTGGACAGATTGCATGCACTTTGTAGAGTTTGTGGTGAGCGTTTCAGAAAAAGGCAATCTGACACAGAATATTCTCAGTCTTACATAGCATTGTGAATGCACGTCTTTCCAGATCTTCTGAAATTTCATGAAATTGACATTCGTTTTGACACTCCTGATGTGCATTCACAGACCCTGTGTTGTAAGTACTACGCGAGAATAAAAAAGTTGAAGTTTTCAGAAAATCCTTCATCTACCACCTTCCAAAATGTGCAGTCTGATATTGAAAAAGCATCGTTTCTGTGGAAAGAGTTTGATCCATCGCTCACATCTGAACAGTGCAGGGTGTGTTCAAAGTTCTCCCAGCAATGTGAAGGCGGGTGGCCTATCACCAAGAAGAAGAAAAGAACCCAACATGCTCCTAAAGACTGTGACGGAAGTGAACTGGAAATGTCAGCCTTTGTCCCACAGGCAGTGTCTATGCCCCCAGAAATGCCATTGTCTGTTGAGACAAAAAAGGCTTCGCCTGGACCATCAACAAGTGCTGCTGACAAGAGTACACCAGATCGAAGTCAGCCAAAAACTGTCGAAATACAAATGTCACCTCCAGCTATAAGTCTTATGGACACTGCAACTTCTCCTTTCCCTGCAAAAACAAGGCAACTTTTGATCAGCAAGAAAGTTTTCCACCCCTTTAACTAGAGAAGAAGAAGAAGAATACTATACAAAGCTGACAAAACTTAAAATGAATGAATCCGGCAACAAATCTACTGTGAGATGCAAGATGAAAGGTCAGCCACTGGTCTTTAAAAATGTGCTGAAGAAAAACAAAATTACGATGCAGGCGTATCATGGGCGTACACTTGTCGGCAACCATTGCCATAAATATCTCCAACCATCTGTCACACATGATGTCTGCCTAAGTGTTGTGGTCGAAATGCAAACAAAGGCATATGACATTGCATTCAAATATCAGATCCTGAACGAGTTGTTCGCAAGAGTGCACAAGAGCATTGCACATGAACTGCCAACTGCAGAAGAAGAAATCAAATAACCCTGACAGTGACATCATCAGATACATGGATTTCTACAGATCTGATATTGCAAAGCAGAAAATAATTCCAAAGCAACACATTCTGGAGTGCCACAGCACAGATTTCATGCACCTCTGGAAGTTTGGATTTGGTTTCTTGGGGGAGCAGGGAGGAGAAGAGATGCATGCTTTTATCAACGAACTCAAAGTTAGGGTGAGAGGAATCGTTGACCCAGAGCAGAAGATCTGTGTCCTGATGAAGGAACAATTGACCATTGTTTCTCCACGTGTGAAAGCTGCCATGCCCACAGACAAAAGACAGAAGAAGCAACACTGAGTTGGCCAGCTGCCCTGAACTGTACATCAGAGTGACAGTCAAACTCTTTACACAGTTATCTCATGTCAGTTTACTACAACACCATTAATTTAGTTTTGCTGTAAAAAAAAAAAAAAAAAAAGCAGAAGAAGAACAGATGTTCAAACCATTCAAATGATTGTTTTTCCTTAACCTGCCGATGTTTAGGGCAGAGCAGAAAATCATGACAGCCAAACTCTTTACTGCCAGTCAGTGGCATATATTTAGAGCAGTTTTACTCTGTGTTTTATTTCTTCTGACACTCTGATACTGCCACGCAAGAGTGGTAACACTGTGGAACTTGCCGTGAGTGTTGTGTGTATAAATAACATGGACCCCATGCCCGCACTGCCCAAAGTTTTAAACCTTGCCGCTGACCCCTGTAGCAGTGGAGTAATTAAACATCTTCCCCCTCCTCATCCATTCAAGTTCAGGAGATCAGGGTGAGTGTCTTCAAGTGTCAACATGCATTAGTTATAGTTCACTAACTCAGCTTGTGTATAGTAATGTCGGCACCAGAGTTATGATTGTTTAAAAACGCATGTGTTTTGACAAATGAAGGCATCATGGCAAGCAACGCTGCAGCAACAGTGATTTGTCAGTTGTTTCACAGTAACACTGGTACACGGAATCCCCAAGTGTTTGGTGTCATTGTAAAGTTCAGAATCTTCACTGTTTAGCTAAAGCATCAACTGGATGTCTTTACTAGCGAGCAACAAGGGAAGAGTCCACAAAAGAACAATGTGTAATTTCCTGGGTGAGCTGTTATCTTAGCGCGGCAGCATTGTCAGTGGATGGGAGCGCTGGCTGGACTGGTGCCAGACCTCATTAATCATGGGGTGGCGAACTCTGACCAGGAAGGAGAAAGGCAACTAAAGGTCCGGTGCTGCACAGCAGTGGGCTGTATGTTTTACAGTGCAGTGTGTAACCACTGGTGCTGCACAGCGGTGGGTTGTATGTTTTACAGTGCAGTGTGTAACCACTGGTGCTGCACAGCGGTGGGTTGTATGTTTTACAGTGCAGTGTGTAACCACTGGTGCTGCACAGCAGTGGGTTGTATGTTTTACAGTGCAGTGTGTAACCACTGGTGCTGCACAGCGGTGGGTTGTATGTTTTACAGTGCAGTGTGTAACCACTGGTGCTGCACAGCAGTGGGTTGTATGTTTTACAGTGCAGTGTGTAACCACTGGTGCTGCACAGCGGTGGGCTGTATGTTTTACAGTGCAGTGTGTAACCACTGGTGCTGCACAGCAGTGGGTTGTATGTTTTACAGTGCAGTGTGTAACCACTGGTGCTGCACAGCAGTGGGTTGTATGTTTTACAGTGCAGTGTGTAACCACTGGTCTTGGGAGACCACTTTGGGAAACCAGTTGCATAGCTGCTTCGGTCATGGTTTATCAAGCTTATTACTCTGGAGTGCACAGAACTGTGCTGTCACACTTGCTCTGAAATCACCATGCCAGACTGGCCACACCAGACCTGCCAGTGCGCTGGGCATTTGTCTAGCAATGACTGAAACTACTGAGGCGTGTGGACCTGTACAGAGAGGACGTGTTTTTCAGGCTCTATGGACCCCTACCAGAGAGCTCCACGGTCCCCTCGCAGCAAGAAGTCCCAGTCGGAAGGTGTCACCCAAGGCTCAGAAGAGGGAAAGTCTCCTACGGCCGATCAGGTAAGATCATGCGCTGTTCTTCCTGCAAGGGACGTGCTGGGGTGTATGCTACTAACCTGGGGGTCTCATGCGTCGTACATGCTGGATAACACTTTTTGCAGAAAGTACTCACAAGTCTCCTGTGCTCTTTTGTAGTGCTGTTTTGTTGAGAGACGCTGTGGCTAAATCCTGGATTGGTTTTACGTCAGCATCGGGTAAATAGGGATATTTTTAGTTTGTCTGAAAAGTATTGTACAGACGTTTGGGTAAATAGGGATTTTGTGAGGTTGTCTGAAAAGTATTGCACAGACAGTTTGGTGGGCATTTGGGTGTAAGGGTTTTGAAGCTGACGCAGAACATGGCTAATTATTCACAAAAACACACACGCAAAAAACAGCACCATTTCTGTATGACCAAGACAATTACCATTTAATTATAACTTCTTTTTCAACCCCACCTCCCCCCTCTTTTCTTGGTACATCATGTGTTTGTTTGCTTTTGGGAGTGCAATTGTTTCAGCTGAGTGCGTTGAAGAAATCAGAAAATGAGATCTGCGGTGCTTGCCAGGAATCAGTGGTTGTGCTGATTGTTGTCTTTTATAAAATGGGTTTACTGACAGCATGTTTTAGCGGTTGCCCTTGTGCGTGCATTTGTGCTGAAGGTGTTTCTGTGTGCTTTTTATGTTCAGTAGGAATTAATGTGAAAAGCAGTAACCCACCCTCAATTTAGACAAAAGCATTAACTAATAATCATAGTAATGGTTAGGTCTTATAGAGTGCAGATCTTTTTGCAAAATGAAAATAAATGCACTAGCACACACCATTCATGCGCATATATATATGTGTAGACATACACATCCTCTTGTCATAGAAATGGTCTGCCGAGGTTTGTGAAAAGGCCTGTCTAAGGGGGAAGGTCTTGGGCTGGGTTTTGAACTCACATGCACACATGCACGCACGCACACACACACACACACACACACACACACACACACACACACACACACACACACACACACACACACACACACACACACACACACTGCAAAACACATACACACAAGAAACAGCTTTGGAAAAGAACAATTCTTGAATTTAAACAAAAGGTTTACCATAAAAATGGTCCCACCAAAGGGGCATACAAATCCAAAAACAGCCATTTGAAAATGTTGAAATGGCCAAGATTTAGAGCCTGGGGTGTTTGAAGATTGCCGAATCCAGGCTTTTGTCATATTTCAACAACAGACAGAAGTAAGAAAAGAAGTGCCAAATCCAGGCTTTATGTCACAGTTTAACAACAGACGGAAGTAGGAAAAGAAGTTCCAAATCCAGGCTTTATGTTGTATTTCAACAACAGACAGAAGTAGGAAAAGAAGTACCAAATCCAGGCTTTATGTCGTATTTCAACAACAAACAGAAGTAGGAAAAGAAGGCCAAAGTGAACAGGTTTTGAGAAGGTCGCTGGTTACAATAATAACTAATGATTTGTTTTAACAAACAATGATTACAAGTTTTGTTGCTGTTCATTGTCATCATCAAAATGCACATTAGGCTGTGTGAAAAACAACTAAAAGCAGTATAGACATGCTGTCTAGACACAGGAAGGGACACTGGCCTAAAACAAGCAGCATTCGCTGATAGCAGTGAAGTGATTAGAACAAAGTGAATGATGTGATCGTTTCACACCTCCCCCCTCACACTTCCTCCCCCAACCCCCATCTCCACTAAGTGGTCACTTAACCCCCTCTCCACGTGCCTCCCAATATGATGCACAGTTGCAACAGTCTTGCTATGATGCCACATGCAGTCACACAGTCACATGCAGTCACACGGTCACAGTTTGTTTGTACACTTTGATAGAGTAGTTGGTTCTGCTAATCATGAGAGTGTGTTCCTTTTCCATATGTGCAGACAAAAGTTGACTTCAGGAAAGACTGGAACCAGCTTTTGTCTATAATTAAATTTGTGTATATGTGTGATTGTGTTTGTTGCACACCAGGTTGTTTGTTTCTGTTTTGTTGGTGGTAGTGACCAGTCACAGTTGTTTTGCTCTCTGTCCACCAGTTGCTGTCCTAGCATTTATTATGCTGTTTACAAACATTGGCGTGCACTTACATAGTGCGCTCACCCTTTGCTTAAGCCAAAATTCAGCGACTGTGCGTCCTGTATCTGTATTAATTATTTTGAAAACCACAACCAGCCCTTAAAAGGAAATGGAAGTAACATTACTATTCTCCCTTCTGCCCTGTCCAACCAGAAATGGATATCTGGAAGTGTTGGTTGTCAGACATACCTGTGATAATGGAGGTGCTGCTTTGCTCTTGGCCACCAAGATGTAGCACTTTTTGCAGTGATATCCCCCCCCCCCCCAGTTTCTGTTGGCACACACCTGCCTGGTATACATGAAGCATAAAGATGTTTCTTCAGTTCAGCTTGCATGGAGTTGTATGTGATGTGATTAGTTGTCTTTGATTTTCAAGCATTTTGGACTAAATTAATGAAATGAAAATTCAGGCAAGTGTGTGTAATGGTCGGTGTAGGCTCACCGTCCAGTCAGACTTGGTACAGACTTAATGCTGGCCTTCTCTGAGATGGTACAAGAAGGCTGTGCTCATCATGGTCACATCTCCAGTCAGGAATGCTTTCATTCCAGTTTTGTTAAGCAGGGCCTGATTTTGAGGGAAAAGTAGCTGAAAGGGGAAAGTGCTTTTAAAATTTTCTCTGGAATTGTCCAGGTCACTTCAGTGTCTGAAAGATCCAACTTAAAAGTTTGGCTTTTTTTGACATGCCCTTTCCAAACTGAGTTTGGACATTGTATGGTTATTAAATGTAGGGACTTTGTAATGAACATTTTATAGTCCCTTGTAGTCATATTTGCAAGGGAAATAACTAATGCGTTTCCTGCCGAAGCAGATGGCATTTTGTCAGATGCTGTTTAAACTTCAGCAAATTATCTAAAATTGTGCAAACAACCCTTATTGAGCTTTTCATGTTTATTCTGTTTTTGATCACCTTGACCTATCTTCATGGTCGGACAAGAAAGGAAAATAAAGTGATAGTTTCCCATTTTGAATGTGAGTCGACTTACTCAGTTATTGTTTGGCCTTCTTGCTCAGTACAGTTTTGGACCAAATGGCTGTGATGAGTTGGAACTGTTCTGCAAAGGATGTGGCTTGCCCTGCCTTGTGCATTATGTTGAACAGCATGGTTTATGTGGATATGTAGACTTCTGTATGTTGCTTCATGTTTTCTCTTTTTTTCCCTGTTAAACTTATGTTGTGCGTGTTTCTGTTGGCTCTGGTTCATATGTTTGGGGTTTCTTCTCTCTTCTTCCCCCCCCCTTCTTTTTTTCCCTTCTTTCCTTCTGTTTGTGCACAATTGTGTATTTAGTTGATTTTATTTCTCTTTTTATTTAGCAGTGGAACCTTCATTTAGACCCCACCTTTATAAAATAAAAACAACTGACCCTGCAGAAGTGGTTTTCAGTTGAAAGAAAGCTTTTGAAGGGGCTGTTGCCGCCACTTCAGTTCAAAAACAGCTGTGCAGCGTATAGTAACTGCACCCTTCAGCACAAGCTGACGTGTGTAGTCATGAATGCAGGACTTTTACCTGCAGTAGGTTCCTCTCCAGACACAGATGCGGTCAGCAGTGAAAATGGTGAGATGACCGCTAACCTGTCTGTGTACAGTCTTCTGAAAATGGCAAGGTGCCATCTACAGGTATTGATGCTGCAGTTGGCAGATTGTTGGAGAAGTTAGAATGGCCTGGGAATGTATTATGATATAGGTTGTTGAGGTTTTTGTTGCTAAACAAACCACAGTAATAGGCAAGTGTCAGGTGGCTTCAACATAGCTTTGTAAAAACAATTGTTCACACCAGTGGTGTTCTCTGTAATGCAGACCCCAAAAGGGAAGCTTATCAGTGTGCTTTTACACTAACGCAGGCGCTACATGCTCGCTGTGTGCAGCTCACCATAGAAAACCATGACACACTTCAGTACCGGGCTGTTACTGGTGCAGCATGCAGTACAAACTGCAGGCAAATCCGGTTCTTAGCATCCAGCTAGGGGGCTGTGCTTTGAGGAGTACTACCAGAGTCTTGTGATCTGTTAGCACATTTGATTTGTTTTGATTTGCAACACTGCATGGAGAGGGAAAAACATGCTTGCGGACTGTTGAGTCATAGTAGGCTGGTGCAAGATGGAACAGCCGTGAGAAAATGGCCTCTTTAGTATTTTCTGTCCCTGCAGCTAAATCACATCTGTCTGTGAACCCCCCCCCCACCCCCCGCAACCTCCCTTGCTCTGGAGTTTTATCTTGGTAGGGTCTTGCAGTTTGATGCAGGAGAGGTTCCACTGTCTTTGTTCATTTACTCCCACCCTACCCCCTTGCTTTGTGCTGATGGTGGTTTGTGTTTTTGCTTTCTGGATGTTTTCAGTTGCCCTGTGTTCAAAGTACCGTCTCAAAGGCCCCACCTCCCCCCATCCCACCACCACGGCCCAAACACAAACGTGCCAAACGGCTTACGTCCATCGAAGAGACAAAAAGGCCTGGCAGCACAGATGGCTCAGGTCTGGAAACCAGTGACCTAGTGCCGGTGCCACCTGTTGAGGAGAAGGAGGAGGACGTGCTCCTCGGTGCGGGTGACGAGGGGTCAGAGACGCCTGCGGTAGAAGACGGCAGCAACAACCCCTCAGTTCAGAGTCTGATGGTAGTGGATTCCAAAGGGGTTGGCGCCCAGCTGGAGGGGCGCCCCCCCACTCCTCTATTCTTGACGCCCGCTAGCTGTGCATCAGTCACGCAGAAAAGCGTCAGCACCGGCAGTGTCAACCTGGAAGGGTTGGAGGCCAAAGGGCCGCTGGGCAAAACTTTGTCCGACCAAGGGTCGGAGAGCAAGCCTGAACAGGTGCTGGACAAGTCCACTTTGAGACGTTCGCTTTCAGACCCAGACTTGAAAAACAGAGATCGCAGGCACCCCTTAAAGTCCTCCTCCGTCATGTCGCGTTTTCGCAAGATGTCGGGTCAGAAGAAGCACAAGCAGGAGCTGGGTGAAGCGTGGGAGGTGAGCTCACAGGAGAGTCGGACTGCAGAGCCCCAAGAGCGGGCTGGTGAGGTGGAAGTAGGGGAGGAAGCTGGTGTGCTGGATGAGGCCGAAGCGCAGGCCCCGTCTCAGCAAGCCGCCGTTGCAGATGCCCCGCAAGGGGACGGCAAAGCCTCGGAGGTCTCCGGGAGCCATGCCCCTCACAGCAAGAATTTCTTCCGCCGAGTCAGTGTCAAACTCAGACTTTCTTTTGTCGGGAGGTCCAAGATGGACTGCGAGGAAGATGCAGAGACAAAGTTGTATCGTGAGAGGGTGAAAAATATGAAGGAGAAGAAGGTGGAAGTGTTAGATCTGACGGAAGACAGCGGCAGGAAGCCCAGCGTTCGCAAAATGAGCGTGGTAGAGATGTGCAGCACTCGCAGGGCTGGTAGGTATGGTTTATTGGCTGTGTGCACATCCTGACTAAATTTGTGGTACACAACGTGCATCCTGCAGTTTGTTTCTTTTTGTGTGTACGCCTCGTTCTATGTGTGTTCTGCCCTGCAAGTGCATTGCTTGCCCTCCTAACCCACCCCTCTTGTCTTGCCTTTGATTTATGCCGGTCTTGAGATGTGACCTCACCTCCACTTACCTGCCTACCAGTACCAGTCTTTCACTTCGTTCACCAGCATTGTCTTGGATGCCTGTTTGACTTGCATTGTTTGGTGATATAATTATGCATGGTGATTGAATTTTAAACCAAGAACTTATAAGAGCAGAACAGCTGACTAGCCTGCAACAATATGACTTAAATTTTTATATATAAAAAAAAGAAGTTTTAAAGGAAGGTAGTTAGAGGGTAACGTGGTGGGAGAGTTGAGATGAAATGAGTTTCAAGTGTTGTCAAATTGGAATGCATCTGGAAGTGGTTGTGTAAAAATGTTCCACGTGGCCCTGAGTAAGCAAACAAACCCAAACCACCACCACCAGCGACAAAAATAGCCTGTCACTGTCATCTGTTCTGCTCTTTCAGACTTTTCGCTCTTGCTAACACATTCATTCATATCTTAATCGACTTCCATCTCTTGCAGGGTGAGTGCCTTCAACACACTAAAATTTTGCAATCTGATCAGCGTGAGATTTTTCCATCTGTGTACGATGCCATTGCTTGCTTCTGAACACTCTCCCTTTTCTGGTCAGGGGCACTAACTCTGGTCACTGTAGGTTAGCTGGGCTTTGGTATGTGGTCGAAACTGGGTTGGTATGTGATTGAAAATTGGGATACAGCGTATGACCCCCAGACCTAGGAAATCCAGGACAGGTGGGAAATGTGCCTATTCATATGAAGAGAACTTCATGTTTGCTTCATGTGTACCAGAATAAACTAGTATTGTCTGCTGAGACACCTTTTATTTATTTGTGCACATAGTAATAATAATAAAATCACTGTAGTAAATAATGTTTCTTACACTCCTATCTGTACTTACAGATTTTTTTTATAGATTTTTTAAATTGGAAAATATGTTTTACTTATCAAGATAAGTATGTTACTGGAACTGATTTATTCAGCATGCTTTGGAATTGGCATTTGATCCGGAAGAAGATGATGTTCACAACAAGCACACAGTGGCATCATTTTTATTTTTATTTTTTTAAGTAGTGAGTACAGTAGCATTGGTGTGACATTGTGTGGGTGATGTAGTAGACTCCAAGGTTCCCTTCCTGTTTTGTTTTTTAAATTTATTTTTTTAAACATTTTTTTAAATATATTTTTCTCTGTTCCCTTTGTATTGTTTTTTGCTAGCTGTCTCTGGCACCGGAAACTGTTGATGTATCGTTTCTACAACATGACTGCTTCATGACTTGTACTGAGAGTTACAGCATGGTGTTTTGTTTATTTACTCATTTTGACTCTTTTTTTTCCAGTTGGACCTCGATCACTAGAGTTTGCAGACCCTCAGCTCTCACTGGTGTCTTTTCCTTTCTGCATTTTTCCCCCCTGCCCTCTTGCATTCTTCTGTCTAGATAAACGGACTGTGTTTGAGTCCAAGCCCAACAAGCGCTTTGAGTCCCACAAGCTTAAGGTCCAAGAAACAGGCTGAGTTGAAACGGACAAAGTCGCAAGGTACCTCGCAAAAAGTGTACAAGATTCAGAGTCTGGCGTCCATGGAGGATTGGAACGGTGGAGGTGCAGGCTGATTACAATACGCTGTTTTGTAACGTCACTGTCGTGTCTTGGGGGGTCCTGCCTAACTGTCAACCCTTTTTGTATGCAGGCTGATGAAGCATGTGCCATAGTCCTGCAGTTCCTCCCCTTCCCTGCACGCTCTCTCCAAAATTATGGACTGCGTGTGTTTGACAGTTTAAGTTACTTCATTTCATGTGTGTTTTTAGAGAGAGTCTGGCCAGAAGCGTTTATTATTTTGTCAGGAAGAACTGTTGGCATTTCAGTTACAAATTCCCTTCTCTCTGCTCCGCTGCCTAGTATCGCCCCGATAATAATACAACCTTTGTGGTTCTCTGAAGGTTTCATCCCCAGAATCAAGCGCTGTGTCTGCTCCTGTGTTTGATTTAAGCTGTGCACATGATACAAAAAGTGTTGACAAGTATGGTGACCCTTAACTGGATCTGTTTATTTTCTCTGGGAGTAACGTACTTTCATTGTGAAACTATACGGTGCTGTGTTTCTGTGCAACCATTGCTAAGGCAGAAACAGAAAGCTGGATGTATCGGTGTCTGGTGGTTACATGTTAACATTGGACAGTAACTGTTGTACAGCTGGAGTCCATGTGCATTCTAATCGCTTAGTCCAGGCAGTCATTTTTCTTTCTCTACTCCGTGTGGGTATGTGTGTGTGTGGGGGGGTGGGGAGGGTGGGGGGGGGGGGGGGGGCACGAGCGTGTTTTTTTGTGGGGGTTGGGGGTGCGTGCTTGCTTCTGTTAACAAGAACCCAAACTGATTGTGTAAACAGTAAAATAGTTCCAATAATGATAGTGTAGACAACAAAATAGTCGCAGTAATGAACCTTGATAAAAGTGCCTTATCTTGTACTTCACTATAGCTGAGTACTACATAGGTGCATTTGTACATAATGATGCACAGTGGCAGTAGGCCCTATATACCTACATAGGCATATTTGTACATAATTATTCAAAGTGGCAGTAGGCCCTTAGTACCTACATAGGTGTATTTGTACATGATTCACAGTGGCAGTAGGCCCTAAATACCTACAGACGTATTTGTACATAATGATTCACAGTGGCAGTAGGCCCTAAATACCTACATAGGCGTATTTGTACATAATGATTCACAGTGGCAGTAGGCCCAAAATACCTACAGACGTATTTGTATGTAATGATTCACAGTGGCAGTAGGCCCTAAATACCTACATAGGTGTATTTGTACATAATGATTCACAATGGCAGTAAGCCCTAAATACCTACATAAGTGTCTTTGTGCATAATGACTCAAAGTGGGGATAAGTCTGTGATACTTACTTTGGCATATTTGTGCATGATGATCCTACAGAGGTGCATTCGTGCATAATCGTAATGATGAACAAGAACAAAATGGAAGTATGGCAAGTAAAATTGATAATTATCGTAATACTTTATTACACAAGAATAAAGATTTCAGTGTGAGTGTCTAGAAATTGGTGTGCTAGGCTCAGTAGAAAAGGGTTATCCGGTTATGGACAGCACACTGTGAGTGTGGCAGACATATTTTGACAGAACCTTCCAGTCAGTTGTCACCAGCTGCTGCTGTTGTCCGTTTATGCAGTCGCTGTGCTTGGTTGCATGGTGCTCAACCCTGCGTTAAAACAAGGGGCACTGAAACTGAGCTGCATATAGGGTTGTAGTCTGAAACAGAAAGAGGCAAACACTGAAATGGAGCTGCATGTAAGGCCGTAATCTGAAACAGAGGCAAACACTGAAATGGAGCTGCATGTAGGGTCGTAGTCTGAAACAGAAAGAGGCAAACACTGAAACTGAGCTGCATATAGGGTCGTAGTCTGAAACAGAAAGAGGCAAACACTGAAATGGAGCTGCATGTAAGGCCGTAATCTGAAACAGAGGCAAACACTGAAATGGAGCTGCATGTAGGGTCGTAGTCTGAAACAGAAAGAGGCAAACACTGAAACTGAGCTGCATATAGGGTCGTAGTCTGAAACAGAAAGAGGCAAACACTGAAATGGAGCTGCATATAGGGTCGTAATCTGAAACAGAAAGAGGCAAACACTGAAATGGAGCTGCATATACTGATATAGGGTCGTAGTCTGAAACAGAGGCAAACACTGAAATGGAGCTGCATGTAGGGTCGTAATCTGTCTCGGTTTGGCAATTGTAAAAGTAGTCTTTGGCAATAGTACTGCCTAAACTAAGTAAATTTTATTTATCAAATTTAATAAATTCCTGTATAAATCTGTTGATGATTATACCTGCAACATTTGTGAAGCTCAAATCCTAACTTTCACTCATAGCATGTAATAAGTTGTTGTTTTTTGCAGCCTGTGTCTTCAGTAAAGCTGTCATTAAAAAGAGTAAACAAGGAAAAATACCATTCATGTTGTGGCAAGCAAGAGTCTGTGTGAGATTGATTGCTTGGGGGGTGGGGTGGGGGGGGGGGGGGGGGTAGAATGCACATGTCGACTTTGCTGTTGTGAGCTGAATTTCAGCTGCCTATTGTGTCAGTATAATGTGTTTTATTCTACAGCCAATTGTTTTTCTTTTCCTGCACCTTCACGGCTCAGTGTTCTCTGGCACAGTTGTTGTACCAACTGTTGTACCGCAAGCAAGCTGTCTGGGTCTGGACAGGCTGCCGATACCTCTGTGTCTTCTCCCTAACTTCTAGCCCTTCGGCTGCAGCTGGACAGTTGTAGCATTGTTCAGGCAGCCCCCTTCTCCTGTCTCACTTTAGTGGTTCTTTCTGGAGCAAAACTGTCAAAGTGTTCTTTTTTTCCTTCCCTCTCTCTCCTTGACCGACTTAGCAACAACTCCATGCAGCGACTTCCATAGAGAGACTTCTTTCGCAAAATTATGACCTGGCTCAGTGGTCTGAGATGACTGCACTGTGATCAGCTTTTGACAGATTTATTTCCTTGTTTACTTACTGACTGATTGACAGTGTTATTGATTGAAGTATTCGTTCCTTGGTGGTAGATGTGTATGACTGACTTCTCTGCTTGTTTGGTTGTGTATTTCTTTTTGTGTCTTTGAATTATTGTAATACCTCATTTTAATTTTTATGGCCTGTGGGATTTAAAAATTTTTTTTTTTAAATATTGTATTTGGTTACTTATTAAATCTGAAAATATTTCTTCTCTTTGGGTTTTACTCATTTTTTTTTGACAAGCAACTAAGCATAGGTTATTATCAATATTATTATTTAAAAAAATAAAAAATCTGTAACCCCCAAATTATTATTAAAAAGTCTGTATTTTCTGTAACCCGCAACTTCTCTGGGCATAAAACAGCAGTAGTCAATTTTGATTTTGTTTGTAACTTGGCAGATCAATCTAATGTGAATTTTAAGTTTACAACACTTGTATGGTACACTACAACTGACTCTTTCATGACAGTGATCGTCCCTTTCTATTAAAAAGAAAAGAAAAAAGATCTAATGGAGACATTTTAATTACTGCATTAATCATTTTAGTTTTTTTAGTTTTTTTTTGGTTTTCAGCATGATCTTTTGATTAAAATCACTGGGTTCTTTGTTTTTTTCATTATTCTTTCTTATTCATAAAATTGAAGGTTTCATTACTACTGCTCCTCGGTTTGATTTTGTGCTTGATGCATGCAGTTGTCCGTTGCTGTCTCCTTTTCTGCTGTAGGTGTGCTCTGTCCAGTTGCCCATGCCACCTCCCCCTACTCCCCCCACCTCCCACCCCACTTCCTGTGGTCTTGTATGTAGCCTATCATTGGCGGGAGCTGCCACAGGTATAATTTTTGCCACGACAAAAGTTTCGTCATGACAAACATATGTTTGTTGCGACAAACATGTGTTTGACATGACAAAAGTATGCTTGCTGCGTCAAAAGATTTGTTGCAACAAAATATTCTTGTCATGACAAAAGTTGTTGCGACAAACATGTGTTTGTCGCGACAAGCATGCTTTTGTCGCGACAGATGACATGTTTTGTCACGACAAATATGTGTTTGTCGTAACAAACATATTTTTGTCCCAATAAAACTTGCCGCCATGACAAAAGTTTTGTTGCGACAAAAATGTGTTTGTCACAACAGCGGTGTTGTTGTGACACAAATGGTAGTTGCGGCATGTCCCACCAGTGACAGTAGCCAGCAGTACAATGGGCCAGCAGAAGAGGCCTCTTCCCTGCAGGCCTCCCTTTTGCTGTTGTAACCAGGTTTTAAACACCTCTTTCCCCCTTCTTCTGCTGCCTTGTGGTCACCTCATTGTCTACCACTCCTATGTTAAACACTCCTTGTGCATGGTTTCACACTGGATGATTATTGTAGCTTTGTGCATGAGGTGTATTCACAAACAATGTGTGTGTGTGTGTGTGTGATCTACATTACGTGTTGGTAATAACACCAATTTCCTTTCTTCTCCCCCCCCCCCCCCCCATGTGCAAGTTTCTTTTTTGATAAGATATGCTATATGTGGGAAAGCAGTTAACCCCTTTAAAGGTGTGTTTTGAAATTGAAGCCAGCTTTAGCCATAATGCTATGTAAAGGCTAGTGATGGTGAGAAGAGCAACCAGTATTTTATTATGTCACGGGTAGCTTGCTAGAAGTTGTCTTCAAACTTCCTTGACTTAGTAGCTTCATTGTAGACAGAAATACCAGCTTAAACTCACCCTTATTGTTGTTGAATATCAGTGAGCTGTTATAGAGATTGTTTCAGGTTGGCAGATGTCCATTAAAGTTCATTGGAAAACAGCCGCCTCTGTATCGAGTGTAAATGAGGTTGGATGAAACTTGTCTGAATGAAGTACTGATAATATATGCAAATCCATCTGATCAGTCACTAGAGTCGTTATTTTGGCCCTCTAGTTGTACGTCATTATCTGTAGTGTGCTTTAGGGCTAGGGGTGCCCAGTGCAAATGCACCTTGAATCAAATATTCGGACCCTCCCCCAACCCCAACCCCGGCATAGTTTGAGTTTTGATTTATATGAATTTAAATGTTTTATGTGAATATAAGTGTGTGTGTGTGTATGTGTGTGTGTGTGTGCATGCGCATACGTGCGCTCTTGCTTCATATGCTTACATTTGTAAAATATGTGCACTTACATGTACTTGTTCTTGAATTGAAACATTTTATACAATGTTACAGTGTTTAAGTTCCTTTGATATGTAGTACTATGTAGTACAAAGGTAACTTAGCACAAGTCCATTTTAATTTTGTATTTGAATCCCAGAATTACATTTGAATTGGTCAAGCTTGAGTCCTGTAATTGCCTATAGTGACTGTCTGTAGATCTGATGACATGCAGTAGTCTAGTATAGTATGTTGTGAAGATGCATGTTCAATCAAGTGGACTGGGTCCCTGGTTTACACATGTACCATGAAGGAGATGTGATGGTGTAACAGATTTTCTTTTGAATCTAAAAGATGTGTGTCCAGGCTGGATCCCTGGTTTACACTTGTACTGTAAAGGACATGTACTGATGTAGCAGACTTTGTTTTTGATCTAACATGAAACCATGTGGGAGGATAAACTGAATAACAGGTATCTGTTGATACTTGTTGTATTGCATTTATACCCCCCCCCCCCGGAAAAAAAAGAAAGCAAAAGTATAACAAAAATTGCAGGCATTTTGATCAGTGAAGGGTCATGAAGGGGTGTGCTGGGGGGTGGGTGGGGGTGGTGGTGTGAGTTTATAAACAATTTAGAGTCCATATTTTTACTGCATGACATTTTAATCGCCCTCAGAAACAGTTCTCACTTTTTTGGTTACAGAAATGTTCTACATCTGTTGTTTAGATCAAAAATTGAAAATTGCCTTGAAAAATGTGGAAGTTGGACGAAACAAATTTATGTAGTTGTCCCAAGTGCATTTTAAGAATACTTCGACTGTACCTGGATCTTTGAGCTTGGATGCTTTGACTTTGTTTAAATACAGTTCTCTGTTTACAACAGTGCTGTTCCTGTGTTTTGTAACTTACTGTTGTTCTGCTGTCTGGCTGCCAGGAACGGACCGGAATGACGGCTCATCGTTCTCACGGTCACGTAGCTCCAGCATCTCTAGTCTGGACAACGTCACCAAAGAGGCTATCCAGTGTCTCGTCTTTGCTGATTCCTATACCAGGAAGACTGGTGGGTAGATTGATGTAGTAGGGTCAGGACTGGTAAATTGTACAGGTGTTTTGTTCTGTATGCTTGGGGACTGATAAACTGTGCAGGTGTTTTGTTCTGTAGGGTTGGGGACTGATAAACTGTGCAGGTGTTTTGTTCTGTAGGGGTGGGGACTGATAAATGGTGCAGGTGTTTTGTTCTGTATGTTTGGGGACTGATAAACTGTGCAGGTGTTTTGTTCTGTAAGGTTGGGGACTGATAAACTGTGCAGGTGTTTTGTTCTGTAGGGTTGGGGACTGATAAACGGTGCAGGTGTTCTGTATGTTTGGGGACTGATAAACTGTGCAGGTGTTTTGTTCTGTAGGGTTGGGGACTGATAAACTGTGCAGGTGTTTTGTTCTGTAGGGTTGGGGACTGATAAACGGTGCAAGTGTTTTGTTCCATGGAGTGATTGCCCTGTCAGGAAATGCTGAAAGAAAGATGATGCTAGCTGGGGTAATGATTATTTGTGGAAATGAGTGACCTTAATTGTTATGTTGAGAAATGTACCACTGGAAAGAAGACATGTTGAAGGGGTGGGGTGGCGGGGAGGGGGGTATCACCCGTGTGATGCAACTGATTGCTGGCTTCTTGGCTGTTAGTTAATCTGCTGACTGAAGAGCAGGGCCCACAGTCAGCAGTTATTTGTTGAAATGGACATTTTAAGGTCAGCAACTCAAAAAACACACATTGTCTACACACACACTCACAGACACACACACAGACACACCCAGTTGACATATTGGTGGCTGTTCAGTAAATTAATGTCTGTTTCATAGCTGTTACTGGTAGTAAACATTTAGCCGGAGTAAGGAACGTTGTCACTTGGATGCTTGCAGACAACCTGACCTGCCCGTGTCTGTGGGTGGGCACCAGCCTGGGCTCTGTGATCGTCATCAACCTCAACCTGCCGGGACTCAGCGGTGACCAGCGCCAGCAGCAGCCGGTGATTGTGTCTCCCAGTGGTCAGTATTGTCCGCAGTGCAGCAAGCCTCGCTTAGTGAATTTGGCCTCTGAATCATGCATGCCTCATTGTAATGTTGCTTCCACTGTCTTAATACTCAAACTTTCGCAAATTTGGCTGTAAAATCATTTGAATCCAGATGGAACTCATTTTTTTGCTTGGTGCAGACGTACCTAATGTTTACGTGTATGCTAATCCAGATGGAACTCATTTTTTTGCTTTTTTCAGACATACCCAATGTTTACGTACATGCTTCATGCATGTAAACATTGGGTATGTCTGCCCCAAGCAAAAAAAATGAGTTCCATCTAGATTGAAATGATTTTGTGGCCAAATCTGTAGAAGGTGTGAGTGTTGAGACTGTGGAAGCAACATAACATTGAAGCATGCATGGAAAGATTGGGCGCAGCCTTATGGGTGAAAAATGAGTTCCATGTGGATTCAGGTGATTTTGGCTTTATTTGAGCTGGCCTAAGCATTAGGAGCTGCTATAAGAGAAATGTGCCCTGATGTAATTTGAGTTCAGGCTGGAGAGGTTTTGTCTTGCTTTTTCCTTCTGACATTTGCACTAGTGATCAGGCGGAGGGAGTGGGTGGGTGAAAGAGAGGTGGAAAGATATTGTGTCTGTGAGTGTGTGTGTGTGTGTGTGTGTGTGTGTGTGTGAGAGAGAGAGAGAGAGAGAGAGAGAGAGAGAGAGAGAGAGAGAGAGAGAGAGCACTATGTAATGCAAATAGGGTTGTGTATTTTTAAAAAAATTACCAATGTTTGGGCAATCTCTTTGCAGTATCTTAGAAATATTTTTGTTTTTAACCCATTCACTGCCATGATGCCACTTGAAAATGACCAACAAAAGTATGAAACTTAAACCCTTAGAGCATTTTTGTTTTCTTTTTCACTCTGGCACGTGAAAGGAGTTTCATAAAAATGCATAGCATTGAAAGTAGATGTGTTACAGGACCCGAAAGTATGCTGTTTGCAGGTGCATCCATGCGTCTTTCCGCCTGGATTTTTTACAGGCTGGGGCAGTGAAGGGTTAATATGACCACACATGAAGGTAATGAGTTCCAAAGAAAAGAATTAACAATAGGTGTATGGACCACTTTATTCCAGTGAGAATGCATCTGTCGTAGGATGTGACACTTTGGCTGTGGAAGGAAAGCAGTGTATGTATGCCAGCCTCCTCTAACCATCGCTTCTCATAGCGTTTTGTTTGCCTGTGGCAGGTACAATATTTCGACTGAAAGGTGCCATCGTGGGTATGTCCTTTCTGGACTGCAATGGCATTCTCATTCAGAGCGTGTACGACCAGTGGAAAGACAGCATGGGCAGCAGCGGTAGCAGCAACACCAACCTGGTCAGTTACGGCAAAGAGAAAGACAACCGTGATGTTCGAGATGATAAAGCTCTGAAAACACCCAGTAAGTATTCTCACCAGGTGAAAACAGTAACTACATTCTCCCAATGAAAATGCCCTGGTAGGTATGTTCTCCTGATGAAAATGCCCAGTAGGTCCGATCTTCGGATGAAAACAGGCCTTAAGTACATTCTCCTGATATAAACACCCGGTGGGTCCATTCTCCTGATAAAAACACCCAATAGGTCCATTCCCCTGATGAAAATGCCCCGTAGGTCCATTCTCCTGACGAAAACGCCCTGGTAGGTACTTTCTCGTGATGAAAACACCCTGGTGGCTACTTTCTCCTGATGAAAATACCAAGTAGGTCCATTTCATGACTAAAATGCCCAGTAAGTCAGTACTGATGAAAACACGCACTAGGTCCATTCTTCTGATGAAAATGCCCAGTAGGTACATTCTCCTGATGAAAACAGATGATTGAAGGGGTAAAAGAAGACAGATGATTGAAGGGGTAAAAGAAGACAGATGATTGAAGTGGTAGAAGAAGACAGATGATTGAAGGGGTAGAAGAAAACAGATGACTGAAGGGGTAGAAGAAAACAGATGATTGAAGGGGTAGAAGAAAACAGATGCCTGAAGGGGTAGATAGAAACAGATGATTGAAGTGGTAGAAGAAGACAGGTGTTTGAAGTGGTAGAAGAAGACAGGTGTTTGAAGTGGTAGAAGAAAACAGATGAACTGGTAGAAGAAAACTGATGATTGAAGGGGTAGAAGAACACAGATGATTGAAGGGGTAGATAAAAAGGGACGATTGAAGTGGTAGAAGAAAACAGATGATTGAAGTGGTAGAAGAAAGCAGATGATTGAAGGGGTAGAAGATAACATATGATTGAAGGGGTAGAAGAAAACAGATGACTGAAGTGGGAGAAGAAAAGAGAAAGACAGCTGTAAGATTCAGGAAGATACGAGACATGCACAGAATAGACCAAAACCAGAGGTAGCTGTTGACAGTAGAAGTTGTTTTTGTGGCATAAACTTACAGAGCTCTGAGGTGAGATTTGTTACAGTCACTCGTTCAGAATCGCATGTGACGTGCGCAGTGAGTCTGCCCGAGAGCAGAGAATAGCTCTATGTAAAAGCTATGAATCATAATAATAATTTGTTTTGGTTGTACTGATTGATTGATTGATTGATTAAACTTTATTTCTCAATGGTGAAGATATTAGCACAAAGGCTGACTCACATATCTGCCTTTGCTACAATACTACTAATAACAGAGTGGAGAGAAGAGGTATGGCATAGCACTACAGCACATCTGTAGCAAAGATCCTCTGTGTGTGTGTGTGTGTGCTTTGGCTACAATACTACTAATAACAGAGTAGAGAGAAGAGGTACAGCAGGGCACTACAGCACATGTGTAGCAAAAGTCCTGTGCGTGTGTGTGTGTGCGTGTGCGTGCATACATGTGTGTGTTTGGTTTGGCATGTGTGGCTATTACACACTAGTGTGTGCATATCTGCTCTTGCGTATGTGTGTAATAAATAGAGTTCCTATCTGTGTTGGGTGTTTGACATACACACTGTAAATGTCCATTTTCAGGACAGATGTCGGTGGCAAAGCCGAAGATCTCACCGACGTCATCACAGGAGCTGACGGACCGGCAGTTTGTCATCATCTGCTCAGAAAAACAAGCACGGGTATGCAGTGTCCTTTAAAGCCTTCAGTGCCCCAGTTAAAGAGTGTAATGCAGTTGAATGGGCTTATGTGTGGACTGGAAAAAATGCATGCGTTATTAGCTGGAGATATTTCTAAATGGAGACACAGTTTCTGAGTAGAGATGTCATGTTTTAGTGGAGGTGTTATTTCGGAAAGGAGATGTCATTTCTCATGGGAGGTGTTATTTCTCAGTGGTAAAAGATTTGATGTGATTGTGGACAGCTAGGAGTGTTGTCAAGCACACAGGTGCCAAGTTGACTGTGGAACAACAAACACTTTGCATCAACAAAGCAAAGAATTAGTGCTCACTTGGACACCATTGCACGCCTGCATTCAGTCCCATCAGCTGGGCAAGAAAAAACAAACCCAAACAAAATGTGCACGGTAGATGAAATTGAGGGTAGATAAAAATTTCTTCTGTGTCACCTCCTGCTGTCATTCAGAAAACGTTCTTCTGTGTCACATTCAGATGTCATTTCAGAATGACAAAGATTTGGTTCAGTTGCAAGCAGAATGGTGTGAGGCTGTGTGTGTGACTTGTCTGGTGAGAGTTGTCCTAGGTGGAGTTGTCATAGGTGGCTCAGATGCCTGTTGGTGTGGTCCGTATTTCACGTGGCCCAGTGTATGTGTGACTTCAAGTGAGCTCTAGTATTTCACAGCACTGGAGCTGCGTAAAAGGTGAGGTGGCTGCCCTGGGCTCCCCGTCCCTAATAAGCCTGCTGGTTTCTGTGGACGTAAAGTACCGCTAAAACAAACTAGGGCTTCCTTTTGCTCGTTGATGCTGCACACAAGCACCCCAGGCCTCTGCGTCAGTTGCCACCCTACTGGATTCTTTTGTACATTGCTAAGGATAGACGTAACGCATGGTGCACCCAGCATCCTAGTGTTTTATACAGGTGGCATGCTTCGTTTGTTGGTCTGCAGGTCATGTCACTTCCTTCACAGACCTGTGCCTACAAGGTGAAAATCACAGAGACTTCCTTTGTGGTGCGAGCAGAAATTGTCGCAATGCGAGGTAAGCTCAGATTTTTTCTCTTTACATTTTACTGCTTGTCCATTATTTTCAGCAGCTTTGCAGCTGTGTTAAACTTCTATTCTGTGCATGTGTGTGTGTGTGCGTGCGTGTGTGTGGGCATATGTGTGTGTTGGGTGTGTGTGTGTGTGTGTCTGTCTGTCTGTGTGTGTGTTGGGTGTGTGTTGGGTGTGTGTGTGTGTGCATGTGTGTGTGTTGTGTGCGTATGTGTGTGTGTGTGTGTTGGGTGTGTGTGTGTGTGTGTGCACGCACACATGCTAGTGTTCATACTTATTATTGACCTGGTCATTGAGACCCCTGTGTAAAGCTTGCTTGCGTTTTGGTGTACCTGCATGCATTAGTTAAGGATCAGTTTCAAGAAACTTCATAAAAAAAGCAGTGAACATCTTAAGAGAGTGGAAGTCCTTGACAAGAGTTTTGTGTTGGAAAAAATAAATAAAAAAATACCCACCAAAAGTCTGAGGCTGTATGTTGAAAAACACACAAAAAAACACACACCAAAAGTGTGGGGTGGTATTTGGAGGGAAAGTTGTCTTTAATCAGGGGGTTGACTGTGCTTGTGTGTATCAAGTCTGAACAGTGTCCAGACAGTCTTGTGTGTATAAAGTCTGAACAGTGTACAGACAGTCCAGACAGTCTTGTCCCTTTTCTGTGGCCTCTACACTAACAGAAACAGTCAATGAGGCATGTGGAAAAATGTCTTCCTCTTTTTTCTTGTTCATTTCGAAAAGTTGTTCCTGGTTGGGCTGTTTTTAGATGTCTGTAGACATCATCAAATGCTTCATCCCTCAACCCAGCCCCAGCCCCCAATTCAGCAAGAGTCCTGTTTCAGGATTTGTGTTTTGATGTACATTGCCTGTTGGTTTGTGTGTGCAGACAGTGTATGCTTGATGTGCTACATTGCCTGTTGGTTTGTGTGTGCAGACAGTGTATGTTTGATGTGCTACATTGCCAACGGACACATCGTCTCCTTCAGCCTGCCCAGCTTGAAACCCCTGTATGACGAGGACTTCCTGCCTCTCACTGACTACAGGTATGGAATAGCTGTCCTGTGTAACACCTTGCCACTCACGCTGTCCTCACTGCACACTTAGCGATGGTCATTTGTCTCCACTGCTGTCTCTTCTGCATCAGCCATCAACATGTAGAATGGGGGAAGGACGGGGGGTAGTTACAGTTTAACTGTTTGAGAACTGGTTGGAGGGTGTCAGAAGTCTTTAAACCCTGCTGGTTATGTTCAGTAAGGAGGAAATTGTATAGTATTTCAGGCTGTTTTGTAGACCGCAGACTCCTGTGTGTGGAATGTGCTGCCATCTCTGGGATTGCCTGCCGCAACCCGGCACAAAATCTCCTCACTGAGCTCAGTGGCAGGTTGCTGAGAGCAGTGGGCTGACTACAGCTGTTAGCCAGGGTAGGCCACAAGCGGTGGTGTGATGGTATGCAGAAGCGTGGTGTGCAGGCACTGAGCTCAGTGGCAGGTTGCTGAGAGCAGTGGGCTGACTACAGCTGTTAGCCAGGGTAGGCCACAAGCAGTGGTGTGATGGTCTGCAGAAGCGTGGTGTGCAGGCACAGAGGTTAGGGACACTGCCTGCACTGTTTTGTATATAGTTTTTATTAATGAGGCGTAGTAGTTAGCTCAGGTGCCCTGTGAGGGATGACTAAGGTATATGGACTTGACACCCAACACACAAGCTCTTCACTGACATTATTTTCAGGTTGGTCAGAACAGTGGCATGATGGTAGATTCTCAAATGTTGGCCTCGGCTGGCCAGAGGCAGTAGTGTGATTGTATGTTGTAGTGTGCAGGTACTGAGGACTGTGGACAGGTTGCTGGTAGATTCTCAAATGCTGGCCTCGGCTGGCCAGAGGCAGTAGTGTGATTGTATGTTGTAGTGTGCAGGTACTGAGGACTGTGGACAGGTTGTTGTTGATCACTTTTATATAGCGGTGTTCGCCGCTCTTGAGCAGACTCACTGCACTCTTAGTGCATGTGGATCTAAATGAGTGACTGTCGCTTTTTTATAGCGCACTTTGAGGTGGTGTACTTACAGCGCTGTTGTAAGGCAATGAGGGTTTTCTATGTTGACAGGGTGGCACGGACATTCTGCTTCAGCAACAACGGCCATGCACTCTACCTCTGTTCTCCCACAGAGGTGCAGAAAATCACTTACTCTGCTGATATCGCGTAAGTAAACATGGTTTCTAATGTTGATGCAAATATATCAGAGATCACCTCTTGCAATTGATGCACAAGAAAAAAACAAGATATTTTTTTTATAAAAAAGCAACTTCTTTTTTAAAGAACAAAATGTAATGAAAATAAAAATGTAATACTGATATTCTTTGGAAAGCAGTTCAGCAAGATGTTCAGAGTTTTCTGTTCATGTGCCTTAGATGTAGAGCACATTTCTTCAGTGTTGTTCCATGGACCAGCGTGTCCATGTCCTTTTTCAGCAGGATACTGTTGAGTCTGTTTTCTTGTCTCTGAATGCTTTCGGTGTGGCTTGTGCATTGCAGTGAGAATCTCAATGAGATGCTCGGGGATTTGTTTCTTCCATGTGATACTCCGGAGGCCCCAAAGCAGGGCTTCTTCAAAAACCTGTTTGGTGGTGGGACTTCCAACCTGGACCGCGAGGAACTCTGTGAGTCACATACAAATTCTCCTTGACAGAACTTGGTTTGAACCCCCCACTACCCCCTACCCCCAATTTAACTTGTTGTTTTAATCACTGTAACTTTTGTAATCAGAATTTCATCTTGAAAGATTAGGAGACTGAATGTAGTGGACTGTCTACCCACCACTCGTGTAAAAAGGTTTATTTAAAACAAAAATAATTATTGGGAGGATTTATGTTAAAAAAGAAGTTTAAATGCCCCACATTAAAGCTTTAGTTCAGTGCCGTTTTTCAGTAAATATTTAGACATTGATAAATGTCACATTCATGATAGGAGTTTAAAAATGTCAATCATTGTGGACTGTTATATCAAATAAAAGCGACAGAAAAGAAAAAAAGCAGAAAAAAAGAGAGAGAAAAAAGAAACATCTAGGAAGCAAGGTGTGTGATAACATGTGGTTTACCAGTAGGTGTGATATTCTTCAGTCTTGTGATAACATGTGCTTTACCAGTAGGTGTGGTATTCTTCAGTCTTGTGATAGCATGTTGTTTACCAGTAGGTGAGGCATTCTTCGGTCTTGTGATTACATGTGGTTTACCAGTAGGTGTGGTATTCTTCAGAAGTTTTTTCCTACCGTAAAAGTGGGGGAAAAACCCTGCTACATTCTTTTAATAAGTTTGGTTAGAAAGAAGTGTAAATGCCACCCACCCAGAGCAGTGTTGTTCATACAATGTTGTGTGTGTGTGTGGTGTGTGTGTGCATGTGCATGCCTGTACGTGCACATGGTTTGTGTGTATGGTGTGTGGGTGCATGTGTGTGTGTGTGTGTGTGTGTGTGTGTGTGTGTGTGTGTGTGTGTGTGTGTGTGTGTGTGTGTGTGTGTCTGTGGACAGTTGGTGAGTCAAGCGGCAAGGCGTCCAAAGGGCTGGCCAAACACATACCGGGCGCTGGAGGCTTGCAGCACTTGCAGCAACAGGCGGGGGCCAGTGGCGGAGAGTTCGCACGCGCAAGATTGGTACGAGGCTCTCAAGACCTCTCTGCTTGCTTGTCTGCTTGCCACCCTTTCAGGACATGCTGTAGTCAGATTTGCCCTGATGTAACTCTACTGGTTGACTGGGCGTAAAGCATCAAATTATCTAACGACCTGCAGTCTGAAATCTGGTCACCAGTCGTGAAACTGGTTTTTGATTTTGCGTGAAAAAAAGTGAATCTCTGTGACTCCTGTGTCATTAGGTGGATTGAGTATCCAGGTGTGTCAAAAGTGTTGGCCGTGTGATTTTGTTTTTGGACACCGTGAATGTGATAGATGTCAAACTTTGCATGGAGGTCCTGTTCATTGCCATGTCAAGGTCACAGAAAGCGATATGAACAGGTAATGTTCATATCGCTTTCTGTGACCTTGACCTACTTCAAACATGACCAAACAGTTAACTGAAAATTGTTTAGCATGACTAATAGAAAAACAAAAACAAACCAACACATTATTTTGGTTATGCAGTGCTGTGTACAAAGCAGGAACTACTTCACACACAAATGCACGCACATCTGTACTGTTCAGCACAACACGCATGTACACCTGCATGCTGATTTATCCTGGCAACACGGCCCTGCAGTTGAGCACGAGTCAGTGAGTGCAGTTGGATGTTCCAGTGATTATGTAGGTATATACTAAAAAAGCTGAATCACCACTGGCTGGTGAGTGTGCACAGACATGGTGACAACTGACCATTTGCCGGGTTTCTCTTTCAGCTGGTGCAAGAGCGGGGTGAGAAGATTGGCGAGCTGGACGACTCATCGGCACGGATGATGAACCAGGCGGAGAACTTTGCCCAAGCGGCACACCAAGTGATGCTCAAGTACAAGGACAAGAAGTGGTACCAGTTCTAGGCCCTCCCCCCCACATCCCACACCCACCCACCCAACCCTGCCAAACCCTGGCCTGGCCCGGCCCGGTAGGCCCCGTCAACAGCTTTCTTTCTCTTGTGGTCTGTCTCCTCAGCCCCGCCGCCACCACACCTTCTCCGCTTCTGGAGTGGGGCATACTGGCGCCAGGAAGAGCGGGCAAGGTCAACCCTGTGAAAGAATAGACCCTTGTTTCCACCAGTAGAGGGTTGAAAGATCATGCACATCCATTTTGACCAAGGAGGGCATTGTGAAGGTTCCAGAGAACTGAGGAAGGTTGAAAGATTATGTGCATCAGTTTTGACCGAGGAGGGCATTGTGAAGGTTCCAGAGAACTGAGGAAGGTTGAAAGATTGTGCGCGTCAGTTTTGACCGAGGAGGGCATTGTAGGTTCCAGAGACTGGGCCAGCGCTTTGGCCAAGGAGAGAACTGTGGAGGGTTGAAAGATGGCGTGCAGGGTCTGACCATGGAGAGACTTGTGCTGAGTTGACAGGTTGTGTACGTGCTTTTGCCAAGTGAGGAACATGGGAAGGGTTGAAAGAGTGGTAATGTTACTTGACAAAGGAAGAGAGGCTTGTGGAAGGTTGAATGATTGTAGCCGTGGTGTGACCAAGGAGAGAATTGTTGAAAGTTAAATGATTTTTTTGGATGCAGTTTCACCATGGAGAGAATTGTGGAGAGTTGAGAAACAGAGAGAATTGTGGTTTAATGAAGAATAGAACTGTGGATGGTTGAAAGGTGGGAGACATGGTTTGACCGAAAAATAAAAATATTACTGTGGGCGGTTGATTAAGATAAAGGTTGTGGAGGGGCTTTGATAAGGGAATTTTGGACACTTGACTGACTGAAATGTTTGAGCAATTTTGCTAAGTGAAAACTGAAGCGAACATTTTGTCATGGAGGGGCAAGATGATGAGTAGAAGCCCCGAAAAGGACTGATTGTGACTGGTTGACAAAAATGAATGTGATATGGAAAAAAGATGATATGACATCCTGTGTATAGTGTGAATGAATGGTTGTTAGAAGGGCTGTGAAACCAACCACCAGACTGGTAACCAGTAGGCTGGGTAGTCACCCGGAAGGGAGAGTCTGAAAGGTCAGCCAGCACAAAGGCTGGGACGGACACACAAATTGAAAATGACGAAGCGGTCAGCCAGTGGAAAGTTTGCAGAGGATGTGCTGATGTACGCCCCCTTTTGTATCCCCATTCTCTAACCTCAGCCATGAAATGAGCACTGCAGTTGTGGTCTCTGTGCAGAGCACTGTAATTGTGGTCTCTGTGTGGAGTGCTATAGTTGTGGTCTCTGTGCGGAGCGCTGCTGCTGTGGTCCGTGCAGAGCACTGTAATTGTGGTCTCTGTGTGGAGTGCTATAGTTGTGGTCTCTGTGCGGAGTGCTGCTGCTGTGGTCCGTGCAGAGCACTGTAATTGTGGTCTCTGTGTGGAGCGCTACAGTTGCGGTCTCTGTGCGGAGCGCTGCTGCTGTGGTCTGTGCAGAGCACTGTAATTGTGGTCTCTGTGTGGAGCGCTCTAGTTGTAGTCTCTGTGCAGAGCGCGGCTGCTGTTGTCTGTGCGGAGCGCTGCAGTGGTGGTCTCTGTGCGGAGAACTCGGCAGTAATGTCTGCAGTGAAAGCTGTGGAGTTGATGTGAAACGTGAGAAGCCAGGGAAACAGGAAATGGCTTACTTCACTTTCACCACCCTGAACAGTTGTGATGTTTGTGGGTCATGGGCCACATGCAGAGGTTCAGGTCCTTTGTGCTGCACTTGAAGGAGGAACCAGCAGGCATGAAACAGAAGTGAGTGACCTGGGGAACGGACAGTCGCAACATGACAGCGTCCTTAGGTGGGTGCGTTCTTCTGATTTCACATGTGTGTGTGGTTTTTTTTAAGACTTGCTGTTTGATATAGGCCTGAAGCGGCTCAAGTCATGACCGCTCATTGGGAACAGAGTGCTTGGCTTGGTTTTAAACAACAGGAACGGCCCTTGCACTGCAATGTCCACTTTGCTTTGCTTCCAGACTGAGCCCTTTGTTTCTGTTGGAAGCTGACGGAGGTTTGTGAAAGGGATGGTGCCATCTTTGATGTTCGTGGAGGTGTAGTACTTTTAGCCACCTGTGGAATCTTTGTGCTGGGGCTGCTTACTCCCAGTTGGGCCAGATCCAGCCAGTGTTAACGACAGCTTGCAGTCCAGCTTGCAGTCCTGTGTGACGGTGACCTCCACCTTACAACAGTGCACGGGAGCAGCGACTGGGACTTGGCTACGGTGTTTCATTGGTGGTGGTTGTCTGTCTGCGACAGAGAACGTGTTTTGCCATTGGTAGTGTGCGCCTACAAAAAGAGAATGGGCTGAAAACAGTCTGTGATGTTTTTAACCCGAGGTTAACCTTGGTTACCCCTTTCATCATGCAAATTATCACTTGTTTCTTCACCGAGCTCCACCCCTTTCTACGTCCACATTCATCCAGTCTCTCACCTGTGAAATGTTGCTGTCAAGATTATGGTTTGTAATGTAGCCAGAGCTTTACTTTTAGCATTTGTTACTGTTTTCGGTGTTTCCATATACTTTAGTGGTTACCTTCGTTTTACGCAACATGAGTTCAGGGCTTATTAGTAGATGTGTAAATTTGAGGATTGGGAAATTAAGGAACATGCCCGTTGAAACTTTGTTTATCATTCTCTGGAATGGAGGAGTGTTAGAAGTAGCTGTGAGAGAGGATGGGAAAAACAGCTTGTTATCTGTGTGATGTAATAGAGGAGTTTGTTGCTTGTGTTTTGTGTTAGATTAGAAACTAATGTTCATATGTTCTACAGATCTGTTGATATTTTAGTTTTGTTATTTGGTTGTTGAAAACACTGTTTGATTTAAAAAAAATAATAATTTTGATTTAAAAAAAAAACTTATGTGGAGTGGCATGGTATTGGGCCAGACATGGAAAGTGCAAGGGTGTGTGTATTAATAATAATAATCATGGAAATTTGTAAAGCGTCTACCCTGTGGCTCAGAGCATTAACAAGCATAATATAACACACATAATGTACATCGAGATGGAAAATGTTATCAGCAACAAAACGCTAACACATAATGTAGACTTCAACATTGGTTCAAGCATAACTATGTTCAGCTCCATACTGCTCAAAAACCACATGATTTTAAAGTTTGAAGTAAATTGCATGTTGACAGTGTGATATCTGAGAACACAATCTAGAGTTTAGCACTTAGTTTCTCATGGTATATGATTTTTGTGCTTTTTTCTCTGTCGATGATGTGGGGAAGATTTCACCAGAGATGAGGACTCAAATGATGGGTCAGTTTCAAGGGGTGTAGCACAAAAACAAATGAAAGCACTTGTCAGAACAGAGCGTTTGCTGCTAGCATAGGAGTGAAAGAACCAGTAATTCAGCATATTTTTTACTTCTTATGCCGTCACGTTTTTACAGCAAACCAGTTAAAATGGTTTCTTGTTCATTACCATTGTTGTCTGACACCATCCTGATCTTTGGTCCTTGTTGTTCATACCTCAATACACCAGTTACACCAAATTTCATGTTTGAAAACAGATTTATTTGCTGTCTTTTTTCAAGTAAATTGAACAAAGTGGCATCTTGTAACTTACATCACCAGTTCCATCAGTTTGAATTTGACATCCCACTATGGTCAAGTGAATAAACATCGCCAGTTCCATCAGTTTGAATTTGACATCCCGCTATGTAGTCACGTGAATAAACATCGCCAGTTCCATCAGTTTGAATTTGACATCCCACTATTGTCAAGTGAATAAACATCGCCAATTGCATCTGTGTGAATTTGACATCCCACTATATAGTCAAGCGAATAAACAAAATGCCATTTTTCTTCTATGTTAGGAGGAGACAAGTCTCCCCCTAATATCTGAACTAGTTTTTTTTACTCATTTTTAGCACTTTTTATGTTTAATGCATTTGTCCCTGTTTCTTGGCCCAGTATTCTGCCTCTCCACTTATACTTCAGCACAGAGGGTATATCATTGTTCTCTTCTCATCTTTGATCTCTCCGTGCCCCCCCCTTCCCCCTCCAAGAGATGTAAACTGCCATAATGTTCTCATAATTGTTTTGTTGTGTTTCCAAATTCAGTGCAATATCTGACAGTTTCTGTTTCCATGTGTGCGTCTGTGAGTGCGGTAAGAGATTTTAGCTTACGGTACAGAGTTTGCAAGCTTCCTACCAGCAGTATGTGTCTAACAAATACAAGAAGTCTTATTGTAAATCTATGTTATTACTTCATACTTTTGTCTAAAGCCTACTGGTTTCTTGTGAAACGTGTTGGACTTTGATGCCATTTTTATTTCAATGCCCCTGTGATCTTGGACGTTTCCACTCTGATTTATTTGTCAACAACATTGTACATAATTATGCATGCATATATACATATATATATATTATTACCATTTGTTCCAACACATTCATGTACATGTCTATGTTGTAGATCTTTATATGTATGCTCTGTAAATACTCTCAGAATAGTCCAGTTCTGCCCTGAGCCGCGTTTATCTGTTAAACCTAGGAGTTAGAACAGTTTCTGGCATGCTTGGTGGTCATTTTGTTGTGGTTGCAGCCTGTTGTCTGGAACATTTTTATTTATGTATGTACTTTTTTGTTGTTGTTGTTAAGGCTGCTTCAGTGTCAGAAGCACAAGGTGGTACTTGCTTGGCGAGAGTGCTGCAGTATTTGCACTGATACGTCTACTTTGTAACTGCTGAATTTCAGTACTTTTAGTTCTAGCGTGTGTGTGCGCGCACGTGCATGTGTGTGTGTGTGTGTGTGTGTGTTGTGTATTAGACCTAAACCATGAAGGAAAAAAGTACCCCCACCCCTTCCATGATCAAAGATTTGCTTCTTGATAGTGGGAGTGGATGGTATTAAATTTGTCCATGTAATATGGTATGACAGTGAACCCCCTACTGAGGAGCAGCCCTCACAACTTTTGAGCTACTACCCTTTTGCTTGTGCAGTTTTTTTTTAAAGCTCAGTGACCTCTGCTCGGAACCCAGAATACCCGACTTGGGGTGTTGCACATAATATGGCAGTTTTTGTCTGGGTGATTCCCCCCCCCCACTCCACCCAGACTCCACCTCTCAAGCATGAATCTCATTTAAGCCCTGGGGCTGCTTGCTGACTCCACTGTTGAGAAAGATGAAGCTTTCACCTGTGCTCGTGAATGTGTAGCATAGAGTCTTGCCACAAGACCTCTCACCTGGTCAGCCGCTCCTGCATTTGGTGCCACCTCAGGTGGTTTGTTGCATCCATTCTCACTGGCTTTACAACACCCCAGCTATATTACATATACATACAGGAGGAAAATTGAGAAGCATCAGTAGGACAAGTCAAAGTTGCTTTGTGCAGTGTGTCTTTTTCTTGAGGTTGCAAACTGGGATTGTTTTGTATAGGCTTAGTTGTTTTGTTGTTCTTCTCTTCACCAACGCCGTGGGCATGTTCTGTGAATGTGGGAAGCATTTGCACGCTTTACAGATTGACTTTCCTCTCATTCTTTTCTGTTGCTGGTTTAGTTCCGATGGCTTGCATGTTGTTGTTTTTTAAATTTGTGTCTAGAGCAGAGGATGTAGTTTTGTTTCAAAAAGTATATATATCTAAGACCGGTGAGCAGCCCCTTGCCAACTGCTCTGCGTTGATGTGACGTGTCCCAGATTCCTCTGTAAATCATGTAGCAGGGTTCCTGAGACAGCACCTGAAACTTGCACCAAGTCCTCGCGCTCGTTCACCAGTAATGGCTGAAGCCTTTACCAAGCGCTGGTGATTTGAGAAAGAACCTTGAGGTACACAAGGGTTCCCTGCGCAGAGGTCTTGCTGGCTGGCATTCTGGTCTTTCTCCCGTTCCGGGAGGGGATGGATCTGCATGTTACCGCGCAGTTGAGCTCATGACAAAGTGGTCAGTAACCGCCTTGTTGCACTGTAGAAACTGGCTGTGCAAGGGCTACCCCAACCCAATTGGCAGGCATTCAGGTGTGTACCCAAAGAGTTACCCACAGACCCAGCTTTCTGTACAGCTTTGGGCAACTGCTTGCATGCACTTATGCATGCCCTGATGCTCACACCTAAATACACACTTGCTCTCTCTCTGTACGTACACCCATGAACTGGCACACTTGGGCTTGCACACTTGCACCCATGGAATCGCACACATGCACTTGTACACATGGACTCCCACACATGCACGCATGGACTCACACACATGGACTCGCACACATGTACACATGGACTCATGGACTCGCACACATGCACATATGGACTTGCACACATGCATGCATGGACTCACATGCTTCTGAATTGTGTTTTTCAGGACTTCCTCAGCAATGTGCATGCAGTACAGTCTGATAGTTTGTTGTGACGTGTCACATTGGAGCTTAGTTCATGGTTTTGAAATCATCATACTTTTTTGTGCCACTGATAATTTTGATACCAAGCCCAAGTTATGAACCATTCAGGAAAAGAGAAAAAGAGTGTCTGTTGACTGTCCTTTTTAAAAAGGAAAAAGTATCTGTTGACTGTCCCTTTTGAAGAGAAGAGTTTTGATCTTTTTAAAGAGGAGAAGAGTGTTGATTGTCCTTTTTAAAGAGAAGAGCTTCTTTTGACTGTCCCTTTTAAACTAAAAGAGAAGAGTGTCTGTTGACTGTCCTTTTTAGAGAGAAGAGTGTTGACTGTCCTTTTTAAAGAGAAGAGTGTCTGTTGACTGTCCTTCTTAAAGAGGAGAAGAGTGTAGGCAGTCCTTTTTAAAGAGGAGAAGACTTTTGACAGTCCTTTTTAAAGAGGAGAAGAGTGTTGACAGTCCTTTTGAAAGAGGAGAAGAGTGTTGACACTTCTTTTTAAAGGGAAGGGTGTTGACGGTCCTTTTTAAAGAGAAGCGTGTTGACAGTCCTTTGTAAAGAGAAGAGTGTTGACTCCTTTTTAAAGCGGAGAAGACTTTTGACAGTCCTTTTTAAAGAGAAGGGTGTTGACAGTCCTTTTTAAAGACGAGAAGAGTGTTGACAGTCCTTTGTAAAGAAAAGAAGGGGGCTGACAGTCCTTTTTAAAGAGAAGAGTGTTGACAGGCGAGGGGGCAGGGAGGGAGAGAACCATGTGACACGTCTTGCCCTTGTAGTACAAATTGTGAGCAGAGCTTCTTTTCCTTTGGTCTTTGTAAACATTGTGGCTTTTGTATGTTTTCCATTGCTTGGCTTGTTTTGACCTGGCTTTGCCCACGATCCTTTTTATTGTTGATGATAAAACTGGCAACTTCAGCATTTCATTTCTATCTCTTGTCTGCTAGTTCTGGTATTCTCGTTTGCCATTCCACATTTGCTCAAGTGTTTCAGACATTCCTGTTAATGGTAAACGAAACCTTTGAATTCGTTGGGACCAGTCTGTGCAATTTTATTTATGAGTCTCTACCCATTCCCTCTTCATTCCAGTTGAGTGCCGAGCGGACATGACAGAAAGCCTCTTGCAGCAAGACGTTTTGCTGGTGGAACATGAGCTGGTGTATGTGAAGCGCAGTATGATATACTATCATAGGCGTAAGGGAGAAGCCAAAGAAGAGGGAAAAAGGACAGTTTATGATCAGCATTGTCTCGGTCCATGAAGTTTTCTTCAATGCTGAAATCAGTGCTGTTGAATATGGGCCAGCATGTTCATGCTAAGGATTTTCAGGTCATGCGCAGTGAGGGATGCTAGTTGAACTTGGTGGGCAGAGAGAGAGAGAGCAGATACAGTGATAATGCTATCATTTTGGGAAGGGTATGTGGGGGTGGGGGTTAGATGTTCTTCATAGGTGTAGCGTGAATTAACACATGACTCTTTGAAACACTTGTTCCCTGCTCTGTCCTCTTCTTCTGACCGTGGAGCTACAGTGAGATCACCACCACAGGCAGTTTAAAACCCCTAGATTTACAGACTGGGGTTGCCCTCTCATCTCATCATCATTTGGTGTAGAAGAAGTGAATTGAAAAACATTCAAATGCCTTTAAACTGCATCCTAATGGATGTGAGTTTCTATGAGTCAGTTTTTCCCAAGATGACCCTGTGCAGTTTGTGAGGCATCAAAATCCAGGAACTAGCGATGATTCTTTGTTGTCTAAGCTCGAGTGAGATGCTGAAGGACGTTTTGAATGCAAAATGAAGAGCGTTGCCAAATTTGCTCCGCACAAGTTTGACACTTCCATTTCAGGTTTTGTTTTCAGGATCTGACATATTTGCTGCAAAATGTTAGGAAGGTGCAGAGCAGAGTATTACTAGATCTATGCACAAGGACTGTGCTTAAGAAAATGTCTGCAGTTCTACTTAAATCCGTTTTTGTGTGACTTTCTGCTGCACTGGGTAAGTGAAGGAAGCTTCCTGTCCGAGTTCTCGGACACGTGTGATCAGGAAAAAGGTCTTGATTTATATCTGCATGCCAGAGATCATTTTGTTGATGTGTAGGTTGGTATTATTCTGAAATTTGGAAAACCGTCTCTTTCCTGTAGCCAGTGGTACCTGTACAAGTCTTACAGTTCTATATGAGAGGTTTTGAAGTGTGCATTTGCTTTTGACTTGAGTTTGATTGTCCTGAGGTGACCCTGAGCGGTTGACAGGACATTAAAATCCAATTACTAAGTAACGAACTAACTGCGTGCAAGATCATTCAGTGTCGTGCATTGTTGAGAGAGGGAAATTCCTGTCGCTGTTCTGTTGTGATGTACGCTTGCAGATAACATATTTTTCCTACTTCACTTGCATTGTTACAAATATGGGCTCCTGACTTGCCAACTGAAACGTCCCCCATGCATACATGTACATTTTATCACAGCATTCTGTTTGAACTAGTTTCTAGGATTTTTCTTTTTTCTTTATAAGTTAAGTGGGTGCTTGCGAAAGCAGGAAATTTGTTTATCAGGCTTATTAGATTTTTTAATTTTTTTGTTTTTGAAAGACTTATGTGCGTTAAATAAAATGACTAACTTAGCTTGGAAAAGGACAAGTGTAATTTTAAAAAAAATTACTAATGAGATTTTTTGTAATTGTTGCGGTTTGATTTTTCATTAATGTCATCACTACATGCTGGATATTCTTATTTATAATGAAATGGTGTATGACTGTAGACCAATCATCGTTTTGTGATTAGCATCAGTAGAATAGTACTGTGGGAAACTACAGGTTTGCAGAAGTGATCAATAGAAATATTTTGGCAACACAGCTTGAGCGAGGTTACATTATACGTTGTCCCCCTTGCCCCCCTCCCCTTCTTGTGATGGCATAGTAAGCACAGGCACTTGTTAAACTGCTGATCTCATGTGAAGCATGTTGTAGACTTCTTGTCAAGTTGTGTTTTCTGTGTCTCCTCACTGTGTAAGTTGTAGGAAACTGTATTATACATTCATGTATAATGTAAGTAATCGGTGTCAGTAAAACTTGTTTGTCAGCCAGCATAAGACCTATTACCTTGTGTTGTGGATGATGACGAGCCAGGTCTTGTTTAGTCTAAATGAAATTTCTTTTTCTAATTTTATACTTGCACTCTTTGTTGTGCTGTGTTTGTGAACAAGTAGAACAACTTGGAAATGTGATAACTTTTTGTTCCCTCTCATCTACACCTTGCTGCATTTTGCATTTGTCCCTCTCCTGTCGTCGTGCCGTGACTGCTATTTATTTTTACCTTTGGGGTGATATTGGAACTGTTCCATTTATTTGGAAGACTTGCTGTGAGGTTTTGTGGATAGCATAATGTGAAAGTGTACATAGCGAACTAATGAGATAGGTCCATGGTGTGAGTACATGCAAGAGTGTTTGCAAGGATCTGTGGCTAATAGACATACCTGCATAAGTTTGAAAAATTTCTCCGTATGGAAGTGGGAAGATTGGTTTTGCAGTGCTTTTTGAACCCAAACGGACCCTCCTCCAAATGTGTGTGTTTAGTTGTTTAATGGCAATCCTGATTTTGATCCCTTTGGAGAAGATGCTGGCGACGTTGCAAGTTGAGATGCGTTGCAGCGAAGATCAGCTACTTTGGTATTGCCATGGACAGTGGGAAAAGGCTGGGCATCTTTTATTTCCTTAGTAATGTTGCTTTGGACAAGGGAGGCAGTTTGGAGTGCTTAGTTTTTGTCACGGATTTAGTGGACTGGCTAGCCTTCATTGCTCTGAGGAGAGACTGCATTCGTTTGGGATCACTTCATGGAAGAAAATGGACCCCAGGCATTCATTTGGGATCACTTCATGGAAGAAAAAGGACCCTGTGCATTTGTTTGGGATCACTTTATGGAAGAAAAGGACCCCTTTGAAAGTGAAATTGCTGTGAAATACAAGTTGCCAACTGAAGCGATGATGTAGGCTCATTATTGGGGAGAGGGTGGGCTTGTGTTGACAGAACAGCAAACAGTTGTGGGAGCAAAACTCAGATACAGACACGGAGTATTTGACTTTTGGGCTGTGTCCATTCTGTGTGCACCTCGAATGCAGACTCCCTGTGTGTAGAATGCTTCAGTTTTTGTTGTTGTTCCTGGCGCTAATAGGGAAAGGTCTGCCCTCTGATGGAACCTTCGCCCAATGCTGCCCTGTGTTTGCGTCCCACAGCAGGGCCGGAATGCAGGACACACCACGTAGCCATCAACAGTCATGATACTGCTGTACGCAGACAAGTCAGAGTTGGATTCATCTATATATAATACGTGCGTACAAACGTGTGTGTGTAGCC
This sequence comes from Alviniconcha strummeri, assembly GCA_963584105.1. Taxonomy (NCBI): domain Eukaryota; kingdom Metazoa; phylum Mollusca; class Gastropoda; family Provannidae; genus Alviniconcha; species Alviniconcha strummeri. The sequence goes on along the minus strand of OY757544.1, from coordinate 28,033,384 downwards.
GTAGCGTTAGTATGTGTGTGCGAACAGTTGTCCGGAAGAGTGCAAGTCCTAGCTGTACTGGTGAACTCTGTAATAAGCCTCTCTATGAGGGGGTGTGCACAGGCACACACTCTTAATATTAATTCCAACTTTGTTTTTTCTTGGAGCATGTACTCGTGTAAAAAATAAAAGAGGAAAAAATGATGAACATTTCACGTAAAGTTTTAGCAGTGGCTATACATTTGCTGTATGGTCTGCTGGCTCATGTGAATCAAACTTGCTGTAAAACCTTGTCTGGTAATTATTTTTTTATGGTAGAGGCAGAGGGGTGTGGGTTTCCCCCCTACGTTGTGTAAGGTGGGTACATGGGATGAAAGCAAAAACTACGTGTTTATTAGGATAGATATCTATAGAGAGAGAAAACAGCAAATTTCCCAGGCTACTTCTTTTACTAAAGAGGGTTTATGTTGTCACTCTGTTATTTTTGTGCTCACATATTAAATTAAATTGATCACTGTTAAATGGAACTGATCGGCAAAATTTCTATTTTGAAGTTACACCCTTTCAGTTTTTGCAACTGACTGTTGAAATTTTCTGCTTGAACTGCCATTTTATTCCAACCGTGTGAGACTATATTCATAGAAAAGATTCACTGTTTCCTAACCTTTTGGTAGTGAGTACAGTTGATTCATCATGCACAGTCAATTATGTGTGCACATAGTACATTTAGATCACCAAGTAGATTGAATGAGTAGGTTTGCCATATGAACAGCAAAGCAAACCAGTATTTTCTTGTCCATTTTTTCCATGGCAACAGTAAAACAGATGCCCTCCTGTAGTCATCTCACTCTCTTACCTTCATACAAGTTACAATGTAGTTGCCAAATATGATTGAGATGCAATGTATTTGTCACCCGTTTTGTTGGTGTGATGTCATTTTTTTTTTTTTTTTTCAAATAGTCATTCTGGCATTCAAACTGTTTATTTCTGCAAGATGGAAAATTAATTTCCTTGTTATTATGATTTTCATTGTTCCTTTGTCATGTCGAAGTTTAATGTTTGTGCAATAAACAGTCCGGAGGTGGGGATTGAAGGCTTTTTTGTTGGTGTGTTTCCTTAAACGTGGTGGTTTGGGCCCAGATGGTATGCCCTGGTTGCTCAGGCTTTCTCTGTATGTACTGTGTTGATCCTGGCATAAGTGCTTTCATTTTTTGTCTTCATAGGGATGGTTTGAGCAGGACCTACTCAACCATCATGCTTGTGATCATTAACTCATTCGTGTCGCGGTCAAAATAGGCACACTGACCCCTCAAATCACATCATTTTGAAAAAATCCCCCAAAATAACCGCAAACAGTACAAACTTAAACAGTTTTGAAAAGATTAAAGTGTGAACTTTAAGAACAATATCTTACTTTAGGAAGGAGGGGGACAGATGTTTGTTGACTTATGACCAAAGAGATATGCAAAGGGGGGTAAACATCCAGTTTTGGTGCCCATAGTCACGACACAAACCCGCTGAGATTAAGTTTTATGACAGAAATATTTTCAATGAAGATAAACCAGAAACTATGCACTCAATCAAGTAATTTTACACTCTGTGGGCTAATGAAGTTCAAACTGCGCCTTCGCCTGGATGCTGCCATTTCGTTTCGAGGAAAGTGCACCAGTCACATATGTGATGGAAAAAACGCCACAAAACTGGCCCAAATTGTTGTGTCATTAATTCAAGGAAGGGAACACAAAAGAAAATGGACAAGCTTCTATTTGCTGCCTGATTTGTGTCCCTTGTGTTTCTCATGTTGTCATGTAAAATAGCAAACATCCGTCGGAAGCCTGTGTTTGACACAGTTTGAATGAGTTAAGCAGGACCTACTCAACCACCATGCTGTTGGCTGTTGACCAGGACCTACTCATCCACCATGCTGTTGATTAGACCTGCTTGTGCACAGTCAGACACCAGTTGAAAGGTTGGCAATATCCACTTTTAGCCCCGTTGGTTCGCTATCCTCAAATGGTTTGAGGATGTGCATGTGCTTGTGTCCAATAGCACTGGCATAGTACAGAATGATGTGGATATGCCAACGTAGTGCATACTTCAGGTTCATTCCGCCTGTACACAGACACGCACACACACACACATTCTCGTACCATTTGAGAACTACAAACTGACGGGGCTAAAGGTGGACATTGCCAAAAGGTCGTTGAAAGGCTCTGGATATGCTAAATGTTAGATCAGTAATTTATACCAAAGTTTGATGGAGGTTGCTACCTTGCACAGTAACTGAACTATCTCAATGTCTAGAAAGAGAAACAAGAGTAACAGCTTAGTCCAGAACTGCATCAATTACCCCTTTTAAATGTATTTTATATGCCACTTGAACAGTCCAGAACTGCATCAATTACCCTTTTATATGTATTTTATATGCCACCTGAACAGTCCAGAACTGCATCAATTACCCCTTTTAAATGTATTTTATATGCCACCTGAACAGTCCAGAACTGCACCGATTACCCCTTTTAAATGTATTTGATATGCCACTGCATCAATTACCCCTTTTAAATGTATTTTATATGCCATTTGAACAGTCCAGAACTGCATCAATTACCCCTTTTAAATGTATTTTATATGCCACCTGAACAGTCCAGAACTGCACCGATTACCCCTTTTAAATGTTTTTTATATGCCACCTGAACAGTCCAGAACTGCATCAATTACCCCTTTTAAATGTATTTTATATGCCACTGCATCAATTACTCCTTTTAAATGTATTTTATATGCCACTTGAACATGCTCTGCACATCCTGGGTCCATGTGTGCGCACACACACAGACTCCTGCTGCAACTGAAAGTTTAAGAGATTCCCTTGACACAATGAGTGTCTGACAAATGTTTAAAAACCTCTGTCTTTACTCCTGCTACAATTGAAAGTCAAGAGATTCCTTTGAAACGAGTGTCTGACAAATGTTTCAAAACGTGTCTTTACTCCCGCTACAACTGAAAGTTAAGAGTGTCCTTTGAAACACTGAGTCAAATGTTTAAAAACCTCTGTCTTTAATATACATTTTAAACTGTCCTGCATGTGCACAAGAAATGGTCACATAAAACGTTTTTTTTTTTTTTAAACATCTTAAACTCATGATGTCCATGGAATCATGAAATTAATTATTCTTGCCAAGCTGACTTAACTTGAGAGGTGGGGGGGGGGGGGGGGGGCTCTATGATGAACCTCTGAAGTTGACAGGACATTTAAATCAAAGAACTGACCCTCTGCATGCTGTGATGGTGAGTTTATGAAGCAAGTACTGTATGGTTTCAGTTAAAACAACCCACATCACTGGTAAAGCAAGCAGCTAGACCTAAGACTTTATATAAAAAGAGACTGTACAGAAAACTAATGCAAATATTAAACAACCCTACACACCCAGTGAGACACTACTTTGACAGTAGACGTAGCAACAGGAGCGGCAGATGTTTACTTCAGAGAACAAATACAAACCATTGTAAAGCCTCGTTTTTACCCTCGGCTATGTCATTTTTTAATGAAAATTATACCAGTCATTAACTGAGTGTGCACACACGTCAAGACGTCTGCTGAAGATCTTACATAACTTTCTAATGGAGGGTTGGGGATGTGTGAACCTTATGATTTTTATTTGAGAGTTTTTACGTTTTGGTTTGACACAGAGAAAGCATTATTCCATGTAATTTTGGGTTTGCTATTACTAAGTATTAGTGTATGCAGATTGAGAGAAAGGGGGTGTATGTCTAAGACTGTAACTGTAAGAGTGTGTATGTGCATGTGGTTCATGATTTAGAATTATTGAGATATGTTTTTTGTTGTGCGATCGAATGACAGCTTTAATTTCCCACTGGAATTAATAAAGTATACTGTTATTGTTAGATTGCATACTAAAAAAGAAAAGAAATTTAATCTGTAAGCAAAAATGTAATTAGAGATTTTAACATGCTGTCAACGGCACAGGGTCACCTCAGGACCATCAAACTCGGTCAAAAGCAAATGCATTCTTTAAAACCTCTCATAAACCCCTTCTAAAGTCAGTCCACAAAACCAGCCCTTACGCAAACAAAACCAGTCCTTACCCAAACATAAAACATACATACACAAACACACAGTTTTGAAGAGTTAGTTCCTTCAATTTTATAAAAACAGCACATAAAGTTAGGACATGCTGGTATCATCAACCATTCCATCTAATTTACTGATACCAGATTAAAGACAAATATAAAAAGGAATGGACAGCAACAAATGAAAAAAATGAAAAAGCAACATTATAAATGCATAATGGCAAATACCAGTGCCATATGGCAGCAAGCTGCACATACCACCTATCTAGTTGCTCAACAAGCGCCACACAAAAAAGTCCAACTCTTAATGAAAATGTGTGAGAATGTTCCAGGAAAAAATGTGAGGAGAATGGATCATTAGCAGAAAAATGACAAGACTGGAAGAGTAAGAGGACGCAGCAGAGAAATGAGAGAAGATGGTAAAGAGGATTTAAATGGCAGCCCTGGGGGGTGGGGCTGGGGGGCGGACATCTCACATCCCCAGCCTCCCTTTCGGAGCAACAATGTACAAGTGAAACAGAGTAGCACAAAACAAACACCAGCATTGCTGTCAAAGCCAAAAACATGTGAATGACCCCCTGAAACACATACTGAAGACACCTACGACATGGATATAACCAGGTAATATAATGCACAAACTGCGTCCATCGACTCCACGTATGCAAAAATTGTCCTCTCTTTGAAATGCCTGTATAACAATCACTTGCATCAGTAGAGCAACATTCAGTTTCATTTAAACTACTTAAATTTTAAATTGTTGATTATTTGTTTTGATCCCTAAACTGATTCCATGAAAAAGCCACCAATGAAGTCTTTTGCTGAGTCCAAAAACACTTCAACTGGCTCTATAAATGCATGCAAAAGTCATTAACAAAAAAATAAAAAATAACCAACGTTATGTGTGTGATGGGGAGGTGGGGGGGGGGGGGGGGGGGCTAATGAGGAGTACCTGGAAAAAAAACCCACCAACAGCCAGCCTGAAAATCATCATGACACATTAGAGATGAAAACTGGCCACTCCATAGGACTAGGAGGACTGAACCCTCACCATCCGACACTGGTACTGTGGTAAGTCTGGTCAGAAGGTACTGGCTCTACCCAGCTGAGCTACTTAGCTGGCCTCCACCACACTTCTTTGACCACATAAGAAATTATGTTCCGTAATGCTCAGTTACCTTCAAAAAAAAAAAGAAGAAAAGAAATTACATTTGTAATGCTTTTTTAACCTTAAAAAAACAAACACATTTTGTAATGCTTGGTTACCTTCAAAAAAAGAAACTGCATTTCGTAATGCTCAGTTACCTTCAGAAAAAGAAAAAGAAAAAAGAAATGTTTTGTAATGCTCAGTTACCTTTAGAAGAAGAGATTACATTTTGTAATTCCCAGTTACCTTCAAAAAAGAAAAAAGAAAATGCATTCTGTAAATGTAATACTCAGTTACCTTAAAAAAAATCAGATGTGATACTCTGTTAAACTGATAACACAGTTGTATCATATGCAAATTTACAAAAACACAGTGGCGGTTTAGTCAGTCATTGCCAGCTGTACATCACCTCAGGACGATAAAACTGCACATTTTCTTGTATGTAAACCTTTTCTCAAGTCAAATCTACTAATCAGTCACTTTGCAAACATAAAACAAAACAGACATACACAAACATCAAACACAATTTTCAAAGAGTTAGTCTCTTCAATATTACCTTTGTTAAAAGAGCACATACGGCTAGGACATGCTGGTATCATCAACCATTCCATCTAATTTATTGATACCAGATCACAGAAAAATATAAAAAAGGAATGGCCACACACAATACAAAATCTAAAGGCAAATACCAGTGCCATAAGGCAGCAAGCTGCACATACCACAGGTCTACCAACTATCATCTCCTAGCTGCTCAACAAGAGCCAAACAAACAAAGCCCAACCGAATGAAAAATATTTGAGTTTCCTGGAGAAAAAAAAGGTTGGGAGAATGGACCATTAGGGGAAAAATTACAAGATTAAAAGAGCAAGAGGACTAGGCAGAAAAACGAGAGAGGAGAGGGTACCCAAGGCGCTTTAATTTCACACCCACTGTGTTGCAGTTCATCGCATAAGCTTACTAAGTCAGTAAGTGTACCACAGCCTGGTCATTTGTGCCAGAGGGGGGGTACCCATGGCAGGAAACCTGAGGAACTGTGCCTTTTTCTCTTTTCTGTTTTAAATTATGCAAAGGTGATGTTGCAATAACCATTTCAAGGTATGCAATAATATCTGATACAAATAATCAACTCACGTACATGGGAATATACTATGTACATTGATCTTAATTCAACTTTCAAGGATTGCATTTTGCAGCTGTGAAAACTCAGCTTTTTTGTTTAACAGGGAAATATTTTAACACATTAAGAAAAAAATTTTTTAGTACATGTGAAACGTCAGGTTTAACTGCCATTCTCAAAAACAGATAGTCCAAGTTGTTTCAGTGAAATGCGCCAAAAGCATATTCTCTCATCCTCTCCACATAGGAACAAATTTTCAGATCCATAAGTTTGCAAGAAACCAACATGGCAAAGAGGGCTAAATGTACTTCAAACTTGAGATGCATTAATACTACATGAACATGAATTAACTTTGGGTGCTGTTCACAGCCCGACCTCCACCACAGGAAAAGGGAGAGAATGCTACAAACAAGTCATCGACTTATGTCCCCTGTAATTGGAACCTGAAATGCAAGCATTCCAGCAGACTGGGGAAAGTTGTGTCTAATGGGTGTACCAGCCAAGCTGTTCCATGAAATAATTACTAATTAGTCTAGCGCTGCTAAACATATAAACACAACCGCAAAACAAGTTTACCCCCACTGGACAACTGTATAATTCTTCTGAAGTTGATGTCCTCAAAGCATCCTTCTGCACTTTAGCTGAGAAGTTTGTGGACGAAGGACTGGTTTTAGAGGCTACAAGTTGCGATAGCCACCCAGCAATGCCCTTGCTATGGCTACATGCTGTGATAGCCACCCAGCAATGCCCTTGCTATGGCTACATGCTGTGATAGCCACCCAGCAATGCTCTTGCTATGGCTACATGCCATGATAGCCACCCAGTAATGCTCTGCTGCATGCTGTAATAGCCACCCACCAATGCCTTTGTAGAGGCTACATACCATGATAGCCACCCAGCAATGCTCTGCTACAGGCTGTGATAGCCATCTGACAATGCCCTTGTAGAGGCTACATGCTGTAATAGCCACGCAGCAATGCTCTGCTACATGCTGAAAATCCACCCACCAATGCCTTTGCTGAGGCTACATGCCATGATAGCCACCCAGCAATGCTCTGCTACAGGCTGTGAATGTGATAGCCACCCAACAATGCCCTTGTAGAGGCTACATGCTGTAACAGCCACCCAGCAAGGCTTTGCTACATGCTGTAATAGCCACCCAGCAATGCCTTTGTAGTGGAGACATGCTGTAATAGCCACCCAGCAATGCTCTGTTACATGCTGTGACAGCCACCCAGCAATGCCTTTGTAGAGGTTACATGCTGTAATAGCCACCTAGCAATGCCCTTGCAGAGGCTACATGCTGTGACAGCCACCGAGAAATGCCCTTGCTAAGGCTACATGCCGTGATAGGCCACCCAGCAATGCCCTTGCTGAGGCTACATGCTGTGATAGCCACCCAGCAATGCCCTTGCTGAGGCTACATGCTGTGATAGCCACCCAGCAATGCCCTTGTAGAGGGTACATGCCATGATAGCTGCCCTCTGTTTCAGAGAGGGGGAGGTGGGAGGGGGAGGTGGGAGGGGGAGGTCAGATCACTGCTTTGCAAGTTTTACATTGACACAAAAATGATTTACCCATATGTATGAGGTATGAAGTTTAAAAAAACAAACACCTAGCATGATCCCTGATTATGCATAGGCATACACATGCGCACAAACAATAAAACATGCAGCTTTGTTTCACTCCAGACCCAAACTGTCACTCTAGAATCCTCAAGTAGTCTGTACACCTCCTCCAAGTATTCTCTCAAAGTCAAACCTTTTCATCACATTGGTTTTAATACCACTTGGTACGTGTCATTGTCTGCTACATATTTATTTTTAGAACCACCACCATCTCTGGCCTTTCCTTTTCTTCTCCGTTGTCGTTCACTCCTTGTTTGTGGCGCTGAAGTGGTGTCCTTTGCATGTCCATCTAAGTGTGCCTCCCACTTCCTGGCCAGTTTGAAAGTGGCGCCACAAATGTGGCATGAATAAAATACTTTCTTCGTATGCAGCCTCAGATGTACTTTCAAACTCCTGGCCTGCTTGAATGAAGCATGGCATTCATGGCAGAGATGTTTGTGACTAGCATCATGTGCTCCAGGCACCGAATTGTTCTTGTCACAAGTGTTGCTGTCTGTGCTTTTGGAAACGCCAGACTTGGGCTTGCGCTTGTCACTGGTGTTACTGTTAGCACTCTGTGATGATCGGAACTTGCACTTGCGCTTGTCAGCACTCGGTGACACTCTGAACTTGGACTTACACTTGTCACTGGTGTCAGTGCTCTGTGACATCCTGAACTTGGACTTGCGCTTGTTACTAGTGTCAGCACTCTGTGCCACTCTGAACTTGGGCTTGCGTTTGTCACTAGTGTCAGCGCTCTGTGACACTCTGAACTTGGACTTGCGTTTGTCACTACTGTTACTGTCAGTGTTAGCATTCAGTGACACTCTGCACTTGGATTTTAGTTTGCGACCAGAGTCAGCAATCTGTGCCACCCTCAGCTTAGACTTGTGCTTGTCGCTAGTGTCAGCACTCCGTGACACTCTGAACTTGGACTTGTGCTCATCACTAGTGTCAGCGCTCTGTGACACTCCAGACCTTGACCTGCGCTTGTGGCTAGTGTCAGCACTTGGTGGTTTGGGGTCAGGCTTGTGCTTGTGTTTTCTGTGCCAAACCAAGCTGCCCTTCTGGGCAAAAATGGCTGAGCAGTCCCAGCAAGAAAACATTTCCTTGTTTTTATGCGTGTCCTCATGACTTTTCAAGCTGTTCTGCTGGAAGAAGATGGCATCGCAGGAGTCGCATGGAAAATGCTTGTCACCCGGATGCTCTCTCGTGAAATGCAATGTCAGGTCCTTGGACGTAGCAAATGCATCCCCACATTTCTCGCAAAAATACTTTGCCCCATGCTTTTTCATGTGTGCTTTCAGCTCACTGTGGGATGAAAATGCTGCAGGACATTTCCAGCAAGTGAACGGTTCTTCATCAGAGTGCTCCACAGACATATGTGCGATTAGGTCACCGTATTGTGCGAAAATGGCATCACATCTGGTGCAGAAATATGCAGGAACACCCTCTGTTTGCACGTGAGTGTGAATATATTCTGTCAGACAGCTAATCCGTTCTGCAGTGCAGTCATCAGACGTGCAAAAGACTAACCTCACTTCCTCCTCATTCCCTGTCATGGTTCCAGATTTAGAATCAGAAAGTCTGAAAGGAGAAGGCACAGCAGTCTTTCCTGTTACAGCGCCACGTTCAGGAGACTTGCTGGAAGCTGAAAATGCGGTGGAGCTACCAGTACCAGACAGCAAGATTGCTTGCGAATGCAGGGACACAAATTGGGGCTGTGACAAATTGTTCAACTGGGGCAACACAGTTTCCGAGTGAGCACGCATCAAAGCATCGCAGTCTTTGCACTCAAACAATCTGACTCCTGGGTTTTTCAACAAAAATTTGGTCAGGTAGGAGTTGCCGAAGATGGTGTCCTGACACTTCTGACAGCGCCATGTGGGCAGCTCCGTATGAAACTTCTTGTGCTCTCGCAGAGCGTTTCTGGAGCCGAAGGTGGCTGAGCACTTGTTGCAGGCTAACGTCTTCAGCGACTTGGAGTAGGCAAGCGGCTTCTTTGTGTGACTTTTACAATCCCCGACGGTTTCAAACATGGCCGCACACTTGTCACAGGGAAACTGCTTGACGTCCACCTCAGGGTGTTCTGTCAGCTTCATGTGCCACTTGAGGGAGGTCAGCTCTGAGAAGCTGGCTGGGCACCCCCGACAGTAGAAAGGCCCCGGTCCTGCGTGCGTAACCCTGTGCTGTTTCAAATCGGCCACTGACAAAAAGCAGGCTTTGCAGCTCCCACACCGCAACTGCACTGCGTCAGCAGCATGGGTCACCAAGTGTGTCCTCAAATCCTCGTACTGACTGAAGGACACTGCACATCTGTCGCAGGGAAACTCCATCTTCGTGGACAGACAGCTGCGCTCAATGACGCGCACGATGTTGATGATGATATCACATTTGTCGCATGAGTAAGGCCGCTCGCTACAGTTATCATGCTCTTGCAGATGTTCGGACAACTTCTGGGGGAAATCGAACACTAGGGCACAGGTTGGGCAGAAAAAAGTCTGTGACAACCCTGTTACAGTGCTGGAACTGGACGGGTCTGCGGCAGCCTGGTTGTCTGGGCTCTGAGTTTGGGATGACTCCACCGCAGTTTCAGAGCTTCCAGAGGATGCCACATCCTGCATACCTGGACTCTGACTCGGTGCTGGCGCTAACTCCTCTGTGACATCTGAAGCGAAAACAGCTGCCATACTCTGGGTGCCTGGACTCTGATCTTGCAACGACCCCAGATCGACGTCAGATATGCAGTGGACTGCTGTGTCCCTCAAGCCCGGACTGTGACTTTGCGATGACACCAGAATGATGCGAGGGCTGCCATAAACTGCCATGTCCTGCACACCTGGACTTTCACTTCCACCTGCAGATGTTGAACACAGACTATATTAATAAATGACGCAATTTGTGCAAACATTACCCCACATTACCCCAGACCGCCCGCTCTTTTTCCTTGTCATGCAACCCCAGACCGCCCAATAGTGGCTGGCTAGCAGACACTCCATACTAGCGTCCCGGCTTATGCAAACAGGAATGGGATTCTTGTGAGGCTTGTAGCCTCGTTTCTGCTATTGTTTACTACTTCAAGTGATGTCCTTTGTTCAAAGTTTGGTAGAGTTTGAGAGACACTGTGAATTTCTGAAGCTGCGAGATGGGCATATGATAGATCATAGATGCATGAAAATAAACAAGAGGCCTACTGTTAGCAATGGTGTTGGAGCTTCATCCTTTGAGATTTGAACTCCAAATTTGGCTCAGATGCTTACCATGGGCACTCTAACAAACTCATGGAGCTTCATCTTTGGAGATTCAAACTGGAAATTTTGCAATAGGCACCCTAAAATCTGACATTCAGATGCAGACATTTTTGACTTGGGAATATTTTTTTAATGCTTTTGTTTTTGAGCGAAAAAATCAAAACCTGTTGTGTTATATACAAGAACACTGTATCTGGAAACTGGGAAAAATATGAAATGAGCTGAAACTTTTGTTTGGTGTTTATTATTGATTTTTAAAGTTGTATACCGGGATCATTTGACACAGTTACTTCCCTTCACATGGGATTTTGTAGAGAAAGGGCAGCAGCTGGTCTGGGGCCAAATGGGTACTGCTATCAATATATATTTCTATAGTCTATTGGTTTCTGCTACATGTGTTAACCCCCTCCAACTCCCCCCACCCCCCCTGCCCCCAGACCCTCCCCGAAAACAAAATTGACATCCAATTAGGCCTTATTTATTGTGCTTCGGGCTCAAGTGATGTATTACAAATACTCTTTTACATTACAAGTGAATAATTTTCTTGATTTCTTTCTGGGTTCCCACAGCCTTTAAGTTCAAAATTACAGATTTTTTCCAGACCAGACTGAAAAATTCCCAAGCCAGATTGAAACCTTTACTCAAGCTTATAAGCACCTTCCTCAAAGAAATCTCATTATCATTGTATCAAAGCAATTACAAAAATTCTGTCTACTCACTGCTGACTGACAGATGGTGGTTTTCAACCTGTTCTGATCCATTTCTGATGTTAACATTTGTCTGACTTTAAAATAAAATTTTAAAAGTATTCATTTCTTTGATTCTCAAAAAATCCATTCTTCTTTCAGACCCAGACAAGGTTGCCCATTTTTTCCAGACCCAGGCAAAAGTTGCCCATTTTCCCACTTTTTCCAGACCCAGACAAGGTTGCCCATTTTTTCAAGACCCAGGCAAAAGTTGCCCATTTTTCCACTTTTTCCAGACCCAGACAAGGTTGCCCAATTTCCCACTTTTTCCAGACCCAGGCAAGCACTGCCCATTTTCTTACACTTTTTGCAGACCCAGGCAAGGTTACCAATTTTCCCACACTTTTTCCAGACCCAGACAAGCATTGCCCATTTTCCTTATGGTTTTTCCAGACCCAGACATGGGTTGCCCATTTTTCAACACTTTTCCAGATCCAGACACAGGCTGCCCATCTGTTTCCATGCTTTTTTTCAAACCTGGAATAGGAAAAGGCATTAAAGGCCTTTCAGAATTTGTGCGGATTTTCAGAACTCTGTGGGAACCCTCAGCACTGTTTACAACATGTCTGCAGCACAAACCTTTGCTGTCTCCCTTCATCAGCAGCTGGTCCAGCATGTCCTCGGCCACATCGATCTCAATCTTCACCTCTGACAGCGGCACCGGCCTGTGGCCAAACTCCGTCTCATCTTCATCAACACCATGCTCAGTCTTCACCTTTGACAATGGGATCTGTCCAAGCTCTGCTGAATCTCCACCATCCTCAAAGCTTTCAACTGAACTGTGTTGTGTAGAGGGGTCTCTGAGGCCAGCTACTTCTGCTGTTGTTGATCCAAACTGTACTTGTTCTGGAAGAAGTGGCAGACCTCCAGCATCTGACTGAAAGTGGACTGGGAGTTGCAAAAGGTCCTCAGGATCATCCGTCTCTGACTGGGCCCCTGGCGTCATGTATTCTGCAGTTTCTGGGGCATCACTGATGCCAGCATCTTTCTTGACACACACAGACAATGCCAGGCGTGTGACCTTGCTGACATCCCGATGACCGATGCATTTTGAATCTGATGACACTTTGCGCACCGCAGTGTAAGAAGTCCCTCTCCTCACTGGCTTCACCCACCATTCTGAACTGTCACAACTAACATCATGATTGGCGATGCATTCCGAACCCGAAGAGGCAAGAGTACCACCCACCCCTCTGCTCATCGCTTCCACCCGGTCTTCGGGGCCGTCATCACTGACATCAACAACTTCTCTCTTAATCTCTGAAGGCAAACGCATGCCATCTGATGCCACATGACCGACAGGATCCACCTCCCTCTTTGCACTGCAGTCTCTCTGAATGGGGTCGGTATTCTCTGCCAGCTCAGCGGCAGGGAACCTGTTCTTGGCAAAGTGGGCTGGATGTTCTGATGAGCCTTGTGCTGCGTCTGCAAGGACCTGTGAACCAGAATTATCAGAATTTCCCTCTGCTAGTTTCATTTTTTTGCTCTTTGTCTGGGAGACGTGCAGCATATCTCCTGGCTGGTCCACTGTAAAAGCAGGTCCATCTGCTGGCACCTGTAACATGAACAATTATACTTTATAAAATATATGTCACAGATGAAATATAAACCATATAATACACTACAAATTACAAACAATGTAACTTTATTACAAATTTGTTGGGGTGTGCCCAAATTTGCCTTCTGGCCCACTGGTCACATGTGTGATTTTTTTTATTTTTAATAAATGTTAAAATATATATATGAGCCTGTGACAAAAGGTGCTCCCGCTTAACCCGGGTATGTTTGTATGCTCCTATTTATTTTCGTCTTACTAGAGTTACATGAAACTGTGGTTGCTTTTATTCAGTATGCATTGATGAGTAGTTAAAGTAAAAATTGGCAGCTTTGGTCACCAAGAAGAGGATTAAAAACAAAAATACTTGACGAAAATCGACGAAAAGCGGCTTCCGGAAAGTGGGACAACGTGGGTTGTTTGACTTCAGCTCAAAACCGCAACTAACCAGCTGAACTATTCTTCACAACTTGTACACCATTTGACTACTGAATAATCTAAATTTAGTATCCAGTCGAATTGCAAGCCATGCGTGACGTTTCATAACCAAAAAAACGAAACTGAAAATACACTGGCCGTTCGTAACGGACTGTGTCCAAATTTCCCGTAAGTTTAAAGATCGTCTGCTACTGTCCGCCACTGCATTCACTGCGGACCTTCGCTTCTCTTATTTGCATATCAATTGCGCACCGAAAGCAGTCGATGTTTTTACTGGGGGCATTTCTGTGTTTCATTTTTTTTACCCAGACGTAAAAAATCTGAAACTTTGTCCATTTGTTACGAACGAACTTTTGCAAATTTTATTGGCATCGCAAACATTTAATTACTGCTGACCGCTTTTAAAACTACGACTGGCCTTCCTGTTGACATCACATGGCCGCTTGTCGCTGACAATGGTTTCGTCGAAGGGGTGGCGGTGAGTATTCTGTGTCCGGTTATTTTGTTTTGTTACGAATGTCCTAAATGTTACGAACGACCCACATAAGTGTCGAATTTCTGTCCTCATCATATATTTTCCCAAACAAATGCTTTCTTAGCCCCTAGTAAGTGATATAAATGGCACTGGTAGTGTGCTTTGTTTACTTCATCGTATTATGGCAGGAAGGGGGCAATTTCAGATTTTGGACACAGTTTGTGACTGTGTCTGTGTTATGTGTGTCCAGATGTCTTTTCTTACGTTAGTCTGCAGTCCGTCTATGTCTGTAATTATTGCTGATTTAGGTAAGCGGTCGATTTAAAAGTTGAAATGGCTCACAGCTTACTTACCCTTCAAGTGGTTGTTTACAAACTTTTACGTCTGACTGGAGGCTTGTGCATATTAAACAAGTACTCTGTAAACTTTGTAGCAGGTGAACGTGACATGGGCACGGTGCTACCCCCCGTCCCCCTTTCCTTTGTTTTGCAGTCTTAATTTTGTTTCCTTTCCGCATTACATGTAATAGTTGACTTGCCACTGTAAATTTATTTTTATTTTTTATTGATTAACTGTGCATGAAGGCCGACTTTGGGGGCCGGTGGAAGGGGGGGGGGGGGGGGGGGGAAGATTGTCTTACAATTTATTATAAAAATTGTCACTGCTCTTGTATAAATAAAGACCTTTGGTATGTAAGGGCACTTTAGGATTGTTGCAGTCCAAAGTACATGTATCATTTTTCTTTTTTACATAATGAAAAAATTAATACAGGTATCTGACTTAAAGATGCCATACTTTGTGACCTGATCGCATTTTTAATGTGTTGTTGTTTTTCTTTTAGTTTTAGTAAGCATACATTAGATGACGTCTGTCTGTCCCTGGTATTCAAGTCTGTATTAAATTCTGTTACTTTTGATAACTGTGGCAGGTTCTGGAAGTGTGCCAAGCAGAAAATCATGTATGGATCCAGTTCTTCACACACAAAAAGGAAGCATGTTCTTCAGGCTCTCACCACCGGACTTATCTTATTGGGATTTCTTGATTGCAAACAGAAAAAAAGTTTCCCTGACACTGAGTGCAAAGTGCGGCAGCAGTTTTTCACTGACAGTGATTGACAGGTTTAGTTTGAAGGGATGTCTTTTTTTTTTTTTTTTTTTTTTTTGGGGGCGGGGGGTCTTATAAATTGTCCTAAAGTTTTAATGTGATCTGCATGTTCAGAAAGTCGCTCCTTTAACCTGTCATATCATACTGTTACTGTGCCTAGATTCACTACAGTTGTGTGCTGTTTGTTCAGTCTGGGTGAAATAGTATCTTGGTTTTCATAGACTGTTTCCACTGCCATAGTGTTATGTTCGTCCACGTAAACAAGCTGGAATGTGTGAATATGCCTCCTGCCTTGCATTTTTTTTGCATTTATCATTACAGTGTATACTATGAAATAAAGTGTTCCTTGTTTGAAAACTTTACTGAAGTTGTTATGTGTTTGAAATGATTATTTGTAGAACTAGATTCTTGAGCGAAAATTTGGACACAGTGATTACAAATTACTTACATTTAAAGCAGAATTTGTTTGTCCTGCCTGCTCTGATTTTATTACTAGCAGCTACTTAAATGCACCAGAAGCATTAAAATTGCATACAAATGGTTTTTCTCTGTATTATTATGACATTCACTGTGTCCATTGTTACAAACGTCCACACCTGACCTGACCCCAGTTTTGATGCCATACAGCACACATTTGGATCAAAACCATTTTTTGATGATGGAAATAGTTACTTGAAACATACCACTTTCTAATGGTAAGACTGAAAATAGCTTACTGGGAGTTTGATTTTGAGGCAGTGTGTCCCACTTTAGATCACGACCTTTTGTCACAGGCTCATATAACATCCATCAATTCCCCCCCCCCCCCCAATTATCATGTGCACATAAAAACATGTTTCAAATGCAGCAGACAATACTTTATCATCCATAAATATGTGTGTGCTCACACACACACACACAGATATGCACATACACATACACACACACACACACACACACACACACACACACACACACACACACACACACAAACAGACTGGCAAACACACACACACACAGAGTTAACCTGTGGACTGGCTAGGTCTGGGTCTTGCAGGGTTTTCTTCCTTCTGCTGTAGGTACCAACCGCTTGAACCGGGTCAGGGTTTTCTTCAGTTGGTGTTCCATCCACAAAATGCTGAAATCAATACCACAGCACAGTCAGCGTCACTGGATCTCAGTCTGTGAATGACCATAACTGTTAGTAGTAATCTTATTCATTTAAGTACTGAAACAGTGAAAGCTGTTTCAGTTTTCATGTACTGGGATAGTGGTAGGATTTGTAAGGAACACAAGTGGAGGCTGGCATTGTCCATGGACTAGAAATTTGAAATCTTTGACTCTTATTGAGTCTTAATGAAGTTGGTTTTTCTTTAAATAATAATAATAAATAATTCTTATAAAGCGCTATTCTTTAACCAGAGTTAAACTCACTGCGCTGTACAAACATCTTATCACAAAAACTACATTAACATATATTTCAGCAAACAAAACCTTAATTATTGTAGCTTAAATTACCGTTATCGCCTATCAAACAACAGACACACACAACAACAACAACAACAACAACAACAACACACACACACACACACACACAATGACATGCACGCACCAGTCTCCGCTCGTCCACTCATACAATAATTAACAAAATATTAACTTAATGATCTCAAACAACACCACCAATTTGAATCAGTCTTATCACCCACCCAGCCTGTGCCTCCTTCTCTTGCCTAGATCTCTCATGCTCTCCCCCCCCCCCCTTCCCTTCCCCCTCTCCATATCCATCCATCTACATTCAACTGCCACACACAGACACAGATTTCTTCAGATTCTACAGGAAGGCCTGGGCAAACAAGAAGGTTTTTAGCTGCAATTTGAATTGAGACAGTGTTGGTACATTTCTTAGAGTGGCCAGCAGAGAATTCCAGAGAGATGGTGCCATGAAACTGAAAGAACGTTGTGCAAATGATTTGAGATTTTGCTTTGGAATTTTGAGCAGCTTTTCATTAGAAGATCGGAGAGAGCGAGACGATTCATAAGTGCAGAGAGATGAAGAAAGATAAGGAGGTAAAGACCCTTAAAAAATTGTTAAATTTTATATATTTTTTTAATCTGAAACAAGAATGACTGTTTCTAAAACAAGATCCAAACATATGTATAAAAGTTTCAAAAGAATGCTATTTATTAGGACAAAAACAATTATTATTCTTATGTTTATGTCTTAGCACTATAATACAGGACATTTTTCTCATCCATCATCTGTCATTTCAGGCACTGAATCAATAATAATAAAAATCATGTACATTTATCATGCACTCATGAATGCCCTGAGCACTCACATGATACATATTAATTAACCTAAATATGCCATTCTATACACATGTGTAAAGCAGAGTCCTACCAAAACAATCTACATAAAGCAACAACAAAAATCTGAAACAGAATGACTGCTAGCATTCTAAAACAAGAATCCAACACAAAAAGGTTCAATAGAATGCTTATTTAACATGGACACACAGTAAATAAATACTATGTGTCCATGTTAAAATAAATAAGCGTTTGTTTGAACCTTTTTGCGTTTGGATCTTACATAAAGTAAATTACTGTCAAACTCAAAGCCCATCTTGACTGCAAATCTTGAGTCATTGCCTTTCATGTAATTTGACCATCATGGGTGACCTGGTGTAAAAAAGCATGTTACTCCCAAAGGTTACCTTTGACATAAATGTTAAAATTAAAATAGTACACATGTATACATGTATGACATGATGCAGGGTAGATTATCACTTGTGTTTTCCATCAGTGTTTTGCTGCTCTGACATCTCTGCAATATTGATTGTGTAGAAACTTCACTGCACTCCTGATACATGCAAACAACTGGCCAACAAATTCTTCTTTTGTTTAATATTAGTTAATTTTGATCTTCCATACCTTTTTTTGTTGTTCCCCACACAAGGGAAGTAACTTCAGATTTACCCAGATTATGAGTAATACTAATAGTAATTATACTATGACACTGTCCTGA
>OY757544.1:28008317-28009675 GCA_963584105.1 Alviniconcha strummeri | reverse complement strand
GGGATACGGTACAACAGGTGACAGGCTACTGCAGCTGTCCTGTCAAGGTTTGCACATCTCCATGTAGTTCAAACACTGCAAGGCAAGACACGGTTCAATACGACACAATGGGATACGGTACAACAGGTGACAGGCTACTGCAGCTGTCCTGTCAAGGTTTGCACATCTCCATGTAGTTCAAACACTGCAAGGCTTGACACGGTTCAATACGACACAATGGGATACAACACACCACAGCAGGTTACTGCGGCTGCTTTCTCAGAGCTTGCATATTTCCATGACTGTCCCCAGCACTGGACAGGAGAACAACACAGCTCAACCAAAACAGATAAGTGATTTAGCTTTTTATCAAATTTATAGAACAAAAATCGTTTTTCACCGTTTAACTGTTGTTTAAGTGTCGTTTTGCAGCTGGATAAAGGGGATTACCCCGAACATTTGCAGATTGTGTTTTTTGTCCTAATAGATAGCGTTCTTTTTAACCTTTTATGAGTTTGGATCTTGTTTGAGAGAAGGCTAGCAGTCATTCTTGTTTCAGATCCTCCCCTCCACCCCCCCATCTCCATGTCGTTCAGACACTGTTAGGCAATGCAGGAGGTTCAGTACAATACAGTGGGACACAGTACGAAAGGTGACAGCTTTTTCCACGGCTTGCAGATCTCCATGCAGTCCAGACACTGCATGCCAAGACAGAGGATTGAATACGGTACGACATGGTACAACACAACAGGACTCAGTACAATGCAGTCATACTGCAGTTGGTCTCTCAAGGCTTGCGTATCTCCATGTACTTCAAACACTGAACGGCAAGGCGAGTCAGAGGATTCAATACGATACAATGGGGTACAGTACAACAGACCACAGCAGGCGACTGCAGTTGTTCTTTCAGGGCTTGCACCTCTCCATGTACTTGAGACGCTGCAAGACAAAGCAAACCAGAGGATTCAGTTCGATACAAAGGGGTACACTGCAACACACCACAGCAGGCAGTTGTTCTTCCAGGGTTTGGACATCTCAG
Organism: Alviniconcha strummeri; assembly: GCA_963584105.1. Lineage (NCBI taxonomy): Eukaryota > Metazoa > Mollusca > Gastropoda > Provannidae > Alviniconcha > Alviniconcha strummeri. The sequence goes on along the minus strand of OY757544.1, from coordinate 28,008,657 downwards.
TCATGTATTCAGATACTGCAAAACAAGGCAGGAGGTTCAAAAGGATACAAAGAGATTCAGTACAACACACCACAGTAGGCAGTTGTTCTTCCAGGGTTTGGACATCTCAGTCATGTATTGAGATATTGCAAAACAAGGCAGGAGGTTCAAAAGGATACAAAGAGATTCAGTACAACACACCACAGTAGGCCAGTTGTTCTTCAAGGGCTTGGACATCTCAGTCATGTACTTCAGATACTGCAAGGAAAGGCAGGAGGTTCAGTAGGATACAACACAATAAATACAATGCAATGTGAATTGCACAACTCATCGTCAGTCAAGATGTACCCTGAAGAAAAGC
>OY757544.1:27995817-28003317 GCA_963584105.1 Alviniconcha strummeri | reverse complement strand
ATCATTAAGTTACAACAAAAGAAAACATATATATATGAAATTTTTAACACGTTCTACCAGCTGTATAAACTGCAAAATCTGTTCCCCATCTTTCCCTCCATCTTGTTTCCATTTCTTCCTCTAATTCATTCAGCCAGCCGCTTTTTCGTCTCTCTAATCCTCATTTCTCTACCACCAGTCAGCCAATCAATCAATCAATCAGTCAGTCAATCACGAATGAGTTCACCAATCAGCAACATCATCCATCCACTTTTTACGCAATAAATAATCATTTTCACTCACCAGATTGTTGTTTTACACAAACGCTTGGTGGCTGGAATCTGCGACTCGAACGTCAAACCTCACTCGATTTCAGTCACACGAGCATGCAGATGTTCCTGTCAAATTAAACGCAGACGGGTTCCTCGATCCAGTTCTTCGAATTTCTTTTCTCTCTTTCTCTCGGCCATTTAAACGCTGCTTTTTATACAGCCGTCAACACATTGGTCCGGAGGGAGTGTTCTGATTGGTTGAACCTGCTCCGCGCAACTCACCATCCGCTTTTTAGCCGAAAGGAGAATTAATGTCTCGTGGCGCTTGTAGGAATATCACGCAAAGCCGTGGCGCCTTGAATGGAATTTATACGTCTTCGTTCGCACCACACACCGTACGGTATCTGTGGGCATCTTCTAATTACTCAGTGTCCACTGTTGTACCCGCATCCTCCGTAACTTGTAGCCAATTGTCTATTCAAACGAAAATGAAGTACGTGATAGTTCACGTGGGCTCAGTCACATTTCTTGAGGGGACGTCTGTTTCTAGTTCGGGCCTTCGCCCCCCCCCCTCCCCTCCCCCAACCCCCTAAAGCTGAAGCAGTTTGTTCAGAGTATGCTTTAAGTACCACACCCTCGTGAACGAGGCTCAGCAATCGATGGTAGCTGTACAGTCCACTGATCTGGTGAAGAGGTGTAGTATTCGAACAAAGAGTTCTGGCCAGAATGGACAGAAGTCAGCCGATCACACTCACAAAGAGTCGAAGTAGTTTTTTCCCTTCTTATTCTGCTTCTTGTTCTCTTTGTCTTCCTGTCCGACATCCTCGTCGTCGACATCATCGTAATCGTCGTCGTCGTCGTCCTCCTCCTCATCGTCACCACCACCACCACCACCACCACCACCACCACCATCACCACCACCACCACCACCACCACCACAACCACCACCACCACCACCACCACCATCATCATCATTGTCGTTGTCGTCGTCGCCATTGACGATCGTCTGGTGATCGTCATCAGTTTTTTTCTCTTTCTGATAATGATGAAAGGAAACCCCATAGCTCGTTAATTTCCTTCTCTGGCATGCTTTGCTTCAAATGCTTAAAAACATTTCCCTCCGGTAAAAACATTTCCCTCCGGGTTTCTCATACGTATCTTTTTCGGTGTGAGTGTGTGAGTGTTTGTGTGTGTGTGTGTCTCTCTCTCTGTTCTCTGTTTCTCTGTCTGTCTGTCTGTCTGTCTCCAGAAACCGAGGAAGGAAAAGAAACAAACAACCAAAAAATAAAATGTACATACTACCTTTCTTCGGCGTCTTTTTAATCTTTTTGTCCTTTTTTCCTGTCTTGTTAATTAAAATTTGTATTTCTCCCGAGCAACGAAACTTGAAGGGGCTCTGAGTGCTTGCCAAACTTTGGAATGAAACGAGCGGTGGTTTGCGTGCACATAAAACTAGCCCTGCAACTACGCACAAATTCGGGCAACACACAGTTACAGTCAGTTTGGCGGTCAAAGAGAAAGATCGTTATTTTATTCATGACAGGGGAGATATGAGAGGCAACTGGAATATTTTCAGTTTTCAGATACCGTTAGCTTTTTGCTTGTGGTTTGATGATCTTTGTTCACCCTGATGTGGTTCTAAAACGTGTGATTTAAACTAGTGTTTATTCACCCTGATGTGGTTCTAAAATGTGTGATTACAATGTTTGTTCGCCCTGATATGGTTATAAAATGTGTGATTTAAATTAGTGTTTATTCGCCCTGATATGGTTATAAAATGCGTGATTTAAACTAGTGTTTGTTCACCCTGATGTGGTTCTAAAATGTGTGATTTAAACTAGTGTTTGTTCACCCTAGTGTGGTTCTAAAAATGTGATTTAAAATAGTATTTGTTCGTCGTGAAGTGGTTCTAAATGTGTGTGTTTTAAACTATTGTTTGTTCACCCTAATATGGTTCTAAAAATGTGTTATTTGAAATAGTGCTTGTTTGTTCTGATGTGGTTGATTTAAAATAGTGTCTGTTAACCCTGACGTGGTTCTAAAAATGTGTGATCTAAAATAGTGTTTGTCCGCGTGCTGTGCTTCTAAAAATGTGTGATTTAAAATAGTGTTTGTTCACCCTGATATGGTTCTAAATGTCTGTGATTTAAAACAGTGTTTCACCCTAATATGGTTCTAAAATGTGTGGTTTCAAAAAGTGATTGTTCGTCCTGAGGTGACCCAGTACGGTTGATGTGACGTGAAAATCCAGGTGATCACGTGCAGCCTCTTCCTTGAGCTCTTCATTGGTTACCGGTTCTAGCAAGAATAGACTACAAACGTTCAACTGTATGTCACAACTTCTTCCCTTACTCGTCTCCTGCATATCTCTCCGACCTTATTGTGTACATTCCTTCTAGGCAGCGTCGATCTTCTGCCGCCCAGCTGTCCACTGACGATGTCAGCACTCTTCGACAGGCTTGGGTACTAATAAGACTTTGGAAGCAACATGGCGTCCGAGCACGCACGTAAACATGAGGCGCGTCCACCCCGGGTAAAAAAGAAAAAGAAAAAAAGAACGAAAAAAAGAGAGAGAAAAAAAGAACTCGGTTTGGATTTAAACGATTTTGGTTTTATTTGTGCTGACGTAAGCAACGTGGGCGGTTATAAAAGAAGACGCCTGATAGATTTTGAGTTATCTGTTACAAATTCAGCGCCATCTGAGCACCAAGGAAAAACTGTCCGTTAGCTGACAGTTTTTCGAGACCCAATGCGGAATCAATCATGGCAGAGTTTGGAGAAAGGATGTCGTAACCAATGCTTGGGGTTTGCAACCGAAGTTGACTTCAGTGGAGTTGTAAGTAAACGTGGTGCTTAACGTCCTGAGAAACCGTAAGCCGGGCTTATTAGGGACGGGGTTATTAGGGACGGGGTTGTTAGGGACGGGGTTGTTAGGGACGGGGTTGTTAGGGACGGGGTTATTAGGGACGGGGTTATTAGGGACGGGGAGAAGGGGGGGGGGGGAGAATATATACCTATCGCTACACTGTCACCACCAAAAATGACTCCTGCATTAACATGGGCAGTGATGAGAGCCATTTTAATGTTTCCTTAATTGTGAGGGACAAAGTCACAAGAGTGTCCACAAACCACAACCTTTTTGAACAGAAAGTTAGCAGCCTAACGCCTTACGGCTGAGCCAAACCGGCTCACGACTGGAGCTGTCCACCCGCCTCGCCCCTACGGCCAGCCACGTCCAGGGTCCATTCCGACTGGCAGCTCTGCCGCTAGAAGTCCACAGGGACTGGCTCGGTGTCTTGCGTCCATTACATTATTTCTCTTCACTTGTTTCCCCGCGAGAGCTGACGAACGCAGCAGAAATTTCAAACTGTCAGGGTGTCGTGGTTGATCTTCGTTGCGGGAGTTTGCTCTGGGGAGTTTTTCGTTTTTGTTTGAGCCTCCTTGTGAAAGAGTTATAATTAAGAATTAAAAACAACAACAAAAAACACTTCTTATTTTTGTTTGTTTCGCCGCTCTTGCGAGGATGTAATCTGGCATCACGGCCGGCTGGTATAACGATGATTATAATAAAAACAGGATTTCTAAAACGCCCACGTACCTCACAAGGTTGGAGCGCAGGGCGCTTTACAATAACACTAACAACACACATTCACACACACACACACACACACACACACACACACACACACACACACACACACACACACACACACACACACACACACACACACACACACACACACACACACACACACACCTACCCACGCACACCCACCACGAGGGATAGGTACGGCACTGAAAAAAGACAGTTTAGAAATAGTTATTGAACAGATGCGTCTTGAGGGCGGTTCTAAAACAGGAGGCTGAATCAGTGGCGGAGTGTTTGAGGCAAACTTTCCAAATAGATGGGCCGGCGTAAGAAGAGGATCTTTCACCAAATGTTTTTGTGTTTACACGAGGAGTGACAAAGGTTCGTGTGTCAAATGCAGATCGTAATTGTCTTGCTGGAGTGTAAGGTTGAAGGAGATCGGACAGATATTAAAGAGATGTTCCAGAGATGGAACTGAAACAGAGAGTTGATTCCGTTTGCGTGCCGTCCTACAAACATTTACAGACGTAATGACCACAAATGACCGCAGAAAGAGCCGTCCTCGATGTACATAAGGTGAGCATGCAAAGGAATAAAAAAGGAAAGGAAAGAAGACAGCTCACCATAGAAGATGATCGTGAGACTGAATCTCAAAGTACAAGCAACAAGAAATGTTCTTCTGGGACTTAGCGGACCACAAACTCCAAGCACTGTAGGAACGATTAAACACACATTTGTTTTCGAAAGCGTTTGTGTACTATTGTTTCCTTGTGTTTCGTCGCATAGGTGAGTACATTTTCCTAGAATTGTTCTCTCCAAGCACTGGTTTACGACATCCCTCCTCCAACCACCGCCATAACTGATTACGCCATAGGTCTCGGAAAACGGTCAGCTAACGGACAGGTTTTCCTCGGTGCTCAAATGACACTACATCTGTAACGTACCACTCAAATAACATCAGGCGTTTCTTTTATAACTGTCAACATTGCTTACGCCAGCACAAATAAACTCAAAATCGTTTTAATCGAGACGGAACCTTTTTTCTTCTTTTTTTCTGGGGGGAGGGGGGGGGGGGGGGGCGGACGCGCCTCATGTTTACGTGCGTGCTTGGACGCTGTGCTTGTTCCACAGTCATATTAGTACCCAGCCTTTTCGGAGGGCGATGACAGCGTCGATAGACAGACGCGCGGAGATAAAGAGTGTCCCTTCACTGGCGTAACCAGTTCTGGCAGAGTCTGGAGAAATGTGCCGGAAAGCGATGCCCGGAGTGTGAGTTGACCAGTGGCTCCAGCCAAAGTGACGCCACGCCAACTGGCACCAGCACATGACCAGCAGAGTCGGTGCCATTGGCTAGTTCTTAGTTCCGCACAGCGCCCCTGTTGGGACGTTACGATACTGCTGTCCCTCATAAAAGTTGCCATGGGAACCATGGCTTTGTTTAAAATATATTCTTTTTTTCTTTCTTCTGTTTTGTCGCCCTTGCGATTTCAAAAACAAATTGCCTGTTGAAATTTGGGGGTGAGTGGGGGGTGGGGGGGTGGGGGGGGAATTATTTACATTTTATTTTTTATCTCCCTGCTCTTCTGTCTGTCTGTTTGTGTGTTTCTCTCCTCCCTTTTCTATCTCTTTCTTTGTTTTGTATCTTAATTACCTTTTTCATTTTGCTTTTGGTTTTGCACCGAAGCCATGCATTAAAATGCATTATGATTCTGTAGGCGGGTTCAACGGGATACTCTGTGAACTGGTCATTTAGCATATCGAACTGTCCCCTCAAAAGAGGTTCACACTTGTCTACAAACTCGATTGTCCTGCGGGGACTTCGCAAAAACGCTATTTTAACGAAACTGAACAAAAACGTCCTCTGCGGACTTGTATTTTTTTAATTTATTTTTTTAACCTCTCTTCTCCGTTGCTGTGACTCGGGGCCCAGAAAGGAGGCCGGTGATGCCTGATATTCCCTCCATTGTCTGGAATCTCAGAACTGCCATTTGACTCTCCCTCCCCATTTCTTCTCTTGTTCTTCTACCTGGTCCTGCTGGTCTTTCCGTCTTGTCCTTTCTTTTTGCTTCTGCTGATGGCCCATGCATTATCTAGATTATTAAAATTTATGTGTACTTTGAGTACGGATTTACATAATTATGAGAAGAGTATAAAGTGTGTGCTCACTTTGAGTACGGTAATTATGAGAAGATTTTAAAGTGTGTACTTACTTTGAGTACGGATTTACATAATTATGAGAAGAGTTTAGACTGTTACTTATTTTGAGTACAGATTTCCATAATTATGAGAACAATTTAATGTGTGTACTTACATTGAGTACGGATTTACATAATTATGAGAAGAGTTTAAAGTGTGTACTTACTTTGAGTACGGATTCACATAATTACGAGAAGATTTTATGTATTTGTTTACTTTGAGTAGGGATACATATCATTATGAGAAAAGTTTAATGTGTGTATTTACTATGAGTACAGTAAGTAAGTAAGTAAGTTGATGCTTTACACCCAGTCAACCGGTACGGTTATATGAGGGCGACTTTGAGTACAGATTTACACACAAACACAACAACAAATACCTGAGTCGCCTACGGTACCTCTCACCTGGCATGCGTGCAAATACAAGGTACAAGCTCTACCAGAGCTACCGCCTAAGATGAGTGCAATCTCAGGACTGCGAGAAGACTTTAAACAGAAGAAACAAGAATAATACTGACGACGAAGCAAAACTGCCGCGAGGCAATCCGTTTCCAGTTTTTATCGCTGCCAGCAGGCTGTTCGTGTTGGCGGAGGAGTCAGTGATCGAGTCCGACAATGAAAACTTCATGGAGACAGATGATGCGACAAGCGGGCAGTCGGTTTGTATGGTGGCTCATTGGCGTCAAAAGACAACTTTAGTAATTTTGAGCACATTGTTACAATTATGAGCACAGAATTAGTAATTTTGTCTCCACATAATTGTAATTATGGACTTTTAGACGCAAGTAAGCCCTTGGAAGCAGCACGAAAGGCTCACAATTACCGTAATGTGCTCATAATTAGTAATGTTGTGCTTTTGACGCATTTAAGCAGTTGGAACCAAGTGTGAAAACACCTGTCTACTCATATATAGAGATAATTAGTAATTATGCTGAGATAATTAGTCATTATGTTGAAATAATCTGTCAGCAAGATGCCGTCGGCAACCGCCATTGCTACAAGAAAACGGGAAGTGCTAGACAAGCCTGCACATGTGCATCTACGCCATTTTAACATAATTAATAATTATGTAAACATAATTGAAAATTATGTATTCTTGACGCAAGTAAGCCGTTGGAAGCAGCACGAAACCCACACGATTACTATTAGTAATTATGTGCTTTTGACACAAGCAAGCCGTTAACTGTGAGTCAAAAGACAGAATTAGTAATTATGTGCAGATAATTAATAATTTTGTCTTTTGACGCCAGTAGGACGCCATAGGTTTGGCCCATTGGTCTAGCTGTTCTAAAGAACTCCGCACACGTTCAGCCTTCTAGGGTACGGACATTGCGTTCAGCGGGCTTTCATTTGGCGATATGCATTGCGGGATGCGTTTCGCATGTACCTCTGGTGGAGTTATTATACCTTGTATTTACTCGCATGCCAGGTGAGAGTTACCGTAGGCAACTCATATTTTTGTTGT
>OY757544.1:27987065-27990617 GCA_963584105.1 Alviniconcha strummeri | reverse complement strand
AAAGTCAAATCGGGACCCCCCCCCCCCCCCACCACCAAAAAAAAAAAAAAAAAAGGAAGAAAGATTGCACCGGTATCTCAGAGCTTTTAACAGTTAAAGGGTTAAACTGGCACACTGACATTAAAAACTCATAGCTTCTCCCCCCCCCAACACCCTTCCGCAAAGTGAAGTAAGCGCTCACTCTTACCGCAGAAACTTTACAATCTCTTTCAAACTGTTATACACTACGACTAAAACTACAATCAGCTGTGACGATTCGTGGTCGCCAGAATGCCGTTAGCTCACCTCCTGCTGTTAGCTGTTTGCAGCGTGTGCAGTCATGCGGCAATCTACCCGTTCCGGAACACCTCCCTGCCCTGGTCAGTCCGCGTGTCGGACCTGGTCAGTCGCCTCACTCTGGAGGAGATCCAGCTGCAGATGGGGAGAGGGGGCGCTGGCGACATTGGTCAGTGTGTGTGTGTGTGTGTGTCTGTGCGCGCGCGTGTGCGTACGTGTGTGTGTGTGTGTGTGTGTGTGTGTGTGTGTGTGTGTGTGTGTGTGTGTGTGTGTGTGTGTGTGCGTGCGTGTGTGTGTGTGCGTGTGTGTGTGTGTGTGTGCGTGTGTGTATGTACGAGCATGCGTGCGTGCGTGTGCATGTGTGTGTAATTTCCCGTAATCGGATGAATAAAGTATTCTGTAATCGATGTTCGTTTGCCACTCTCTCTCTCTCTATCCCCTCCCCTCCCTCCCTCACTCTCTACCTCCCTCCCTCCCTCCCTACTGTGCGTGTATATGAGTGTATATGAGTATGCAGTCCCAGCCAGACCTCTCTGGCGACAACTCGGCCTTAGACAAGTGTAGAATAACGCAGGCCACGTTGTGCACGTGCAGGTGGACCCGCCCCGGCCATAGCGAGGCTGGGGATCGGCAAGTTCCGGTGGGGCACGGAATGTCTGAGGGGTGATGTTGCTGCTGGTAATGCTACCGCCTTTCCTCAGGCCCTTGGACTGGCTGCTGCCTTCAGGTGAGTAGGGGTTTGTGGCTAGTGTGTGTGTGTATGTGTGTGTGTGTGTGTGTGTGTGTGTGTGTGTGTGTGTGTGTGTGTGTGTGTGTGTGTGTGTGTGTGTGTGTGTGTGTGTGTGTGATTTCCCGTAACGGGATGAATAAAATATACTGTATTCTGTGTGTGTTTCCCTCTCTCTCTCTCTCTCTCTCTCTCTCTCTCTCTCTCTCTCTCTCTCTCTCTCTCTCTCTCTCTCTCTAAGGGCTGGCTGTTAGGTCCAAATGGACCTAACGCTACTATCCTTGAGTATTAAAGTTTTTGAGTTCGAGTTCTCCCTCTCCCCCCCCCCCCCCCCCCCGTCCCTCCCACTCGCCCTCACTCCTTCACTCTCTGTGAGTGTGTATATGAGTATGGATGTACTTGTATGAAGTCTGTTTGTCTGTTTCCGTGTCTGCGTCTCCGTGTACGTGATCGGAACCAAGGACAAGCAGCTGTGCATTTACAATTCACATTCACCGCCAAGTCTGAACTGAAGGCACGCTTTTAAACTGCTCTCTGAACCTTGCCCTGCCTTGGGCCATAGTTCCATTCACAGCGGGTGGTGCCTCATTTGGATATTGTCACACAATCCACTCTCTCCCGAATTCCACAGTTGATGCAGATACTGTCACACGATCCACTCTCTCCAACCCGAGTGGATGCAGATACTATCACACAATCCACTCTCTCCAACCCGAGTGGATGCAGATACTGTCACACAATCCGCTCTCTCCAACCCCAGTGGATGCAGATGTCACACAGTCCACTCTCTCCAACATCCCCCAGTGGATGCAGATACTGTCACACAGTCCACTCTCTCCAACGTCCCCCAGTGGATGCAGATACTGTCACATAGTCCACTCTCTCCAACAGCCCCGAGCTGATATTTCGCGTGGCGGAGGCGACAGCGGTGGAGGTACGCGGGAAACACAACGACTTCGTGAAGCAGGGAGACTACGCCAGTCACACCGGCATTGCCTGCTTCTCTCCCGTCATCAACATCATGAGGGACCCGCGATGGGGCAGGAATCAGGTACGTCATCATTTTTGTCCGATTCTGTCCGTCATCAATATTATGGGCAGGAATCAGGTACGTCATCATTGTTGTCCGATTTTGTCCGTCATCAACACCATGGGCAGGAATCAGGTACGTCATAATTATTGTCCGATTCTGTCCGTCATCAAAATTATAGGTCACAATACTGGTACGTTATCATTATTGTCCGATTCTCTCCCGTCGTCAGCGTTATGGGAAGAAACCAGGTACGTCATCGTTTTTGTCCGATTATGTCCGCCATCAACATCATGAGTGATCCGCGATGGGACAGAAATCAGGTAGGTCATCATTATTGTCCGATTCTGTCCGTCATCAACATAATGAGGGACCTGCGATGGGACAGGAAACAGGTAGGTTATCATTATTGTCCCATTCTGTCCGTCATCAACATCATGAGGGACCCGCGATGGGATAGGAAACAGGTAGGTCATCATTATTGTCCAATTCTGTCCGTCATCAACATAATAGGTCAGAAGACAGGTAGGTCATCATTGTTCTCCGATTCTGTCCGTCATCAAGATTATAGGTCAGAAGACAGGTATCAACGTTATGGGCAGAAACCAGGTATGTCATCATTATTGTCTGATTTTGTCCGTCATCAACATTACAGGTCAAAAGATAGGTACGTTATTATTATTGTCCGATTCTCTCCCGTCATCAACGTCATGGGCAGAAACCAGTCGGTCCGTTATCAACATCATGAAGGACCCGCGTGGCGGCAGGAGCCAGGTACGTCATAATGATTGCGCGTCTATGTATCTATCTGTCCCACACACACACACACACACACACACACACACACACACACACACACACACACACACACACAAGCGCGCGCACGCACGCACGCACACACACGTGTGTACGTGTGTGTGTTCTACACACACACGCGCGCGCGCACACACACACGCACGCACGCACGCACGCACACACACGTGCGTATGTATGTGTGTGTGTGTATGTGTGTGTGTGTGTGTGTGTGTGTGTGTGTGTGTGTGTGTGTGTGTGTGTGTGTGTGTGTGTGTGTGTGTGTGGATGTTCTACTTTTCTCCATCTTTTTGAAAGAGTTTACTGGAAGACGATGGAAGAAGATTGGATTTTTGACGATGATAATTGACCCGAGGGAACGGTGGTTGACGTTTCCAATGAGTCCTGCCCCGAGGCTGAGTACACGCTGACTTAATTTGACTCTGCTTAATTACCACCACTGTCACCACTGCTCCAGTCCCATGTCTTCCACTAGTAAGAAAGGCATGGAAGATGCATGGCGTGCGTGCTTTTGGTGCAAGATTACTTCCCTTTGATGGATTCATCGGGGGTGGTAATCAACGAAAAAAGAAAAAAGAGAAAAAAGAAAAAAGAGTGCTCGGCTGAAACAACAGGAAGTAAAGACGTCTTCTAAATTATTAACAGTAATCATTTCTGTATGACTTTCCCCCCGCTAGTGCATCTTTCTTTAACCCTTTCCCTGTCT
>OY757544.1:27972065-27982065 GCA_963584105.1 Alviniconcha strummeri | reverse complement strand
TGATACTGTTAAGCTAGTAACAATAACGATCTTCTACAGCACAGGTACAGTCCTAGTCCAGGGAAACAGGTGTCCCCATTGGAGAGACGAGGAGTTTAGTTCCCTCATCAAATGCATTAGGGCCATCTACGCCTTTGTCGACCGGGTGAAGGAGCCGGAGTTGCATGAAACAGTAACAACGAATCTGCGCAACCTCCGCTTGCCGACTGTTTCACCATCGCCGACAGGGGAGCCCGGACTACACGATGTTAGACCTAGGTGCAGCCCGCGTCCACAGTTGCCAAGGACAACCGGAAGTACGAGAAGGAGCTCGCGTCGACTTCAGGCCCTCAGTCCCAAGTCAGCCTCACCTTCAGCAGCTCCAGTCCCGGTTTCCCAGCACATCAAGCCGACCCGCCACCTGGATCATACCCGTGCCACACCTCCTACCACACCCCGCCAGCCCGCCACACCCCGCCAGCCAGCCTACCCAGTCACACCTTCACCACACCACGCCTCCCTAGTCACTGAGCTGGAGACAGCAAAACAACAGATAAAGGCCGAGCTCAAGCTGCATGTGAAGGTGAAGTTTGACCAACTGACTGACACCGTGACGTCACTGACCCAAAAGCTGACTGAGGTCACAAAACAGAACAAAGACATGAAATCTCAAATCGGTGATCTTAGGAAGTACATCAGTGTTATTAAGACCGGCCTAGCCAAGCAACAAACACCTGCCGCAGCAGAAATACAAGAACCATCCGCACCCGAATTTCCTGTCAACAACAACAAAACTTCAGCGAACGTAGAAACCTCTAACATGTTCTCAGTGTTAAGTGGGGGAGAAGACGACCAGCTAACACTAGATAACTGCCTCAGCTCATCTCTCGACGCGGCCACTACATACAACACAGATCCCAGCCATGACTCAACCATCGACAATCACGACTCAACGCCTCCCGTCCCCTCCGCTATCACCGAGCCACCACCAAATCACACGGATCGTGACGCCAGGACAACTAGGGACAGTCCCCCCATCCGCTCCACAAGTACCAGGCCGTCACCTCGTCACACCGACCGTGACGCCAGGACGCCAAGGGAAAGGATGGCGGAGTGCAGAGTCTCTCCTGGCAAAACACACGTGCTGATTGGGGACTCTGTGTTCGGACAAATCAGACCAGAGCTGATGTACCCTCACAAAGCACAGCAAAAGATTAGCATCTCCGGCCTCACCGTGGACGACCTTCTACACTGGCTGCAAAATGTTCCAAAATGCAGAGACGTCCAGCTGCTGGTCGTCCACGTCGGGGTGAACACGTGCTGGGTGAACACCGTCACGGAGAGCATGTGGAGGGCACTGCTCAAACTGCTCAAGTCGGTGTTCCCCAATGCCTTCGTCCAGCTCTCCTCTCTAATCCCGCCACAAGGAGAGCACCCCCTAAGGAAGACGGTGGCCACTTCAAACGCTGCCTTGGTGAAGGCGTGTCACAGTGAGCAAGTTATGCTCACTGACCACACCGACACCTTCACCACGAACAGCGGCGCCCCCCGGAAAGCGCTCTACCGTGACGCTCTGCACCCAAGCCCCAAAGGCACCGTGCGACTTGAGTGCAATGTCAAGTACATGTATGTGGGCCAACCCCGACCTCCCCTTCGACCTCAAGAACGCCCTTCCCATCCGTCACCCTATGCTAGTGGCCGAGTGCCGTTGCTGGAGACCCCTTCGTTTCAGCCACGTTTTGACTGCCCGCCAAGCCAGCACCTCAGAGAGGGCGGTGGGAGGAGCCAGCAGTACAGAAATGGGCCAGCTGTTTCAACCACTCGCGGTCCTTTCCCACCACCTCCACTGCTACAACAACGGCCCGCGGACACGGAAAGCTCCCGTCCCTAATAAGCCGTACGGTTTCTGTGGACGTTAAGCACCATGTTTACGGAAAGCTCCATCCCACAACGACGGCTTGGTGACGCCCCACTACACCATCAGCCTCACCGCTACAGCAGAGGAACACCCCAACACCGTGATGTCGGCATCGCTCCACCACCCTTCAGAGGCTAGTACGGAGCACATCGACACCCTCTCCGCAGGTGGGCCGCGCCACCGCCGCAGTCCAGCTATGGAGCTCTCCCGCCACGTGGACATCAGTGTACATACGGGCCCACAGCCCACCCTTCCTTCAACACACAGCAAGCCAGCATCGTCCTGCACCCCCATCGCACCAGTTACTGGGGGGGATGGGGGGGGGGGGGGTGCAGCGGAGACACTTGTGTAACGCAAGCTTGCAGTGTGTGTCCAGCAGTGTGCTTTAACGGTAGTTTATTTCTGTACACACCTGACTGGTGTGTGCTTGTGGCGTGAATGCGTGTGTGTGTGCGCGCGTGCGCTCGATCGTGCACGCGAACAACTTATAGTTCCTGATATGAGTGCGTTACTCTTACTCTGTAACCAGTACCAGAGACTGACTGACTCCGTATTACTGCGTCAATCATCACGGCGCTATTGTGTGTTGCACTGCCCCGGTCTGTGACACTGACAGACTTGTATACTCATGGCCTTGAGACGATTATAGTTTATAGTATACGTCCAGGATCCTGGTGGACACGTTGGTGTTTTTCATTTGCTGAATACTTTGTGTTTTGCATCTATTCAAGATCACGAACAGTAGTGCTTGCTCCGTTTGCATTAACTGGTGGGCACGTTAGTATATTCCACTACCTAATTTATACTTCGTGTTAGAAACTGTTCAAGAACCCGAGCGGCTGTGTCTGCTCCCTTTGAATAGTTAACCGGTGGAAACGTTGGGATATTTCATTAGCTGAATAGTTTGTGTCTGCATCTGTCCAAGAACTCGAGCGGCTGTGCCGGCTCCCTTTGGATTGTTAATCGTGTTTCGTGTGGATTCCCTCTGCTTTGTTTTCCGAAATTTGTACTACTAGTTCGTTTTGTTGTTGTTCATGTTGTTTTCAGTTGTATGCGCCATTGTCCTCTGGGATATATATATATGTAACATTTAAAGGAACATTTAATCACGCAGAGATTTGAATTTCTGCATTTTTCAGTTCTAGGAACGGATTGTTAGTCAGGGTTTAGCATGTCCAGCGACTGTCTCCGAGTCGGTCACCTTAATGTGTACCACATTCAGAAAGAAATCATGATCTTAATGTCTTCTTTGAATCCCATCAGCTGTTCCACCTGTTCGGTCTCAGTGAGACTAGGCTGAAAAGCCACATTCCAAGTGAAGGTCTGTCTCTTCCTCACTATTCAATAATCCGAAAGGATGCTGCCAGATCTCAGCACACAGGTTTAGTTGTTTACATACATTCTTCAGTCAGCAAAATTGTCCGTCGCCGTCCTGACTTAGAGTCTGAAGCAGTTGAAAGCATGTGGTTAGAAATACAAACGAGCAAGTCCAGTATTTTAGTTGGTTATATTTATAGAAACCCAGCTTCAACGTTTGACTGGTATGATCAATTTGTTACAATGATGGACAGGGTGCAGGGCTGTAATTTGAATGTTGTCCTGTTGGGTGATTTTAATATTGACATGCAAAAAAGTAACCCAGCATGGGATTCCACAATATCCTTATTTGGCCTAAATCAAATGATTACGTCACCTACGAGAATCACTCCCCATTCTTCAACACTAATTGATCATATTTACACAAGTGATACTAGCATTGTGTCAAATATTCTTGTGCCTGCCACAGGAATAAGCGATCGTTTTCCAGTGTGCTGTAGCTTGTCTGTCAAAACTGTGAAGCCTGTTCTGAATGACCACTCTTCAATTGTTTACCGATGTTTCAAACAGTTTGATGAAAGAGCTTTTTTGATGGATTTGCACATAATCCCCTTTAAAAATGTGTACAATTTTAGCGACCCCAATGTGGCACTGTCACACTGGATTGACTTATTTCTTGATGTTATTAATAAGCATGCCCCCCTCAAAAAAAAAAAAAAAAAAAAAAAAAAAAAAAAAAAGCGGGTGAAACAGCAAACCCTTCCACCATGGCTGAACACTGATATAAAGCAAGCCATGTTACTGAGGGACAAGTGTAGGAAGCAAAAGAAATTTGTAGAATATAAGCAACAACGGAACCGTGTAAATTACCTTGTGAGGGAAGCCAAGAAAAAATATTTTAATGACCTTGCCGGAAATAAAGCAGATATATCATCCATGTGGAGAGCTATCAACACACTCACTAAAGGCCACAGCCCTGCAAACAATAATCTTCCATCGGAACTCACACCAGATGTCTTTAATGCCCACTTCGTATCTGTAGTCTCCAAGTTTTTACCAGATGATCAAACCGATGGGTCTCAGTATAATTGTCCTAACAGGTTACTAAACTTTTGCAGAGATCGAATCTCTCAAAATACCACATTTTCAATTCCTCCTATATCTGTATTCGAAGTAGGAATATCTATCTTAAAGCTGGATAATAAGAAATCTACAGGTTGTGATGGTATTAGTGTCAAACTTAAAAAAATTGCCCTTCCTTACATAGCTGAGACACTTACATATATTTATAACTTATGCATACAAAAGAATGTTTTTCCAACCGCATTCAAGAGAGCTAAAGTAATTCCACTCCCTAAAACAAAACTATCTCCACCGATCTGAACGATTACCGCCCTATCTCGATCCTGTCTGTTCTCACAAAGCCACTAGAAAGACACATTTCATAAACATTTGACAAACTTTTTAGAAACATACCAGCTTTTCCATTCCTTTCAGTCTGGCTTCCGATGTGGACATTCTTGTCAAACGGCAGTTACCCGTTTAACTGATATTTGGCTCTCAGCTTTCAACAACCGTCAAATGTCAGGCGCTGTATTTCTCGATTTTCGCAAGGCTTTTGACCTGGTTCATCACGATATTTTACTGAAAAAACTATCCACGTACAACTTAAGCATCGCAAGTATAGCTTTCTTAAGATCTTATTTACAGGATCGTATACAATGCGTGCTTGTAAATGGCACATACTCCCAAGAAACGTCTATAACAAGTGGAGTGCCTCAAGGGTCGATCCTAGGCCCACTTCTGTTTTGCATCTTTATTAATGACTTGCCTCTGTGTCTTACACGTGCGTCAGTCCAATGTGATTTATTTGCTGATGATGGTACCCTTAATACAGCTAATGACAACATAGATAATATACGAGGGGATTTACAACAAAGTCTGTCTGATGTCTCTGGATGGTGTTGTAGAAATCGGATGGCACTAAATCCGACGAAAACAAAATGCATGTTGATGGCGACGAGACAAAAACACCAGAAAAAACAGCTCCCTTTAAATCTAAAGTTCGAGACCACGCCAATAGAGCAAGTTTCAAAACATCGCCTACTTGGAGTGACTGTAGACGAACAGCTGAAGTGGCAAGCACATATTAACAACATGTGCAAAACCGTTTCTAGAAATATTTTTCTTCTTTCGAAACTGAGCCAAATTGTCAGCCAAAAATCCAAATTAGCATTCTTCTTCGCACACATTATGTCACATATGAACTATGTTTCAAATGCATGGGATGGATGTGCCGGTGTGCACATGAAGCAGCTGTATTCTCTCCACAAACGTGCCGTAAGATTCTTGATGCCAATTCCTAATTTAGACTACAAACAAAAGTGCTGCGCTCTCAAACTACTCCCTTTAGACAAACAACTATTGCTCAACAAATGTGTTCTAATGCAAAAGGTTGTTCACGGCAAAGCCCCGCAGTATCTGAAAGATCTCATGATTCCATCTGAACGTCTTCATGTTCATGGGAATAAACAGCTTTTGCCCAGAACAAGGATTGATATCTTTAAAACGAGTTTCTCCTTTTCAGGCTCCTTAGCGTGGAATAGTTTAGCTCATCATCTCAGATACCCCATGGAATTAAAAACGTTCAAAAGGAAAGCATTTCAGGCACTTGCTAAGCCACCTTGAATACTTCGTTTTACTTCTCCTTTTTTTTCTTTTTTTCTTTTCCTTCTTTTCTTCTAGCGCGTCAGACAGCTTGACACGAAATGTATAGAATGCTGTTATTGTTTTCCCTCCCTTGCTCTTGTAAAGTTTTAGATATGTGTGTGTGTGTGTGTGTGTGTGTGTGTGTGTGTGTGTGTGTGTGTGTGTGTGTGTGTGTGTGTGTGTGTGTGTGTGCGTGTGTGGTATTTTCATGAAATATTTACCTTTGTTTTCCTCCTGGTCATTTTTTTTCTTCTTTTTTTCCCCCTCAATTTTAATGTTTGCATATATGATTGTGGGTGTATGTGATGTGCTTTGATTTTGGTTAGGTGTGTATATATAATGCATCATCGCTTAGCTTCCAATCCTGTTAGATGTGATCTTGTCTTATACGAAGATAGAAGTCATTATTCTGTCGCTTTCTTTTATTCGTTAATATGTTTTTTGTCATTCTCTCTCTCTCTCTCTCTCTCTCTCTCTCTCTCTCTCTCTCTCTCTCTCTCTCTCTCTCTCTCTCTCTCTCTCCTAAAAAAATAGTTTGTATTGGTCTTTGCTTTATTATTGCTCTGTTCGTATGATGTGATGTTTTAGACAGAAATCAGTTTGTTTTGAAGTCGTTTTTTCTCTAGCGTATTTAAGTGAATTTTTGTTTGATGTATTGAGTGTTGCTGTGTTTGTCATCAGGGACAGATTTGAAAAAAAGCCGACACGTGCTTAAATCTTTATTCCTGTGTAATAAAGTATTATCTTATCTTATCTCTCTCTCTCACACACACACACACACACACACACACACACACACACACACACTCACACACACACACACACACACACACACACACACACACACACACACACACACACACACACACACACACGCACACACGCACACACAGTTTTACTTTCAACCCGAATCTTACATGTAAGTTGTAACAATGTTCAAACTTCGTGCAAAGAGTTCACTTTTTAAAAAGACTTACTCGTTTAAACACATCGGTGCATATTTCGTCCAAAGTTCACTTGTTACAACCTGCCTTGTTTATACTTATAGGCACGTACTTCATGGAAACCGTTGACTCGTGAAAGCCTGGCTTGTTTATACCTGTTTGCACGTCCTTTACGCACTTCGTGCAAAGCGTTCGCTTTGTAAGGCCTGGTATGCCTGTATGTGTCAACAGTGGCACGCGCGCGCGCGCGCGCACATACACACACACACACGCGCGCGCGCGCGCGAAAACGCCCACACATTTGTCACAGTCTCCAGCAGTAACAGAAGGCATGAGGCAGACGAACACACCCCTCAGCAAGTTCAACAAGCCGACCTTGCAAATCCAAATTTGGGGCGTGGGAAGGTGGGGGGGTCACCTCGGTGAGCCCCTCACTGTTACATTTTGAAAAGACGCAGTGTACGACAGTGTACTAAAACAGATCAAGCAGGTCAAGACACCAATTCATAACCTTCAGTAAAAATCAAACTATATCCCAATACTTCAACTTACAAACATCCACTGTTATGTACTGTTTGGTTATGTAACTCTTGGTATAACCATTAAACACTGGTTAGCATTCTGTCAGTCAGTCAATCACCCATCAATTCATTTAACTGATAATCCGATAGGCTATTAACTAACCGAACACATCCAGCTGGCGGCTTGTAGACAGTTTGCTGATGGAGTCGTCGTTCTTTTTCACATAAATCTCGCCATCACGTACTCAGGTATCCTTTACTTTCTTGCCTCTCTTCAACTGTCTGGCTCTGGCGGCGACTCTAGATCTTTCGCGTGTGAGATCGTCGTTAACGTAGACCCTGCCCGCTGGTGATGGAACCGGCATAGCCGCTGCGGCAGCTGCTGACTCCGGCTGCCTGACGGCACCGGCAGGTGACAGCCCCAGGCGAGCAGCATCCTTGTTCTTCAGGCCGCTGCGCGCCCTCATGATGAGGTGCTTATACCGGTAAGATGTAAACTTGACGAGGACATGTCTTCCCATCTTGCCCGGCTTGCCGACCCGGTGTGACCGATCAATCAACTCGTCAGTGATCGTCACGCCGATCGCCTCACCAACCTTTTTGACGATGGCATCGGTGGTCTCTACATCGCTGGTGCTGGTGCTGGTGCTATCAGGGATACCGCAGATCCGAACGTTGTTCCGACGAGAGTACTGCTCAAGCGAGTCGACGCGGTCCTGCAGTTTCGCGATCTTCTCCTCCTTCCTCTCCAGGGCCTCTCGCAGGGTGCGGATCTCGCCTCTGAGGGAAGACGTGATGGCGTTGGTCAGGACCTGCACGACCGCCGGGTCTTTCAGGGCCTCCTTCAAGCTGTCCCTGATCGAAATCTCCTGTCTCGACTGATCAGGGTCGTCTGAAACTGCAGGATCCAGGACAGTACTATGGAGTCGACAAACTTCCGACTCGGAGTCTGGCTCCAGAATCGTTGTCTCGTTGTAGGCTGTGTCCAAGTCCCCTAGGGAAGAAAAGCTCTCGTGCAGAGTGTCAATACACGGCCTTTTGTCGATGTCACCCTCGTTAACTGGCGATACCTTGGACCTGCTGCGTTTAAGTGACTCGCTCGACATCTGTCTATCCCCAGTGACCTCAGCAGGGGGCACGGCACTGGGCACTGGGCACTGTACTGTCTATTCGTAGGTCGTAGGTCTGCTATTAGTACGGTAGGTCTGCTACATGCACAAGCACGTCGTCTGCCAAACAACAGAATACGACAAAGGATGAAGAGGTATGAACAGGTATGAAGAGATGTAAAGACGTTCGAGCGCCTGGGGTGAATACAGAAAGTCGGCGTGCTCCGCACAGCACGTGCAACAGGCGTAGAATGACAGCAATGGCTTGGGTCAGGAGTTTTGCGAGAAGGATAAAACACAAAAGTGTTCGTTTACAGACCTTTCGTACGTGTCTACCCGCACAAAATCAATTTTTTGCAGACCTATCAGAACTGCCACAACACCCAGCAACACATCATAAACACATACGCCAAGTCAGTATAGCACAGTCCATGTATCCACTTGAGAAATCCCGATTCAAATGGGAGACCACAAAAGTACCTACCCCTTTGTTAGACGTACATGTGCAATTACCCCCTTATTAGACATACATATGCAATATTTTACCTACCCCTTTGTTAGACATACATGTGCAGTTACCCCTTCGTTAGACGTACATGTGCAATTACACCTTTATTAGACATTCGTGTACAATATTGTATCTACCCCTTTGTTAGACATACATGTGCAATATTGTATCGACCCCTTTTTAGACATACATGTGCAATTACCCCTTTGTTAGACATACATGTGCAATTACCCCTTTGTTAGACATACATGTGCAATTACCCCTTTAATAGACATACATGTGCAATTACCCCTTTGTTAGACGTATATGTGCAATTCCCCTTTGCTAGACATACATGCGCAGTTACCCCTTTGTTAGACATATATGTGCAATTCTCCTTTGTTAGACATACATGCGCAATTACCCATTCAGTATGCTGAAAATCCAACAATACAAATGCAAGACTCATGGCTTTCGCACCTTCTCTTGCTTTGGACCCCACACTTGGAATTCACCCCCACAAGACCTTAGACACTGATCAACCCTGTCATCTTTTAAAGCCAAACTGAAAACCTTCCTCTTCTCACAGTATTTTCGCCCCAACTAATATCAAACCCCAGTTTCTGCTACAGTCATAGTTTGTGTGTGTGTGTGTGTGTGTGTGTGTGTGTGTGTGTGTGTGTGTGTGTGTGTGTGTGTGTGTGTGTGTGTGTGTGTGTGTGCGTGCTTGTGTGTTTCCGTATAATACTTTATGTAAATTGTTTTTGATAGGATTGTGCTCCACATGTGTATAAAATATCATATTTAGGTTAATGTGTCAGGTGAGCGCTCAGGGCGTTGATGAGCGCGCGATAAATGTATATTATGATGATGATGAGGATGAGGATGAGGATTAGCTGGCCAGCAGCTACGCTAGGAATCTGGGAGCTTTTAACTATGAAATAAACCTGAAATGCGTTGCTTCCACTTGAGTGGGAAAAGGGGAAACATATTTGACGTGGTTGAAATTCGATTTA
>OY757544.1:27699565-27969565 GCA_963584105.1 Alviniconcha strummeri | reverse complement strand
CGTGCTTTGCACGTTTGCGTGAGTGGGTGTGTCCAGGAGGAGGGGTGTGTGAATTTTGTCAATTTACGTTTAATTGCTAGTGTCATAATTATGTCTTGAACTACTTTTAATTTCCTACTTTTACTCATAATTTGTGATGATGTACGCGATTTTTCCTGTAGGCACGAGTTTGGATATATAGATAAGTACTTTTCAATCTGCATGGATGTAGGTCTGAGAAGATGCGACTGAGTGTGTGTGCGTGTGTGTGTGTGTGTGTGTGTGTGTGTGTGTGTGTGTGTGTGTGTGTGCATTCGTGCGTGTGTGAGCGTGCGTGTGCGTGCGTGTGTGTTCATGTGTGTGTGCATGTGCGCGTGCGTACGTGCGTGCGCGTGCGTGTGTTTGTGCCTGTGTGTGTGCGCACGCGCGCGTGTGTGTGTGTGCGTGTGTGTGTGTGTGTGTGTGTGTGTGTGTGTGTGTGTGTGTGTGTGTGTGTGTGTGTGTGTGTGTGTGTGTGCGTGTGTCTGTGCTATTTCAGATTAAATGCAGGATGCGACAGTATTTGTATGAACGATAGGGGCACTACAGTGAGTGTAACTGTGTAGAAGTGTTACTTAAGTTGTTACTCCAGAGTAAAACTGTAAAAATATTCATTTATTTGTTTACTTGTTCATTGTTTCTTAAGGGCAGGCATTTTTATTTTATTTTTAATTATTAATACACGTTGTTGTAGTCTACTTTACTGTAGATACAGACAAACCGACCGAATTCACTTTCCCTGAAATTAAAAGGAATTAGGGCACTAATGTTGATAAGATGACGTCACACACTTCGGTGCTTTGGCAGCGGATAAAAACAAAAATCTTTTGCTGCACCTTTAAAAAAGAAGAAGAAGATAATAATGTATAAATATGGGTGATTAGAGCATATTTTAACAACACAGATTAAATGCACACACACACACACACACACACACACACACACACACACACACACACACACACACACACACACACACACACACACACAGAGTCGTATCTGAAGAAGAGGTATTTGTAAACTTGAGTGACTCCTTTCCATGCCGCTAGTCCTCATTGTGTCAAGGACGGGGTAAGATGCTGCCATTGCTTTGCCAGCCCGCCAGTCAAAGAGCCATGTTGTGTACTTATTCTCCCTCAAACTCTCACGCACATCAACATATCATGGGAGTTCGGGAGCTCACCACACGCTCCTGGACTTACTCCCTCAGTTCCCACGCTCTGAGTCACGTTGTCAACAATGCGTAGCAATCAAACGAGATAGGGTCACAACCTATCACACACACACACACACACACACACACACACACACACACACACACACACACACACACACACGCACACACACACACACACACACGCACACACACACACACACACACACACACACACACACACACACACAAGAACGCACGCAAACGTCTGTTAACATCAGAAGTTTGATCGTTACCAGGAAGAAATTAAAAGTGCGACCCTGCGGAATACACAGACTTAATCACTGCTTGATAACTGTTTTCACTCACCAACAAGCAATCACTTGTCAACATGCATTTCTAGGGACGGGACGCAGCGCACATGGCCGTTCCCGAACATCGGCATAGCGTGTTGGAACTAAGGGAGCCGGAGGTGAAAACAACGACACCTGCATCCGACTCACCTGCACTGGGCGAAGGTTGTGTCGGGCAACTTAAGTCCGGGCAATCGCTTTCTGGGGAGAAAAATAAACGACATACAGAAAACCTGAACCAGCAGAACATAAAGACAAGTAAAAAGCATTTACTTCACAAGCAGTCCCAAGATTTAAGACAAAGTTTGCTGGTGTATGTATAGACAACATGCACACGCAAGCTACTTGATTAAAGGAACTAGCCTTCTCAGATCTGGCGATAAAGCGATTTTACTTCGATTCTAATTTTCCCAAACAATTACTAATTAGTTTTAAGAATAAATTGGGGGTAAAAAAATAGTCCACACCTTCTCTTGTGGACTTAGATTTTTTTATAACTTCATCAAACGTTAACTCCACGAACAGAAAAACAATCGATCGCAAAACTAAGTCCAATAGGCGTGCATTTTTTATTTTTTATTTTTTCGTGGTGACCTGTACGCAGTACAGATTCCTAGTGTGCTATCCATTGCGTCAAAGATATTTTGGTGACGTCAAAATGACGCGAAGGAAAAGAGCACACAACACAGTACTGAGCTCATGAAACATGTGTTAATGATGACCTGCAAAAAGGTCGCCTTACAAAATCTACATAAACTCAATGGCACGTTCAATCGCAGATCTCTCCTGCTCCAAGCAAACGAGACGTTTTGCCTAGGCAGACTAGTTCCTTTAATATCCCGCAACAAAATGGTAACGTGAAATGGCCACGAGTCAGCCTAGCCCATGATCCAACCAGCCGCGATCCTTGCAGAGAAGAAGAATCAGTGGAATGCAACATGTGTAAATGTGTGGGCTACATGTCAAATATGCGGCCATCGAAGATATAAAATATTGTGTCATACGACTGTCTTCATTCTTTACCGTATGACATAAGTATGCCGCGAAATTATTCTTCCTATGGTAGATCACGCTCCAGCATCTATAAATAAAACAGGACAAGCAGAC
Source organism: Alviniconcha strummeri (assembly GCA_963584105.1). Taxonomy (NCBI): domain Eukaryota; kingdom Metazoa; phylum Mollusca; class Gastropoda; family Provannidae; genus Alviniconcha; species Alviniconcha strummeri. The sequence goes on along the minus strand of OY757544.1, from coordinate 27,966,934 downwards.
CATTTTCATTTAATAATAACTTACATTTATAGTGTGCCCTTTCTCAAAGGAGCTCTTAACGCTCATTTATCTTCGTGTATCTCTCTGTTGTTTGAAAGGTAGGGTGTACCCTGAACACAGCCGCATGTTTTGTGTTGTCTGATTACAATCAGCGTTCTTGTTAGCCTTTGGTGCGTTTGGATCATATTTCAGAATGCTGGCAGTCAAAAACAATCAGTTGCAAGGCATTTTCCCCGACACGCAAAATATTCTCTACCGAGGCGAAAAACCTCTTAAAATCAAAATCGCAAGTCCGATTTACTGTTACAACTAATCAATCTCACATCTTCTGGAGCCTATTTATAGTCTGCAGGCATTCGCTAAACCGGCATCAATCCGTGACGAAGAGCAGGGCAACAGAGAAAAACGGGAGGATTTCAAACAAATGAAAGTGAATGGTCTGAGAAGGTAGAAATTAGGACAAGGAAAATTGTTACGGCAGTCTTTGCTCTTTATCTTAACTGTGAAAATAACTGTCTTCGATTTTTATGCTAATTAACTATGAAATAACTGTCTCCACTCGTGATGCTAACTGCAAAATAATTGCATTTGTTCTTTAAGCTAAATACTTGTAAAATAACTCTTCGCCCTTTGTGCTGTTACATAATTATACTGACTGTTTATGCTTGCTGGAAAATAATTCTTCGCGGTGAATACATGTAGATTATGTTTTTGAACATTTTTATGTCTGCCGAATGTGCGTGCGTGCGTGCGTACGTGCGTACGTGCGTTCGTGTGTGTGTGTGTGTGTGTGTGTGTGTGTGTGTGTGTGTGTGTGTGTGTGTGTGTGTGTGTGTGTGTGTGTGTGAATCGAACCTTTAGCGTCGACCCCCATAACCTGCAGCTCACTAAAAGACATCCTGGTCTGTTGGTCATTTTCCTGCATAGCCAACGTCACATAACGACCTGTCACTGTACTTTCGCAGTCCAGTCTCTTTTCCACGCTGTTTTGGGGCAGGCCTGAAGAGTTGAAGCACAGCACTCCGCCGGGCTGGTGCTTTGCAAACGGGCACGTGTTGCACCACGAAACCCAGATCTCAAAGTCAGAGAGGCCTGGTGTTTGTGCAGAGCAGATGGAAACCAAAGATAGATAGATCATTTAATCATCAAGGGAGCAAATGATCCAGGAGAGAGAGAGAGAGAGAGAGAGAGAGAGAGAGAGAGAGAGAGAGAGAGAGAGAGAGAGAGAGAGAGAGAGAATGAGTGAATGAATGAGCACACAAATGAAATATTAATGATTGTCTCCTCTAAAATAAGCTCACGTTTAAACTCCTAAAACCTCGGCAAGCAGACAATGTAACTCGTACGTGTACAACTTGGACAGTACAACATCGACAACACGGCGTGGACAAACGACATCACCTCTCGCGCTCATTATCAGAACGGCTTCGTGAACCCTTGCAAATTAATCAGTCACGCAAATCTTGACGAAGACCAGGTGATCACCTTATTTCATATAGGTTTCCAATAATTGTTTAAAAAAATGATATATATTTTTAAACACATCTACACATCTACCAAAGATGAAATGCAGATACACGAGTTCAAACTCAAACCCTTTCTCCCGTGGAGGGGTCCAGTAACAATATTAGTTTGTCGACACTCGACCGTATTGTTTTTGTACTGAGTGCTTCGGGCTCACGTTAGGTGAGACCGCCCTATAAATACGCTTTCTACGTTGCATTACATTGGCAACTACCCAGGGTCGTCACACTGGTACCCATTCATATTTTGGGGGTGTTATCCAGGAGACCGTAGTCATGTCAACACCTGGCGATCGGCCGAGGCATCCAGGCAGGGTGCGGACGGAGGGGTACGAAGATTTTACCGAGTGTTTCTCAAGTCCAGCGAGACACTCTTCAACACAAAACCTATGGACACCAGCGACAGCTTAAAGGTCAAGGTCAACACAAAACCCATGTACACCAGCAACACCCTAAAGGTCGAGGTCAACACAAAACCCATGGACACCAGAGGATTGCCTAAAGATTGAGGTCAACACAAAACCCATGGACACCAGAGACTGCCTAACGGTCGAGATCAACACAAAACACATGGACAGCAGAGATTGCCTAAAGGTCGAGGTCAACACAAAACATACGTACACCAGCGATAGCCTAAAGGTCGAGGTCAACACAAAACCCGTGGACACCAGAGATAGCCTAACGGTCGAGGTCAACACAAAACCTACATACACCAGCGATAGCCTAAAGGTTGAGGTCAACACGAAACCCATGGACACCATCGATAGCCTAAAGGTCGAAGTCAACACAAAGCCCATGGACACAAGCGATAGCCTAAAGGCCGAGGTCAACAATCAAACCTATGCACACCAGCGACAGCCAGAACGTAAGTAAACATGGTGCTTAACGTCCACAGAAACCATAAGGCTTATTAGGGACGGGGGCCAGAACGTTGTCGTTGATCGCTTTTATACAGCGCCATTCTCAGCTCTGGACCAGCCTCACCGCGCTGTTGTCGCGTGTGACTCTAAATGAGTGCCTAGCATTTTGTAGCGCGATTATGAAAATCCACCGAAGTGGTGTACTGACAGCGCTGTTTGGTTGTGACATGGCTGGTGCCACGAGAAACTACTCTCATCTCAGCGCATTTTGTGTACACCGTACAGTCATGCACACCTTTGGCAGAGTGACCGAAATATTTTAGGTGCTACCGCGCTAACACGGGAGTGGAACGGATAGTGAAGGCAACACTCAAACCTGTGCACATCAGAGATAGGTTGAGGGTTGAGGTTACTTAAACCATTACGGCAGTACACAAGCCTAAACTAATAATGATATGCACAGGCCAGACTATCTCTCACACTCCTCCGCAAGCACACACATGCGCGCACACAAACACACAAACATACACACACACACACACACACACACACACACACACACACACACACACACACACACACGCACGCACGCATGCACGCACGCACGCACGCACACACACCAAAAACAAACAAAAAATAAACACACGCACGCGCGTGCACGCAATCTCGCAACGCCACGCTTTCCGTGTTCACCCGACCCCCAACCCCGATTAATCACCAGTGAAACCGTCAGCAGCAAAACAAAAGTGGTTGTCAACAAACATGTTGACCGAACGTGGGCACAGGTCGTGATCGGAATACCGGTAGTGCCAACACAAAGAGAAGTGGGCAGGGCATGTCTGCATGGTCAAGACAACGGCGTGTATCTGATAAGGAGGACAGGAGTGAAGTAGCTGTGTATCATCAACAAACCACAGACTGGAGACAGAACGGGTTTTACAGAGGAGAGAGGTGCAGACATAACAAATGAAAAGGCTACAACCCAGAACTGAACCCTGTGGGGCACCAAAGGAAAAGTCAGCAGGTCGTGAACTCGACAGTCACGTCAGTATGGGTCCTTCGAGTAAAACTCAAGCCATAAAAGAACTGTGTAAGATATTCCGTAGAGAAACTGAAGTGTGTCGAAGAGAATGCGGCAGTCGACAGTATCGAAAGCAGAAGACACATCGAGAAGGGTTAAGACAGACACAACATCACTATCCAGAGCCAGCAGAATGTGTTCAGTTATTTTGAGTAGAACCGTGTCAGTGCTTTGACATGGGCGGTAAGCAGGCTGGGAAAAGCAGAGCAGGTCGTGGGAATTCAAGCAGGCAAGGAGCTGCAGCAGACCTATTTTTTTGATGACTTTGGACAGGAACGGATGGTTTGGACGGCACCGTAGTTCCTAAGGTTATTGCAGTCAAGAATCACTTTTTCTACAAGTTGCTTAAGGATAGCATGTTGGAATACTGACGGGAAGGAACCAGACAGCAGACTGTCAGTAACAATCTGATACAGAATTGGTTGATCACAGCAGTCAAAGAGTAATGAGGCAGGAATGAGGTCAACTGAGCAGGCCGTGGGTTTGGACTTCAGAATCACACTCTTGTTTTCCTGCTCAAACATCGGACAGATTGGGTCACTATCACTGTCAAATGTATGCTTGCAGCAACAAAACGTTTGTCACGACAAACAAAACAAAAATGTTTGTCGCGATAAACACACTTTTGTCGCGACAAAACGACAAACACGTGTTTGTAACGACAAAACACGTCTTTTGTCCCGACAAAAGTTAGCTTGTCGCGACAAACACTTTTTTTTTTTTTTTTCAGTTGCGACAAATATTTGTCGCGACAAGCTAACTAGTATTGGCGGCAAGCATACTTTTGTCGCGACAAAAGACGTGTTTTGTCGTTACAAACACGTGTTTGTCGTTTTGTCGCGACAAAAGTAATACCTGTGGCAGCTCCCGCCAATGTTAGGCCATTGACAGAAGACGAAGGCAAACCAGAGCAGACAACAGGCGAGGAAGGAGTTGGTTTATCAAGGTCAGACTGAAATGATCACAGAAAGATAATAAAACAACCATACATGCAGACCGAGAAAAACGAGTAATAAGATCAAAGGAACACGAAGTATACCCTCAGGGGTGGTGAGGATGATGTGAGAGATGTTGAACGGTCCGCCGAGGTCAACTCTCCACCAAGTCTCGCCAGTGTCAGGGCCAGGGCCGGTCTCCACCCGCTTGCTGTTAGGGCTGTCCACCAAGATCGCTCCGAATCCGTCCACCCCGTATTTAGCTCCATTTCTGATGGCGCTCTGTGTTGCGTTCTTCAATATAGCTACGTTGTATGGAACTGGAATCGACAGACACTTTCCTAAAGAATCAGCTCTCCTAAAACATGTTTTATTCAACAGGAAGTAGAGATTGCACTGACACACTTAAGACCAAGTGTTTTCGTTTTTAATACTTCTCTGATTTGGTCTCCAGTTTCTCAAAGCAGTGACCGAAGTGAAACCCACGTGTGCCCATTAGTCTGTTAGTGACGTCAAGATCAAGGCCGGCACGTGTGACAAACGTGTCAAATACCTCACGAGGCAACCGTTTTCTGCTCTTCATTGATAAAGAGCGAATATCAAGATGGCGTTTCCCGAGGAATTCAATTCTGAGGCAACAGAGAGGTTCCTTAAACAAATATCATAGAACAAAATAAAATGAAAAGTATTTGCACGTTTTCCATGTTTTCGGGCCAATACGACCTGCGTCTTTAGTTCTATTCTCTTTTAGTGTTGATCAGTGGACAAATAGGTAATGGTGGTTTAATGATAACAGTTCACACAGACGGTGGACAAACAGGCAATGATGGCTTAATTATGACATTTAATTAATCCACACAGACGGTGGACAAACAGGCAAAAGGTTTAATGATGATAATTAATCAACACAGACGGTGGACAAACAGGCAATGGTTTAATGATGAGAGTTAATCCACACAGACGGTGGACAAACAGGAAACGGTTTAATGATGACAGTTAATCTACACAGACGGTGGAAAGGGGTCCTTGTTAATGATGGTAGTTAATCCACACAGATGGTGGACGAAGATCCAAAAGGTGTAATGATGATAGTTAATCCACACAGACTGTGAACAAACAGGCAAAGATTAAACTACGATAGTTAATCCACATAGACGGTGGAAACGGGTCCCTTTTAATGATGATAGTCAATCCACACAGACGGTGGGCAAACAGGCAACGGTTTAATGATGATAGTTAATCCACACCGACGGAGGACAAACAGGCAATGGTGGTTTAATGATCATAGTTATCAACACAGACGGTGGAAAGGGTTCCCTGTAGATAATGGTAGTCAATCCACTCAGACGGTGGAAAGTACTACCTGTAGATGATGATAGTCAATCCACACAGACTGTGGAAAGTATTACCTGTTGATGATGATAGTCAATCCACACAGACGGTGGAAAGTATTACCTGTTGATGATGATAGTCAATCCACACAGACGGTGGAAAGTATTACCTGTTGATGATGATAGTCAATCCACACAGCCGGTGGACAGGGTTCCCTGTTGATGATGATAGTCAATCCACACAGCCGTGGACAAACAGCCTAGCGGCAGATCAACATCACTGTTCACAGCTAGCCATACTGACAGCAACGAACAATCATCACTGTTCACAGCTAGCCATACTGGTTGCAACGAACAATCACTGTTCACAGCCAGCCATGCTAACAGCAACGAATAATCATCACTGTTCACAGCTAGCCATACTGACAGCAACGAACAATCACTGTTCACAGCTAGCCATACTGACAGCAACGAATAATCGTTTCAAACGTCCCGTGACCGAATTGTATAGCCTGCGCAACTGAGCATGCTGTTCACCAGCACCGTGTGCACTACAAGCAGACAGTCTTCACCGTCGTCGTCGTCGTGACTCGTGCGGTTGACAGCACGTTACAATCCGACACTGCTAACTAGCTAACTAACTCGCTATCGTCATCAGGCGTCCTGATGTGACCCTACCTGGCTGGCAAAATGTCTAAATTCCAGTAACTAATTTGTCGTCACCATTAGCATCAATCGTTATCATCATCATCAGTCAACTTACTTTCAGTGTGTGTGTGTGTGTGTGTGTGTGTGTGTGTGTGAGTGAATGTGTGTGTGTGTGCGTGCGTGTGTGCATGCGTGCGTGCGTGTGTGTGTGTGTGTTCTTCAGTTTATTGTATGTGATATACAGTTAGATTTAAAAATAAATAAATCTTTCTTTCTTTCCCATATTACCTGATTCCTTGCATCCATGATAGTTATCACATGGATGCTTACAATTGCTTTCGCACTTCCTGCAAAATTGTTTGTCGTGGTCCGCGTAAGTCCCAAGATCACACACTACAAAAAATAAAAGTAATAATACTAATAACAAGGACGATAAAGATCAAAATAATATCTTGACATGGGCGATAGTTAACTGTTCCATTTAACAGTTACATAATGCTAATACCTTTTTTTATATTGCGCCTGTCCCAGTTTTAAATAAGGGGCCCCAAGCACACTACAACACATAATCTCATAAAACACACACACACACACACACACACACACACACACACACACACACACACACACACACACACACACACACACACACACAGGGATCTAGGTAATACACCTGATAAGTCACACATGATAAGTTACATGATACGCATGTTAAGATACACATGGTAAGTCACCGAGGGAGCTAGGTAATACACATAATAACGATATTTCTAACACATGACGAAACACACATGGATCTAGGTAATACGCATGACGAAACACACATGGATCTAGGTAATACACATGACGAAACACACATGGATCTAGGTAAGTAAGTAAGTAAGTTGGTGTTTTACGCCCAGTCAACCGGTGAGGTTATATCAGGGCGATACACTTCTCATATTGTATATTTAATTTTTAATAATGTGTATGTCTTAAAATGGGTCTATATACAGTTTTAAAACATGCTTAAAAGGTGAAAAGTTAAATTTAAATTTTTCCAAAGATATTGATTTCTTCCAAAAAGTTAAAAATCTTTTCAGGTGAAATATCCTTAAACAACATGCGCAGTGATTTAGCTGTAAAGTGGCTCTCTCTTATTTCAATAAAATCCGAACAAGTAAGTAAAATATGCTCTATGGTTCAACGTTTATCACATCCAATGCACATTTTTGTTGACTTGTCACCAAAGATGTATGCAAAGAGGAAGGGGGGGGGGGGATCCAGTTTTGGCATCCATAGTCACTCAAACAAATACAGTTCTGCATACAGTCTTGACACAAATGCACTGAGATTAGTAGGTTTTACACAGAAATGTTTTCAATTAATATAAACCAGAAACTATACACTCAATCAAATACTACACCAAGCAACGAGGCGTCGTGAAGACTTTGGTGAGGGCAGCGAGAAAACTTCACTTCACTGTCAGGACTGAGAACTGTTCAAACACCAAGCAGCTCTTTTCAGTGTCCAGTAGGCTTCTTGGCAAGTCAAAGACCACACCACTCCCGTCTGACATACCACGTTCTGCACTCCCGGGCATATTTTGCATGTTTTTCTCTCAGAAAATCCATAACATCCGGCAAGACCTCGACGCTCACCCTTCTGAACCAGCAACATTCTCTGCCTATGCTGGTCCTAAACTCTGCCTTTTCCAGCCTGTCACAGAAGAGGTAAACTCATTGTTGAATCGCCTACCAAAACCTGCATGTTGGATCCCATCCCTACTTCTCTCACTAAAGAATGCCTTTCCGCTCTACTGCCTCTATGGAACCATCCCACCTCAGTTCAAGCAGGCCGTAGTAACCCCACTGTTAAAGAAACCTGGACTGAATTCGAATGACTTTAAGCATTTTCGACCTGCGTCAAATCAGGCCTTCATTTCGAAAAGTAACATCTCTCAGAAAACGATCTGCTTGAAATGAGACTTAGTGTTCTGATGGTCTTCTCAGAAACGCCGATGACTGACTGGTCTCAGTGCTGGCTTTCCTGGACCTCAGTGCGGCATTTGACACGCTGGAGCGTCCCATTTTGCTTGCTACAAAGGCTCCTCGGCAGACATGACCGCCTCCTCCGTCAGTTCAGAGGTACACTGAGATTGGAAGGACAGTCAGTCTGCCTTTTTAAAATTCCACCTGTTAAGTGCAGCTTCCTCTGCGGTGCGGAAGTGGAACCGGTGGTGGGATGAATATAAGTCGATGAACCATCATTTAGAATACATAAATTCATTTCTGAGAAGAGATCCGCCAACATCCTCCTCTGATGTTATAGCGACTCGTTACCCCAGAACGGGGAGTGACCGTTGAAGTCGAAAACATAACGAACGGAGATGGCAATTGTTCGATTAGGTTAATCAGATCAGTCTTTGCAACGTGATTTGATGGAGGAAGATAAATACTACAAAAGGTGACGACCTTGTTCAACGTCACCCTCGCAGCCACCACCTGCAAAGGGGTGTTCAAATGAGCCTCACTAAACAGATAGGATTTATTTATGAGCAGAGCTACTCCCCCGGTAGCTCTATCATTTAGGGAATGTTTGGTTAAGATATTAAAACCAGAGAATGATGGAGTCTTGGAACTGGTTAAAAATGTTTCCTGCAATCCAAACACAGCTGGCTTATACCTTCTCGAAAGCAGAGCGAGCTCCTCCAAGCTGGCTTGAAAGTCTCGCACGTTCCATTGGATAATGGAGTGCTCCATTGCTTCAGTCAGGCGAGATGGGTGACGAGTCCATCTCGTCATCAGACAGGGCAGAAAACTGGTTCGAAAGAACCAGATTTTGCTCTGCCTTCTTCAGCCTGTCCGAAGCTACAGGCTTGGGTGATACCTGGGGTCTGTTGAAAGGAGTGGAGCGCCTGGGGTGTGAAAACCCCTCGACGTCCACCAGGACCCCATCCACCCTCACCGTAGTAGGTGAGCACCTCGAAGATGACGAATCATCTTTCGAGGTCGCGGTTTTTAAGGGACCTGCTGAACCCTTATGAACGCTTTTGGAGGAAGCCGCAGAACCCTTAGATGCCATTTTGTGGGGATTGGCAGAACCCCTAGAAGCCGTTTTGGGGGGATCGGTTGAACCCCTGTCCGTCTCCGAAGAACACTTAGCGGACTCGCACGGAACCCGGGCGTCAGCCGATACCGTCCTTGACTTCCCGGAGGAAGCCTGAGTTCCGGCCGATACCGATCCGGGTCCGCCAGAAGAACGCACGTTAGATTCACACTGAACAGATTTGGATTCTCTTCTGGTGGAAGCGGCAGGGACGTAAGTCTTACCTCCAGTGATCACAATTGGCATCTTGGCTTCAACCAACTGTCTGGCTTCCGGAAAGGATATGCGTTTCTCAACGCGGACACGTTGAATTTCCTTCTCCTTCTGCCAGACCAGGCAATCTTTAGCCGATGAAGCGTGGGGACCACTGCAATTAGAGCACAGCTTGGTTCCTCACACTGACCTTCATGGTCATCTTTTCCACTACCCGTACACTTTACAGCAACCTTGCAACGTTGGCTCGTGTGGCCAAACTTGTTGCAGTTGAAGCAACGCATAGGGTTCGGAACAAACAAAGGCCATCTTCACATTTAGATAGCCAACCGTGATCTCTTTCGAGAGTTCCGTGGAACCGGAACCAAACGTCAAGGAAAGAGTGTTAGTGGGGATCACCTTCCCCTCCTTCTTCAGTGTCACTCGGTTCACCCCAACCACACCCTGATCCTTCAGTTCATCTCGGATCTCAACCTCCGTCATGTCAGCGAGGTCCCGACATTTGATTACTCCCCGACAGGAGTTCAGGGTCTTGTGAATTGAGACCCTGACTGGTCTGTCAATAAATCTGTTGTTGTTTTTCCGAGTAGGTTTTGGGCCTGGGCCCTTTTGCCACACTCCACCAGGAAAGATCCATCCCTCAACCTTTTAATGCTTTTGAGGGTTCCGGCCACCGCCTGGAAACCCTTTTGAACAGCAAATGGTGACAGTTTGCTCAGCGGGAGGTCGTCACTTGAAGATTCCACTACCAGAAACTTTGGCCAGTTCTTGCAGGAGTTGTAAAAGCGTTCGTTTTCAGAGTCCGAGTCCGAATCCTGGTCTTTGTTCTGTAATCTTTTTTTATTTGTGGGTGCCATGCTATGTTTGTGAAAGATTCATTACGTTTTGTCCCCACCCACCACCGAGTCCAGCAAGGGGATGCACACAAGCGGCATTCCAGCAAGTGCGCACCAGGGCTCAAAACGCAATATACTCAGGTGATAAAAACAAAACAATGTTTACTTCTATCCCCTGATTGACCCTGAGCCGCTGCCTTCTAATCGAAATTAGGGCAAAGCACGACCAGCCGATTGATTGGGTCGGGCCAACCCAACCACCCGTCTAGGGGAAGTCCGGGCTGAAGAAGCGTGTTGGACCCCACGGGGGACCTCAGCCACCAGGATCCCATCCTCCCCCGACACGGGATGTAGCGCACGGCAAACACGCTGGGTCTGAAGGTGACAGCAGAGAGTAAGAAGAATTATATAAAGAAGAGCTGTGTCGTAGATAAATGCAGGAGAATGGCCGGTTAGGTAGAAATCAGCTATAAGAAGGGATCTGAAAACGGAGTTATTGTGGAGAGAGTTTTTGGAATGAAACATAGTTGAAAGGGCCGGTAGACAGAAACTAGACGTAAAAAAAGAGTGAAAGGGGTGGAGTAGCTAGCTTGGTTTAAACACACCCGGTACGAGAAGCCGGCCCCATGGGGGCGTGGCATACCTAGAACTTAAAAGAATACCTTCAATCCGATCATACTTCACTCAGAGTGCAACTGCGCAGCTCGTTTCATCTGCCGCCTTGTCTACTGCAATTCCATCTTTGCAGGATTACCACTGAAGCAGATTTAACGCTTACAGGGAGTCCAAAACAACGCTGCAAAACTCGTTCTTAGAAAGTCCAAATACGAGCATGTGACACCACTCGTGCAAGAACTGCATTGGCCTCCGATTAAATTCCAATCACAGGATTGGATAGCCACTCTTGTCTACCGCTTTTTTGACGGCTCTCTGTCGGGTTATCTTTCCCTACCGCTTTTTTGACGGCTCTCTGCCGGGTTATCTTTCCCAGACTATATGTGCATATGAACCAACATGAAACCTTCGTTCATCGCGTGAGAAGCTCCTCAAAGTCCCAACTCGTAGCACTAAAACGTTCGGGGAGGGTTCCTTCAACTTTCTTCCGCTTTCTATCTGGAACTCTCTGCCATCCGATCTCAGAAATTCTTTAACCATTCTGCTGTTTAAATCCAGACTCAAAACTCACTTGTTCATGATAGCTTTCTGCCAGTAGGATTTCTGCAGTCTTCAGTCACACCTCTACATGAAATATGGGCGTTGATGTTTCGTGGATGTTTTAATTGTTTCACGATCGCTTTGAGAGAGGGGGAGGGGAGAGAGAGAGAAGGGGTAGGGGCACAGAGAGAGAGAGAAAGAAAGGGAAATACATGTGTGTGTGTGTGTGTGTGTGTGTGTGTGTGTGTGTGTGTGTGTGTGTGTGTGTGTGTGTGTGTGTGTGTGTGTGTGTGTGTGTGTGTGTGTGTTGTAGTAACGTAGTAACTTTGTACACTGTTTTATAATTATATAATTGTTTCAAATTATTGCACTGGGTTTTAGTTTTATAATAGTTATTTTGTTAGCTACATTACAAGTACCTGTTTTATATTGATGTAATTTGTTAAGTATGTAATATGAATTGTGTGACTGCGTGTACATAATATGTCAGTAAATGTAAATGCTTCATGTACATGTATATGTGAACAAGCGCTTTGAGTTCGCTGATCAAAATCAAAATGCATAAGCAGCCTGTTAGACATTCCCATACACCCGGAGCGACATTCGAGTTATCAGTTTATATGTCATTTAGTTAAACAAAAGATGTGGGCAACGCAGAGCTATAGGATTGACAGCTGTGAGAGCATAGGTATCTAAGATTATACAGCTGTGATAACACAGAGCTGCGGGACTATACAGCTGTGATAACACAGAGCTGCGGGACTATACAGCTGTGTAAACACAGAGCTGTAAGACTATACACCTGTGTGAACATAGAGATGTGGGACTATACAGCTGTGTGAACATAGAGATGTAGGACTATACAGCTTTCGGAACATAGAGATGTGGGACTATACAACTGTGGGAACATAGAGATGTGGGACTATACAGCTGTGGGAACATAAATATGTGGCACTATACAGCTGTGGGAACATAGAGATGTGGCACTATACAGCTGTGGGAACATAAATATGTGGCACTATACAGCTGTGGGAACATAGAGATGTGGCACTATACAGCTGTGGGAACATAAATATGTGGCACTATACAGCTGTGGGAACATAGAGATGTGGCACTATACAGCTGTGGGAACATAGAGATATAGGAGTATACAGCTTTGGGAATATAGAGATGTTGCACTATACAGCTTTGGGAATATAGAGATGTGGCACTATACAGCTTTGGGAATATAGAGATGTGGCACTATACAGCTTTTGGAACAGAGATGTGGCACTATACAGCTTTGGGAACACAGAGATGTGAGACTATACAGGTGTGGGAACATAGAGCTGTAGTACTATACAGCTGTGGGACCATAGAGTTGTAATGACCATACAGCTGTGTGAACATAGAGATATGGGGCTATACAGCCGTGGAAACATAGATATGTAGGATTATACAGCTGTAGGGACATAGATATGTAGAACTATACAGATGTGGGGACATAGAGATGTAGGACTATACAGCTGTGGGAACATATAAATCTAGGACTATATAGATTTGGGGACATAGACATGTAGGACTATACAGATGTGGGGACATAGATATGTAGGTCTAATCAGAAGAGGGAACATAGAGATGTAGGACTATACAGATGTGGGAACACTGAGATGCAGCTCTATACAGATGTGGGAACATTGAGATGCAGCTCTACACAGATGTGGGAACACAGAGATGTGGGGCTATACACAGGAATGTGAAACTGTGGCAGCACAGAGCTGTAGGACTATCCAGCTGTGGGACTCTCTCTCTCTCTCTCTCACTATATATATATCAGCTTCGTGTTGTTTCTCCACAGGCAGTCAGTACCAAAACCTTTGGGAGGCCGCTGACAGCGTCGGTGAACAGACATACAGACAGACACACACACACAGACACACAGAGAGATGACAGACGCGCGGAGATGAGGGCCAAGTGACCCTTCAGGGACGTAACCAATTCCGGCAGAGATAAGAGGGAGGGTGCTGGAAAGCGATGCTTGGAGCGTGAGCAGCACTTAGTTCCGGTCCCTACACTGACTCCCACCTCCAGTGCCGGACCAACGAAGCTGATAGTTACCCCACACTTGCAGTTCACACAGCTGCAGCTGGTTGAAGTCTTCCTGGAAACCCTTCGGTCTGTTGTCAACAAAGGGGTATGGTGCCTTTTCCAACCGCGCTAGACGCCCGCGTATCGGCTTGTCACATCGAACATGGCCGGCTGACACACAGTAATGAAAGTGGTCATTTAGTGATAATCTGAACCAGATCGAGACGACAGCGCTCCTGTAGAATCAACAAAGAAAGCGTGTTAGTAGTGCTGAGAAGACGAACACAACAGCAAAGACTTGAACCGCCTGGTGAAGTTTAGATACCTTGCACTTACTCGCATGCCAGGTGAGAGTTACGGCGGGCAAATCAGATATGTGTTGTTGTGTTGGTGTGACGTCTTTCGCGTGTGATTACTGACTCCCTTTGTTGCTGGTTTCTTGTTTGGTTAGGTTAAGTTAGCTCACTGAGAGGTGCAAATTTAAAAGTCATTATTATGTTAGTGTTAATACATAATTATTTAGGTGGTTAATCGGGTAGTTAGGTAAATTGTGTCTAACACACAATCAGCCACAGAGATCATTCAGGTTGAAACGACGGTCACTGGTGCGTGGCGAGACAATCGTTAGTGCTATTCCGCGAAAGTAACATTTTTGAAATTTGTGTCTAGTACTGCCAACCTACATAGTCATGGGCAACCTGCAGTAGAAAGTTTCCAACATAGCCATCCTTCTGTACAGTCAAAATAACCAAAATCACAAAAAGATAATTTATTTCCAGTTCTACACCTACAGGTCCCGCTGTGGAGTGCCTTCGTTAGCAGCCAGAACTGTGTACGTTTCCACAATTCAAACAACATCTTTGCAACAACTAGACATATTTCCCCAAACGTTTACAAACATTGCATCAAGCGAATCAAAAAGACAGGTCACCGTAGATGCTAGTAAGAGCAGTGCAACACTTTACCGCTTCTTCAAGACACAAGGGCTTGGAAATGGCACATGGGTCGCTGTGTGTGTGTGTGTGTGTGTGTGTGTGTGTGTGTGTGTGCGTGCGTGCGTGCGTGCGTGCGTGCGTGCGTGCGTGCGTGCGTGCGTGCGTGCGTGCGTGCGTGCGTGCGTGCGTGCGTTCGTTCTGGCCCAGATGTTTGAATTTCATTAAAAAAAAATTGTACAGCTTTTTGTTTCTTTTCACAGAGAGAGAGAGAAGAAGAAGAAGAAGACTATCACTATCCCCGTCAGAAAGGGCCTACTTGGGATCATATCAGGCCCTTTACAGGTTTAAAAAAATAAAAATAACATGCATCCATCCATTACCATACAGTCTCTCTCTCTCTCTCTCTCTCTCTCTCTCTCTCTCTCTCTCTCTCTCTCTCTCTCTCTCTCTCTCTCTCTCTCATATATCTAAGGTAAAGTACGAAGAAAAAGAAAAAAGGCACGCACACGCACACACACACGCACACACACACACACACACACACACACACACACACACACACACACACAAACACACACACACACACACACACACACACACACACACACACACACACACACACACACACACACAAAGAAGAAGAAGAAGAAGAAGAAGAAAAGAACAAAAGAGACCATGGCAATGAGTACAATTTACAAGATTATTAACGTCATTTACAACCTCGTCTAGATTTTTATCAGCTTTTTGTAATACAACCATTCGGCTGCTATCTTGTCATATGACATCGTCAATGTCGCATTATATTTGTCTACATCAAATGTATTTTTAAAATATTGTTTAAACAGGTGCAGTTGAGCTTTTCTTCAACGAGAGAGAAAGTATAAACACGTTGATCTTGTTGAGCTTACAAGTATAAATATAGAACTTTGCACGCAAAATTATCAAATCAAAGGTGCTGTCTGATTTCATTTGGCTGTCGTGACCAAAAAGTACAAAATTTTCATGAAGCGTTACTGTCCTCGCATTTGAGCTCCCGGTATTAAGTGTAGTCTGGAACTGTTCCCAAAGAGTCTCTTTCCCGTCTATAAAAATAACAGTTAATGTCATTTTCAATACCCATGTGCATTAAAACAATATTGGTAGCTAATATTCTATGTACAAGTCTTATCTGGAACCATTTTAGTTTTATCTCTTGGATGTTTTGCATTTTCTTAAAGTTTCTGCTCCAGTCAATGTCTGTATTCAGTCTTGCTTCCCATTTTTCACAGCACTTAGTTTATCTTTACCCTGTGTAAGCATTTCATAATACAGGCGTGAGCCTTTTTGTTGACTGTAAATAATCTTAAGCGTCTTTGTCAAATCGGTTGAACTGTTACTCTCAACTGTTAGTCCCGTTTTACGTATGTAGCTTTTAATAGCTTGTACACATCCAATATATGTAATGTAATCCGTATTAATTCTGTATATTTCTTTAAACCTTTTAAATAACATAAACGTATCATTTTCATTCAGAATGTTTTTGATACGTAAAACGGGACTAACAGTTGAGATTAACAGTTCAACCGATTTGACAAAGACGCTTAAGATTATTTACAGTCAACAAAAAGGCTCAAAATGGGAAGATTGAATACAGACATTGACTGGAGCAGAAACTTTAAGAAAATGCAAAACATCCAAGAGATAAAACTGACTGAAGAAACCACTGAGCTGCCGCCGAGTGCGTCTTTGCCTTTTCTGTCAGTTTTACGAGCATAGCACCTACTTGACCAGTGATGCCGCTAAAGACTGAATTGTAAAGTTTGTCGCTGGATGAACCTTCTCAAGTGACTCTTCCGTGTGTGAAGGGGCAGGTGTTTAGGTAGCGAGCTGTGCGACTTCGGTTCCGTTACGGCTTGAGACATGCACACAAGCGTAGGTAGACAGTCGGGTTGCGCCACTACTACCACCACTACCACTACCACCCGTGTACTAACCCTCTCTAATATAAATATATATGGTGATATTGGGTCCCCCGTCTACATCCCCTCTGAATTGAAAACCATTCTGATAATTGTCCATCAACCGCGACAGATGACTTTATATGTCTATAAAATGTGAATATCCACTGGCTAATATCGGGCCCAAATCCAAACGCATGTAAAACTTTAAACATAAATCTCCAATCCACCGAATCGAAGGCTTTTTCAAAGTCTAAGCACAAGAGTAGCCCAGGAACATTTTCTTTGTTCAAGCAACTGATTAAATCATATATCAATCGAATATTATATCCTATATATCTATTGGCCATAAACCCAGTTTGGTCTTCACTGATCAAAGAGGGCAGGACACGTTTTAAGCGATTAGCAATACAAGTGGATCCTATTTTGTAAACAACATTAAGGAGTGAAATTGGCCTCCAGTTTTTATTAGGTCTTTTGATTTGTTCCCTTTTGGTATGCATATTATTATTCCTTCTTTCTGCGTTGATGATAATTCACCTTTTCTAAACCCATTATTTGATGATTTAACAACGAATGCACCCAGCTGTCGCCAAAAAAAGTTAAAGAATTCAACAGTAAAACCATCAGAGTCTGGGCTTTTATTGTTTTTCGTGTTCTTGAGTGCAACGCTTGCTTCATCTAAGGTAATTTCCCCTTCGAGTGAGGTCTTTTCTTGCACTGTCAATGTTGGTATATCCTCAACCAAGTCTAATATTTCACAATCTTCGAATTGTCTGTCAGAATAATATAATCTTTCATAAAACATTTTGTCTTCCTTTATAATGTCCTTAGTTTCATATATTTCCTCACCATTGTTTAAAGTAAGCCTAATCATTTATTTACTGACGTAATTACGTTTTTCAAGTGCACAAAAATATTTTGTTATTTTTTCTCCTTCGGAGACCCATCTCGCTCTCGATCGAAGCAGAACTCCCTCCATCTTTTTCTCTGTAAGTGCAGTTAGCTCCTGTTTATAAGATTCTAGTTTCCCTTTCTCATCTTCTGTCAATTTGGCCCTTTACAGGTTCAATTCAATTTTTTATGCTACGTCAATCAGTTCTATAGGAAACTCTTGAAAACGGGGCGTTGTATCACTATAGGAGTAATTAGCGACAGAAATGAACCTGAAAAGGTCCGATTTTGGCTGTTGTTTTGTTTGTTTTTGGTCGCCAGATTTGCTCAAGGAGAGCTCAACGGTGATCATGACCGGACCGGACAAAATATTTCTGTCCATAATCATCGAAGCAAGACCACTAATACTGTGGCCTTCTTCTCATGCATGGGAGAAAATGCTCACCTTAGACACCTAGAGAAGACTCTCAGTGAAGGGTGAGTAAGTAAGTAAGTTGGTGTCAACCGGTGAGGTTATATCAGGGCGATACACATCTCATATTGTATATTTAATTTTTAATAATGTGCATGTCTTAAAATGGGTCTATATACAGTTTTTTTTTTTTTTTTTTTTTTTTTAATGGTTAAAAGGTGATAACACAAACATAACTAAAAACGATCTTAAATTAAAAAAATTCCAAAAATATTAATTTATTTCAAAAAGTTAAAAATCTTTTCAGGTGAAATATCCTTAAACAACATGCGCAGTGATTTGTAAAGTGGCTCTCTCTTATTTCAATAAAATCCGAACAAGTAAGTAATATATGCTCTATGGTTAAACGTTTTTCACATCCGATGCACATTGGCGGTTCCTCACCCTTCAATAAAAAGGAATGAGTAAGAAAAGAATGGCCAATGTGCAATCGGGCCATCACAGTTTCTTCTTTTCTGTTTGTCCGAGGACAAGATATACATTCTTTTAATACTGAGAATAGCTTACATAATTTATTTTTCGGGAACTCATCCCACTCAGACTGCCACAGTTCTAATATATATTTATTTGTGCGTGGTTTTAAGTCTGAGAATGAGATGAGCTCAACTGAGATGTCTGCATCAAGGGTATCCTTAGCTGCAGAATCTGCAGCGGAATTTCCCCTAATGCCAACATGGCCGGGAACCCAGATGAAAACAATCTCTCTCCCCTCTCTTGTCATTTCTTTATATAATTCTAAAATCTGAACTAAGACTGGATGATCATATTTTAGGTTTAATATAGACTGTAACGATGAAAGGGAATCAGATAATATCAAAAATTATTTTTCTTTGGAATAATAAACATGTAAGAGAGCTAAAAGAATAGCCCTCAGCTCTGCTGTATATATTGAACTGTCGTCTGGAAGCCGACATGTAAAAGGTTTTTTAATTCGTTTTGTGGATACAACCGCCGCAGCAACTCCTTTCTCTGTTTTAGAACCGTCGGTGAAAAAAAATTCTGGTAAAGGGTATTCAGAGATAAGTTGTAAATAGAGCTGTTCATATATTTCTGTGTTTGTTGTATCTTTTTTTTTTAACTGGCTAGGTCTAAACGAACTGCAGGAACTGAAAGTTTCCAAGGGACGATGTCCAGTGAGGGAGCATCGTCTGCCAAATTTAGGTTAAGTTTGGATTTCTCCAAGTGGGGAAGAATGCGGATGCCAAGAGGTGGAATCTTTGACTCCGATTCTTCAAATAATTTGGTGTTTTCGGGTTCAAAAACACAACTACAGGCTGGGTTTTCTGTCAGGGATTTGAGTTTAAGACCATAGTTTAAAGACAATTTTAATCTGACTACTTTTATGGGTGTTTTTCCCAGAAGAATGTTAGGGTCTGGGAAATAACCGTACTGTTGATGGAAATGAATACAGACCGTCTTAGAGGCGGAGAACTTGAAGCCGTTCTCAGTCACCCACTTCTGAACGCTGTTTACACACAGCTGCATAGCTCTCTCCACTCTGTTTAACGTCTTTCCACTCACACACAAAGCAAAGTCGTCCACAAACAAGGAGCAATCAGTACCCTTTAACACAGCTTTAACAAAGTTGTTAATTCTAATGTTGAAAAGGGCCGGAGACAGGATGCTACCTTGCCGGACCCCCATCTCCTGCTCGTGCAGCTCGGAAAGAGTGGAACCCACTCTAACCCGGAAAGAACTTTCCCGCAGGAAGCTCTGAATAAACCTGGGGATGTGGCCCCTAAAACGGAGATTCCAGAGGTCCGCTAGAATGCCGTGCTTCCACGTTGTGTCGTAAGCTTTCTCAAGGTCAAAGAAAATGGTTAAGACGTGTTCTTTATTAACGAAGGCATTTCTAATAAATGTTTCAAAACGAACGAGATGATCCAGCGTACTGTGGTTCTTCCTAAAGCCGCACTGCTTCTCGGAAAGAAGACCTTGCGACTCGAGGGACCACATGAGGCGAGCGTTGATAATCCTCTCCATCGTTTTACACAAACAGCTGGTTAATACTATAGGTCTGAAATTGCCGGGATCCAAGTGATCCTTACCGGGTTTGGGAATGGGGATAACTACTGCCTCACGCCACGATGGCGGAAAACAGCCAGATTCCCACACGTGGTTATACACTTTTAAAAGGACGGACATAGCAGAATTTGGGATGTGTGTTAAAAGTTGGTAGTGGACTTGGTCCAAACCAGTGGCTGAATCGTTGGCTCTCTGTAACGATTACCTCAATTCAGTCACTGAAAAAGGTAGGTTGTACTCCTCTTCATTTTTGGAAGAGAAGTCTAGGCGTCGTTTTTCTTTTAACGTTTTAATCCTCTGAAATTCATCAGAATAATTATCCATCGAAGAATTTTTTGACAGATCTTTAGCTAATACTTCTGCTACTTCCTTTTTATCGGTAATGAGATTACCGTTAACTTTTAAATGATTAACAAAATTACAACCACCATTACCCTTTATTTTCTTAATAGCTTTCCAGACCTTTTGTGTTTACATTTTAGAATTTAAATTATTACAGAAATGCCTCCACGAGTTCCTTTTTTGTTTTTTGACAACATGACGAGCCTTGGCTCTTAAAATTTTAAAATGTTGAACATTACTCAGCGTTGGGTTAGAAAAAAACACTTTCGCTGAGCTTTCTTTCTTTCTTTAATTGCTCTTTTACAATTGTCATTGAACCATGGAACTTTGGGAAGTTTTTTCGAGAAGCGTGTTTTTGATATAGCTTTGTTTGCTGCTTTAATAAGTAGGTCAGTAAACTGACCGGTGGAAACTTCGGCAGACATGGCCGCCTCCTTCGTCAGTTCAGAGGTACACTGAACTTGGAAGGACAGCCAGTCTGCCTTTTTTGAAATTCCACCTGTTAGGTGCAGCTTCCTCTTCGACAGCGTTGCTGGTTAGGATTACAGGAAAGCGGTCACTTCCGCACAGATCCTCATGTATATTCCACTCATAGTCTAGGACCAGAGACGGACCACAAATGGAGAGATTCAGTGCGGAAGTGGAACCGGTGGCGGGATGAATATAAGTCGATGAACCATCATTTAGAATAAAATTCATTTCTGAGAAGAGATCCGCCAACATTTGTCCTTTGATGTTATAGGACTCGTTACCCCAGAACGGGGAGTGACCGTTGAAATCGCCGAAAAGAATGAACGGAGGTGTCAATTGTTCGATTAGGTTAATCAGATCAGTCTTTGCAACGTGATTTGATGGAGGAAGATAAATACTACAAAAGGTGACGACCTTGTACAACGTCACCCTCGCAGCCACCACCTGCAAAGGGGTGTTCAACTGAACCTCACTAAACAGATAGGATTTATTTAAGAGCAGAGCTACTCCCCCGGTAGCTCTATCATTTAGGGAATGTTTGGTTAAGATATTAAAACCAGAGAATAATGGAGTCTTGAAACTGGTTAAAAATGTTTCCTGCAATCCAAACACAGCTGGCTTATACCTTCTCGAAAGCAGAGCGAGCTCCTCCAAGCTGGCTTGAAAGTCTCGCACGTTCCATTGGATAATGAAGTGCTCCATTGCTTCAGTCAGGCGAGATGGGTGACGAGTCCATCTCGTCATCAGACAGGGCAGAAAATGGTTCGAAAGAATCAGATTTTGCTCTGCCTTCTTCAGCCTGTCCGAAGCTACAGGCTTGGGTGGTACCTGGGGCCTGCTGGAAGGAGTGGAGCGCCTGGGGTGTGAAAACCCCTCGATGTCCACCAATACCCCATCCACCCTTACCTTAGTAGGCGAGCACCTCGAAGATGACGAATCATCTTTCGAGGTCGCGGTTTTTACGGGACCTGCTGAACCCTTAGGAGCGCTTTTGGAGGAAGCCGCAGAACCCTTAGATGCCATTTCGTGGGGACTGGCAGAACCCCTAGAGGCCGTTTTGGGGGGATCGGCTGAACCCCTATCCGTCTCCGAAGAACACTTAGCGGACTCGCACGGAACCCGGGCGTCAGCCGATACCGTCCTTGACTTCCCGGAGGAAGCCCGACTTCCGGCCGATACCGATCCGGGTCCGCCAGAAGAACGTACGTTAGATTCAGTCGTGCTGTGTGGACGATCTGAAAACACCCAGGTTAACGAGGTTTGACACTGAACAGATTTGGATTCTCTTCTGGTGGAAGCGGCAGCGACGTAAGTCTTACCTCCAGTGATCACAGTTGGCATCTTGGATTCAACCAACTGTCTGGCTTCCGGAAAGGATATGCGTTTCTCAACGCGGACACGTTGAACCTCCTCCTTCTGCCAGACCAGGCAATTTTTATCCGATTAAGTGTGGGGACCATTGCAATTAGAGCACAGCTTGGGTCCCTCACACTGACCTATTGCTTATCTTTTCCACAACCCGTACACTTCGCAGCAACCTTGCAACGTTGGCTCGTGTGGCCAAACTTGTTGCAGTTGAAGCAACGCATAGGGTTCGGAACAAACAAGGCCACCTTCACCTTTAGATAGCCAGCCGTGATCTCTTTCGGGAGTTCCGGGGAACCGAATGTGAATGTGAAGAAAAGAGTGTTGGTGGGGATCACCTTCCCCTCCTTCTTCAGTGTCACTCGGTTCACCCCAACCACACCCTGATCCTTCAGTTCATCTCGGATCTCAACCTCCGTCAAGTCAGCGAGGTCCCGACATCTGATTATTCCCCGAGAGGAGTTCAGGGTCTTGTGAATTGAGACCCTGACTGGTCTGTCAATAAATCCGTTTGTTCAGAGTAGGTTTTGGGCCTGGGCCCTTTTGCCACACTCCACCAGGAAAGATCCATCCCTCAACCTTTTAATGCTTTTGAGGGTTCCGGCCACCGCCTGGAAACCCTTTTGAACAGCAAATGCTGACAGTTTGCTCAGCGGGAGGTCGTCACTTGACGATTCCACTACCAGAAACCTTGGCCAGTTGTTGTAGGAGTCGTAAGAGCGTTCGTTTTCAGAGTCCGAGTCCAAATCCTGGTCGTTGTTCCGTAATCTTTTTTTATTTGTGGGTGCCATGTTATGTTTCTAAAAGATTCATTACGTTTTGTCCCCACCCACCACCGAGTCCAGCAAGGGGATGCACACAAGCGGCATTCCAGCAAGTGCGCACCAGGGCTCAAAACGCAATATACTCAGGTGATAAAAACAAAACAATGTTTACTTCTATCCCCTGATTGACCCTGAGCCGCTGCCTTCTAATCGAAATTAGGGCAAAGCACGACCAGCCGATTGATTGGGTCGGGCCAACCCAACCACCCGCCTAGGGGAAGTCCGGGCTGAAGAAGCGTGTTGGACCCCACGGGGGACTTCAGCCACCAGGATCCCATCCTCCCCCGACACGGGATGTAGCGCACGGCAAACACGCTGGGTCTGAAGGTGACCGCAGAGAGTAAGAAGATTTATATAAAGAAGAGCTGTGTTGTAGTTAAATACAGGAGAATGGCCGGTTAGGTAGAAATCAGCTATAAGAAGGGATCTGAAAACGGAGGTATTGTGGAGAGCGTTTTTGGAATAAAATATAGTTGAAAGGGTCGGTAGATAGAAACTAGACGTAAGAAAAGAGTGAAAGGGGTGGAGCAGCTTGGTTTAAAGATCCCCGGAGCGAGACGCCGGCCCCATGGGGGCATCAGTGAAGGGAATGATAGAAGGAGGAACTTGTGATTAATAGGAGCCTAGACTTGTGAAGAAATTACATTTAAAAAAAGATAATAAAGACTTGCTGCCAGAGCATTGACACTGAATTCTGACAGTCTTCATAGAGAAAAATAAAGAAAGCCCGCCTACGAACATCATTGGCGGCAGCTGCCACAAGTATCATTTTTGTCGCGACAAATTATGTTTTTGCGACAATTCTTTTTTCTTTTCTTTTTCCTCGTGACAAAGGTTTTGTCGCAACAAATATTTGGGTAAGAAGTGTTTGTCGTGACAAAACTTTTGTCGCGACAAACATAATTTTGTCGCGACAAAAGACGTGTATTGTCGTGACTAAAGAAGAAATACTTATGGCAACTCCCGCCAAT
Source organism: Alviniconcha strummeri (assembly GCA_963584105.1). NCBI lineage: Eukaryota > Metazoa > Mollusca > Gastropoda > Provannidae > Alviniconcha > Alviniconcha strummeri. Next base: position 27,942,962 of record OY757544.1, on the reverse strand, counting down.
GATATACAGAAGGGACAAAACTAGATACAGCTGTAGCAATGAGTAACGCAGTGAAGAGAATGAAGCATAGGAATGACGTGGGTGGATCTGGATGCTCTGAAAATCAGTCTGGAACCATTGGTCTGTACCTTTCGGAGCTTACAAAGAAAGCACTTAGGACAGCCGGCCAAAAAGGAGTTGCAAAAAGGAGTTGCAATAATCTAGTCTTGATAGAACAAACGCTTGTTTTTTTGTTGCTGTCGATGTTCAACGAGACCGCTCATTCTGTCTTTGTTGGTGAACGTCTTTTTCCCTGCCGTGTTGCTGTCGACTCAATGGGTTGTATCTTGTACACGGATTACGTGTATCCAGCCTTTTTTTTTTTGTTGCTGCTGTTGCTTGTTTTTTGTTTTTGTCGTTGTTGTTATTGTTGTTGTTGTTTGGTGACGTTTTTGGATAGATAGTTTGGTATTGCACTAATCCGGTGAAGTTCCAGATAGCATATATGACAGATTTGCTGTTGGAAACAGAGAGTAGAACCAAGACAGACATCTAGGTTGCGAACTGTGTTGGCAAGTTTGATGTCAGAGCCTTCCAGGTTTATCGACTAGAACAGAGTCTTTGTAGCAATCAGGATCATTTTTGTTTTATCATTGCTTTATTGCAGATGGTTGTCATCTATGCTTTCACATCGGAAACACAAGACTGAGTTGAATGAATGATTTCAGGACGTTGAGACACATTGCCAGACTTGTACGGTTAATTGTCATCAGAGAACTTGTGATATAACAGAGAGTGATAGGATGCAATCGCAGAAATGGGATGAGTGTAAAGAACAAAGAAAATCGGGCCAAACACTGACCCCTGGGGACACCGAGGTTAGGGTTAGGGTTAGGGTTCGGAGTGGAGGAAACACAGTTGAAAGAGACGATAGGAATTCGATCAGAGAAGTATGACTGAAACCAAGACAGCGCACCGCCAAAATGCCCAAAATATGATAGAGTCTGGAGAGTAGAATGGAACAGTAGATAGTGTCAAAAGCGGCGGATATGTCAATTAGAGCAGAGAAATACGACTGACATCCAGCGCTGTTAACAGTTCTAAGGAGGATAGTTTCAGTGTAATGGCATGTCCATTTTGGCAGACTAAAGGCAGTAGAACAGATTATTTCTCTGACGATGCTGGGGTAGTTGAAGGAGGGCAGTCTTTTCAGTGATCTAGGAAAGGAAGGGCATGCTGGAGACAAGCCGGTAGCGCTTTACATTTTCAGTGTCAAGAGAGGGCCTTTTCAACAACGGCCTGAAATTGAGACACGTTGCCAAACTTGTACTGTTAATTGTCATCAGAGAACTTGTGATGTAACAGAGAGTGATAGGATGCAATCGCAGAAATGGGATGAGTGTAAAGAACAAAGAAAATCGGGCCAAACAATGATCCCCGGGGGGCACCGAGGTTAGGGTTAGCGCTCGGAGTGGAGGAAACACCGTTGACAGAGACGATAGGAGTTCGACCAGAGAAGTATGACTCAAACCAAGACAGCGCACCGCCAAAATGCCCAAAATATGATAGAATCTGGAGAGTAGAATGGAGCAGTCGAAAGCGGCGGATATGTCATTTAGAGAGAAAAGAGAAATGCGATTGACATCCAGCGCTGTTAACAGTTTTAAGAAGGGCAGTTTCAGTGCAATGGCATGTCCATTTTGGAAGACTAAAGGCAGTAGAACAGATTATTTCTCTGACGATGCTCGGATAGTTGAAGGAGGGCAGTCTTTTCGGTGATCTAGGAAAGGAAGGGCATTTTGGAGACAGGACGGTAGCGCTTTACATTTTCAATGTCAAGAGAGGGCCTTTTCAACAACGGCCTGACAACTACGGATTTGAACACAGAGGGAAGGCTGCCTGTCAGACGACAACGACGACGGAAGAGGATGCAGAAAACGAGTGTCTTCCTCCATTTTCAGTGGACGGGGACCCCCGGTACACACACGCAGTTCTTACCTTCCTCCTCCTCCCCAGGTCTGGCCTTCCGCCTGCTGAAAAGGTCCACGGAGATGACTGTGTAGGCTTGGCCGAAATCGACCGTCCAGTAAGCTTGATAGTCGTACTCCGCCGTCAAAATGCAATTTAGATCATAGAGAAGGCTACCACACACGAAGTCCTGCGATTTTATAAGTGCCTCGAAGCAGAGAACATGCCCGGTGTTGGCGTTGATAGCGGCGCAGGCTGGATTACTGACGCCGTCTTTGATAACGGCTCTGCTGCTTTGTTCGGCTCGGCTGCCAAAGGCAACGTTGTCTGCAGAAATAGTAAACATGGGGCTTAACGTCCACAGAAACCTCAAGGCTTATTAGGGACGGGGCAGTCTGTAGAAGACATTAAGGCCCGGTTAAAACACGCTTCCATAGTCGTCAGTAGTCATTATGTCATCCTTTTTTCTTTCTTTCTTTATTCCTCCCCCCCCCCCCCCCCCCCCCCGCCCTTTGTGTGTGTGTGTGTGTGTGTGTGTGTGTGTTGTTTGTTTGTTCTTCTCTTCCCCCATCGTTGTAGGGCTTTTAATCAGAAGCATGCATCCATTCATTACAATATGATTTCACTCTCATTCACTCTCATTTTGAGATCCTTGCATTAGTTCAATTCACTGACAAGGGGTCAGACGTTCCGGTTGATTTTGAGATCTTTGCATTAGTTAAGTTCACTGACAAGGGGGCAGCCATTCTGGTTGATTTTGAGATCCTTGCATTAGTTCAGTTCACTTACAAGGGGGCAGACGTTCTGGCAACATGGGCGCTTCTTCTCCATTCCCTCGATTTTGTTTTTGTATGGGAACCCGAAAGCACAGCCAACTTCAATGTCTGTCAGATCACAGTAACTTCAATGTCTGTCAGAGCACAGTGACTTCAATGTCTGTCAGATCACAGTAACTTCAATGTCTGTCAGAGCACAGTAACTTCAATGTCTGTCAGATCACAGCAACTTCAATGTCTGTCAGATCACAGTAATGCCAGGACTTAAACAGAAGGACGCACATTGGGAAGAATTTATGGGGCAAAACACGACACATCAATAGACACTGAGAGCAGACTAAAAGTAGCAGACGAACTGAGTTCATACCTACAACAAGGTGTACACCGCTGTGGCACCGGACGAGACCTAGGCCAACTTGATAACGTGTATGATGCATTTCCCTCTGCCTCCTACCTTTGGGCAGGAGCAAAACAACAAGCCCAAAGTACTTTTTTCTTCCTACCTTTAAATCTAATCCATTGCTGGAGCAAAACAACAAGAAGTCATTTTATTTCTTCAGTTTCACCTCTTCATGGCGCAGCCATTTTGCTTCGCTCCTGATAATTCCCTGAGCTCTTTACTAATGACAATTCCCTGAGCTCTTTAGTAGTGACCATTCCCTGAGCTCTTTACTAATGACCATTCCCTGAGCTCTTTAGTAATGACCATGCCCTGAGCTCTTTAGTAATGACCATTCCCTGGGCTCCTTAGTAATGACCATTCCCTGAGCTCTTTACTAATGACCATTCCCTGAGCTCTTTAGTAATGACCATTACAAGAGCTCTTTAGTAATGACCATTCCCTGAGCTCTTTACTTAAGACTATTCCCTGAGCTCTTTAGTAATGACAATTACAAGAGCTCTTTAGTAATGACCATTACAAGAGTTCTTTAGTAATGACCATTCCCTGATGACCATTCCCTGAGTTCTTTAGTAATGACCATTCCCTGAGTTCAAAGACAGAGAAACAGACAGAGAAGTATGTTGGGGGGGGGGGGGGGGAGCAGTAAGGCAAGCAGACTGGCAGTGAGCCGAACAGGCAGGGAGACAGGCGGGTATGGAGACAGACAGCCAGGCAGACAGCCAGGCATGGAGACAGAGAGGCAGACAGAGAGGCATCCATACAGACAGGCATGGAGACAGACAGTCAGACAGAGAGGCATGCATACAGACAGACTAGCAGACAGCCAGGCAGGCAGGGAGACAGCAGAAGGGAGACAGCCAGACAGAAAGACCAGGAGGCGGTTTAATGAACACGGTTATAAGACCAGGAGGCGGTTTAATGAACACGGTTATAAGACCAGGAGGCGATTTAATGAACACGGTTATAAGACCAGGAGGCGGTTTAATGAACACGGTTATAAGACCAGGAGGCGGTTTAATGAACACGGTTATAAGACCAGGAGGCGATTTAATGAATACGGTTATAAGACCAGGAGGCGGTTTAATAAACACGGTTATAAGCTATGCTAGCGGAAAGCCCTCCGACCCACTGCGCGGTTATAGTTATGCGCACGATTCGAATTTACGACAGGCCCGCCAAACTGCGGTCACGATGTACAAAATGATATGGGTTACAAGTGTGATAGCGTAAGGCTGTCTGTATTTAGCTGTGACTGGAAACCCCCCAGGATTTGCCTTCACATCCGCTACAAACTGACACAAAATGAATCTCCAGTCATACGCTGAAAAGTATCTGTTGCATAAAATCGCAAAGCGAACATTATTTCCATTGATAATAATAATAATAGTAATGAAGTACATTCTTTTTAAAAATTAATCGTCATAATTTTCCACGAAACAAGAAAAGAAAGACTCGGGTGGAAGGATGGTGGAAGGATGATCTCACTCAGTTCCCACAGAGTACATACAGAGTACGCACACCATAAAAAGAAGAAAAAAGAAAAAAAGGCTCTAAAGAAGTACAATGAAACACATACAAGCAGAGCTTCGACCACTAACAGAAGCAGACCTCAGTCAATGCGAGGTACCACAAATCATCATTAAACTCATCAATTACCTCAAGGAGTTCACGGCGTGTAAACCAAAAACGCTGAAATAATCCATGATCGTCGTCCTCGTCCAGTGGTTTTATTCAGTCACCAATATTTACGATCTCTTCCAGTCAGATTGTGCACGTGTACCGAACCGGTCTTTTGGCGGCCATCATGAATCTGGTGTCAAACAGCTCGACTTATAAACGACCGTGATTAGGATGTCGGTAGCCACTGTAACCGCTTATTGGCCGCAGAAAGGTCACCTCGCTGTTACTGGGCGGTTCAGTGATGCTGGTTTACACGAGTGAATGCCCTTTGTAATTTTTTGCGCAAGACGTCGCGAGGTCGCAGCGACACTTCCGGGCCGATTTCTGAGGAGACGTTACTTCACACTGTGTATAACAATGGAAGCTGAACGTAGAATTGCGAAGCAATAAAAATGTCATTATTGTTGCGTTTGCAAAAGTTACAGGGGGAAGGTGATGGAGAATGTGAAACAAATGTCTTTACATCGTTTTTCGGCTAACCAGAAGATCGCGAGCTCACGGAAAACATACGTTTTATGCCATCCTATAGTACGAGCAACAGGTTATTGCTTGTTCACAGACACACTTTGACTACGGACCTTCAAAAGTGCCTTTAAAGTTGACACTGTAAACTTTGCGAATTTATTGTCACCGCTTAAATAATTACCCGTAGCAACTTTAGGTACTAGAAGAGTACCGAAAAGGTATGCAAATCAAAGCTGGAGGTGCACCTCGTGAACACTTTCTGAACACCTCTGTAGTACTCGTTTGGGTATTCAAAAGGTGCTCGGAAAGTGTCTGGAAAGTGCATTGAAGGCACGCCTGCAGTATTCAGAAGGTGTCTTCGAGGTACCAGGCTGTCAATCACTTGCGTGATTATTTTGCATGGATTACCTCCCGTAGACAAGCGCAATTTCTGGCTGACTTGTACTTGTCTTGATCGACCATGCCCCGTTTTGTCCTGACAACCCACATGACTGAAAGGGCCGTAGCTCAGTGGTTAGCGCTATGGTGCTGATCCAGTGAAAGCGAAGGTACCGCGGGTTCAACTCCTGATAGAGAAAGCCTAAAGGACCTTTTTCGGGTTTTTTCTGAGACACAGTTTGCACTAACACCGTTGCACTAGTCAGTTAAACGCACCATGTTCACCTTCAAAAAGAGAAGTCTTAACGACACTGTGGCATGCACAGGGATAACGCATAATAGCAGCATGATAGCAGAATAATAAAACTACTGATTGCGTCTGCTTCTGGTGGAAAAAGTCTTACTTGGTGGTTTAAAATATTTTGCTCTATGCACTTAAAACAAATCATTTATTTATTTTAAAAATAAAATAAAATAATCTTCATACCAGCATACACACATCTGTCTGCTGTCTGTAGTGTCACGACTACTATAGTTTATATATGTACCTTACCCCCAGCCAGGCTGTTCACGTCAGTCATTCTCTCTCTCTCTCTCTCTCTCTCTCTCTCTCTCTCTCTCTCTCTCTCTCTCTCTCTCTCTCTCTCTCTCTCTCTCTTGGCTAAAACTGTGCATTCCCCATTTAGAATTGCCAATGCGATCAGTGTGAAAGCTGCTGAAGATGACTGATCACTCTCCATGCTGGTATATCCACGCCTGTGCTACGTGGATATAAGTTTGTAATCTTTTCATGCGGCAAATTGCCTGCCCGACAAGAAATATTCTTGATTACGTTTAATTCGACAACTCCTTTTTATAACTAGTGTCCTTTTGATCCACTTTTTTTGATTCATGACTTTGGTTTTGCTAAATGCGTAATACGCCTGAATGTATTATGAACTTAATCATGTTCGTCATCGTTCACCCACAATATTGTTATGGTCAATCCATTGATTATACAATAAACCATCCATCCATCCATCTCTCTCTCTCTCTCTCTCTCTCTCTCTCTCTCTCTCTCTCTCTCTCTCTCTCTCTCTCTCTCTCTCTCTCTCTCTCTCTCTCTGCGCGTGAATGATACATACAAGTCATACAAAGCAGAGTGTACCAAACTGTCACTTTCGGTGGGGCGTTTCGCGTATAAACGGCCACAGGCTTCGCTTCTCAGTAGCAAAGGATCAACGACTCAGCTCCTTTAGTGTAGACACAACTGAAGATGAATGCCGTGTGTTCTTCGTATATATATATATAAACGCACACACGCACGTACGCGCCCCCCGCGCACACACACACACGACTACCCTATATCCAATCCACCGCTCTCACTCACTCTCTCTCTCTCTCTCTCTCTCTCTCTCTCTCTCTCTCTCTCTCTCTCTCTCTCTCTCTCTCTCTCTCTCTCTCTCTCTCTTTACTGAAAAAACTATCCACGTACAACTTAAGCATCGCAAGTATAGCTTTCTTAAGATCTTATTTACAGGATCGTATACAATGAGTGCTTGTAAATGGCACATACTCCCAAGAAACGTCTATAACAAGTGGAGTGCCTCAAGGGTCGATCCTAGGCCCACTTCTGTTTTGCATCTTTATTAATGACTTGCCTCTGTGTCTTACACGTGCGTCAGTCCAATGTGATTTATTTGCTGATGATGGTACCCTTAATACAGCTAATGACAACATAGATAATATACGAGGGGATTTACAACAAAGTCTATATGATGTCTCTGGATGGTGTTGTAGAAATCGGATGGCACTAAATCCGACGAAAACAAAATGCATGTTGATGGCGACGAGACAAAAACACCAGAAAAAACAGCTCCCTTTAAATCTAAAGTTCGAGACCACGCCAATAGAGCAAGTTTCAAAACATCGCCTACTTGGAGTGACTGTAGACGAACAGCTAAAGTGGCAAGCACATATTAACAACATGTGCAAAACCGTTTCTAGAAATATTTTTCTTCTTTCGAAACTGAGCCAAATTGTCAGCCAAAAATCCAAATTAGCATTCTTCTTCGCACACATTATGTCACATATGAACTATGTTTCAAATGCATGGGATGGATGTGCCGGTGTGCACATGAAGCAGCTGTATTCTCTCCACAAACGTGCCGTAAAATTCTTGATGCCAGTTCCTAATTTAGACTACAAACAAAAGTGCTGTGCTCTCAAACTACTCCCTTTAGACAAACAACTATTGCTCAACAAATGTGTTCTAATGCAAAAGGTTGTTCACGGCAAAGCCCCGCAGTATCTGAAAGATCTCATGATTCCATCTGAACGTCTTCATGTTCATGGGAATAAACAGCTTTTGCCCAGAACAAGGATTGATATCTTTAAAACGAGTTTCTCCTTTTCAGGCTCCTTAGCGTGGAATAGTTTAGCTCATCATCTCAGATACCCCATGGAATTAAAAACGTTCAAAAGGAAAGCATTTCAGGCACTTGCTAAGCCACCTTGAATACTTCGTTATACTTCTTCTTCTTTTTTTTCTTTTTTTTCTTTCTTCTTTTTCTTCTAGCGCGTCAGACAGCTTGACACGAAATGTATAGAATGCTGTTATTGTTTTCCCTCCCTTGCTCTTGTAAAGTTTTAGATTTGTGTGTGTGTGTGTGTGTGTGTGTGTGTGTGTGTGTGTGTGTGTGTGTGTGTGTGTGTGTGTGTGTGTGTGTGTGTGTGTGTGTGTGTGTGTGTGTGTGTGTGTGTGTGTGTGTGCGTGTGTGCGTGTGTGTGCGTGTACGTGCGTGCGTGCGTGCTTTCGTGCGTGCGTGCGTGCATGCGTGCGTGCGTGCGTGCGTGCGTGCGTGCGTGCGTGCGTGCGTGCGTGTGTGTGTGTGTGTGTGTGTGTGTGTGTGTGTGTGTGTGTGTGTGTGTGTGCGTGTGCGAGCGCAAGCGCGCGCATTCAGTCTTTGTTGTCAAAATATGTACGCTTAAAGAGTTTGTAAGTGCTTATACGGCCTGTGCGGGTTAGGCGCCCTAAGTAGTCATTATTCTTGTCATTGATCTTGTCCCCCTCTGTCTGGGTATTTGTGCGTACCATACGACGTGGCCTGTCCGTGTCTTTGTGCTGTTCAGTTGTTTAGCACACGAAGTCAGTACTTCCTCCTTCTCCCTTTACGGAACGCATTACTGGCACCGATGTTCTGTTGTTGTTCCTTTGTTGCTGATGCGAGAGACGTCGGTGACGCCCTAAGTGGAGAAAGTATTCAATTCCCACCATGGGCTGACTGTCATGGTTTTGTGGTACTGCAGGCACAGATCATGTGGATGATGTTGTAGGAGCTATAAAGAGGGGTTTGCAGTCTACCAGCCGTGTGCAGATTGTTACTATTTTTGCTCCCTCCACCGAGATCTTCAAGCGTGTCTGTGGTGAGTATATATAATTATATCGGTTGCGATTTTACAGGTCCAATGGACTTTTTGTTTCTTTCCTTAGTTTCCAATTTGGGATCGGAACTGTCCGTTGCGGCTCGTAAGAGAACCGCACGGTGATCAAACTGCATTCTCCAGTTTGACTATTGATCATGATTGTTCTTCTTCCCGTGTTTTCTTTACTTCTTCATTGCTGTTGCTTTTACCTCTGTTTATATGTCTCTCCTTCTGTCTTTCCCTTTTATTCCCATCTTCCACATCCCCATCCCACCCCCACCTCTCTCTCTCTCTCTCTCTCTCTCTCTCTCTCTCTCTCTCTCTCTCTCTCTCTCTCTCTCTCTCTCTCTCTCTCTCTCTCTCTCTAATGCCCTTCATCTTCCTCCACTTCCCCCTCTTCCCCATTTTTTTCTGCTTCTTTTCAAACAAGTAATGGCGATGAACATTTATATTTTGGTTCGAAGCCCTGAAAGTTTCGTGCTCAACAGAACATATCTTTTGGTAACAGACAGTCTGTTTTTTGACAGGCCAAATGTATTTGGGAAAGGGAAAGACATTTCTGTCACGGGCAAAAGCTTTTTGCAACATCCAACCCGTGTATTGTTGTGTAGAAATGGTGAGTTGGAAAACTGTTTTTGTGACATGCAAATTGTTTTTGTGACAAACAGCTTAGATTGTGACAGTTAAACAGCTGTCTGTAACAAGCAATCCCTTCTTCTTGTTGTTCTTGTTGTTCGTGTTGTTGTTGTTGTCCTCCTCCTCCTCCTCCCTCCTCCTTCTCCTTCTTCTTCTTCTTCTTCATCTCTTCTTCTTCTCCTCCTTCCCGTCCTTCTTGTTTTTGGCGGTCGTACGTTTGTGGAAACGTTTAAGTGTTTTGTGACAGACAGACTATTTTCAGGAAATTTGTTTTTGTGACAGGCAACGCGTTCCTTAACAGACAAATTCTACACGTTATTTTTGTTACGGGAAGAATGTCTTCTTTTTAGTGTTGCTGTTTGTGTGACAGACAAACTGTTTTGTGACAGACTTTTCGGGAAATTTGTTTCTGTGACAGGCAACCCATTCGCTTTTCTTAACAGACAAATTCTACACACTGTTCTTGTTACAGGAAGAATGTCTACACATTGTTTTTGTTACAGGAAGAACGTCGACATATTGTTTTTGTTACAGGAAGAATGTCTGCACATTGTTTTTGTTACAGGAAGAATGTCGACATATTGTTTTTGTTACAGGAAGAATGTCTACACATTATTTTTGTTACAGGAAGAATGTCTACACATTGTTTTTGTTACAGGAAGAATGTCTACACGTTATTTTTGTTACAGGAAGAATGTCTACGCATTGTTTTTGTTACAGGAAGAATGTCTACACATTATTTTTGTTACAGGAAGAATGTCTACACATTGTTTTTGTTACAGGAAGAATGTCTACACATTATTTTTGTTACAGGAAGAATGTCTACACATTGTTTTTGTTACAGGAAGAATGTCTACACATTATTTTTGTTACAGGAAGAATGTCTACACATTATTTTTGTTACATGAAGAATGTCTACACATTGTTTTTGTTACAGGAAGAATGTCTACACATTGTTTTTGTTACAGGAAGAATGTCGACACATTGTTTTTGTTATAGGAAGAATGTCTTCTTTTTTGTGATAGACAAACTGCCACAGCCTCAGGGGCCGGATGTGGGAACGAGGGCGTCGTGCGACCAAGATTATGCAAAGATTACTATCTGTGGACTGAGAGAAGCCGTCCACAGAGCAGCAGATGAGGTCAGTTGGTGGTGATGGTGTCGATGTTATTCTGGCTGGGGGCGGCTTTGTTTTCTGGTTTGCACTTATGGAGTGGTATTGTTTTCCTTTTCTAAACTGAAAGTGCACACTTGTGCCATGATAATGTCAGGTGTTACTTTAAAATTAGATATCTGTAAGAAAGTAGCCACCATCCACGACAGTAACTGTGGCTGTGACTAATTCCTCTGTTATACGAAGCAGTCACGACTGTAACACCGCCCTTTAATGTACACAGTCACAACTGTATCACCGCCCTCTAATATTCGTAGTCACAACTGTAACACCGCCCTCTAATATTCGCAGTCATGACTATAACACCGCCCTTTAATATACGCAGTCACAACTGTAATACCGCCCTCTAAAATACGCAGTCACGACTGTAACACCGCCCTCTAATATACATGGTCACAACTGCAACACCGCCCTCTAATATATACAGTCACGACTATAATACCGCCCTCTAATATACGCAGTCACAACTGTAACGCCGCCCTCTAATATACGCAGTCACGACTGTAACACCAATCTTTGATAAATTATACGCAGTCACGACTAAAACGCGCGTGGCATTGGTGGAGTATGTTCCCCTTGTTACTGTATTGATGTGCCACGTTAACCCGTTACGTTCAAAACACAAAAGGTTCCTGCTTTTACTAGGAAAACACAAAACATGCGCAAGGTTTCAGGGTAAGCCCCTACTTCAAGCATCAGATAGACAAACAAGTGATGGTAAATGAAAACTGTTGTCTACGGTTTCAGTTCTTGTTGCTGGCGTGTCTGGTGTGTCACAAAGGATTTACCCTGAAAATGTGCGCATGTTTTGTGTTGTCCTGTTAACCCTTACGGTGCCAGTGTCACAATACTGTGCCCACAAAGCTTCCCGTGGATATCACATTTATGTGCCCAAATCCGGAGACTATTTTGTAAGAACTGGTAATGAAAAAAGTACAACATTTAAATTGATGAACACTTGAACCGCTTTACTTTACTCTGCAAAGAATTGCAAAAACAATTGGTTCAGATATGTGGAAGTTACGGGCGTTTTTGAAGATCGTGACTTTACGTTCGGTGCCAGAGTTAGAAAAACAGTTGGCGCCAGGAGCTACTGCATTCTAGAACTGCTGGCACTGAAAGGGTTAAAATCAGCGTTCTTTGTAACCTTCTGAGTGTTTGGATCTTATTTCAGAACACTAGCAGTCAACATTTTATTGAGATTAATTTGCTTTAAACCTCGTATGTGTTTTGGTCTTCTCTCTCCGAACGATGGCAATCAAGTTCATTTCAGTTTCAGACTGTACTGACATGCAGTTCTTTCTTTCTCATAATTATGTAGTATTCTTCACCACTCTAAGCCGCAGTTGTTTCAGCTGCATTTTGTCAATTCATTTAGTGCTTTTCAAGATTGTGGAAGTACAGCCATGCTGACTAATCACGGAATAGGCTGTTAAATCCGTAACACTCGGTTCAGTATTATATGATTGTTATACTGGGCAGTCCCCGTGAAGTCGTACTTCAAAGAGCTAATGGAAAATGATGGTTTTCAGTTGAAGAAGGTAGACGTCCCAGACAAGTACAAACAGGCAGAACAGTACAAGCTACACCGGACTTTCCTTAACCCACCAGGTAAGCTGATACCTTGTTGTTCACCTATACGGCGCAGCCAGATGTTAACACACAGTTTAAGACAGCCAGGTGTTTATCAGTATAAGGTGGTCTTGGGTCGCAATAATTATCAGCAACCAAAACATAGGACCAGTGTAACAACCATGGTGTGGGGACAAAAATATCAGTAACCAAAACATTTGGTACAAGATAACAATCGCGGGGGGGGTTGGGGGGGGGGGCAATATTAGTAACCAAAACACTTGGATCGGTGCGGCAAACCTGGTTCAAGGACAGCAACGGTATTTGTAACAAAACGCCGAGACTTATATAATGAACAAGGCCTTGGGAAGGCTAACGGTAATAACCAAGGTGCTGTGGTGAGTGTAGCGAAAAATGAATGACCTGGACAGATACGTGAATTATTAACCAAAAGACTGGAAATGTTTTCAGAGCCCAAACAGACTGCTTCAGCAGCTCCTGATCAGACACCACCTGGAGCTCGCGGTGGAGAGCCACCTCTGCAGGTAAAAAAAATCTAAATGATAAAATAATTAATGAACATTTGTCAAGCGCCTCATCTCGAGATGAGCCCTAAGCACTTGACACTGGTGACTGATGTACACATGCAATATATATTCATGTCACACACACACACACACACGCACGCACGCACGCACGCACGCACGCACGCACGCACGCACGCACGCACGCACGCACGCACGCACGCACGCACGCACGCACGCACGCACGCACGAACGCACGCACGAACGCACGCACGCACACACACATGCGCACAGCGGAAAATGCGGACATTTCGATTAGCCGAGATGTTTGAACATGTGGTCACGCTATTGCAACCTTTTCACAACGCGACTCACGGTGTAGGTGACGTGTTGTCCCATTTTCTGGCATATTTTCTGTGTCTGTTTCTGTCTCCAAAATGCTGTTGTTTTCCCAACTAAAACAAATTCCCTAATATCAAGGGTTCGATCATGCCCAACACGTTTTTGTTTCACATTTACCGACGTGATGAAAACAAAAGTCTGCCCACTTTGATTATGTTTCAGTCCTATTCAATAAAGACTAAAGTTGTGTTGTATGGAAACTGGTACCGGACAATTACATTCGTGTATGCACTTTATCAGTACATTTAAACACCGCAATAAAATGATTATCCATAACTGCAGTACAGTTCAGTTCAAGATGGTATCCATGCGCTCGGAAAAACCCATAAAAATTATGCGATCCACCCCGTCTCTCAGAAGTTTCCCCAACGTTGCCATTCAAACGGTTCCAATGTTCGTCTGATTGACGATGGCCCTCTCTCGTCCTTTCAAGGAAGATCGTCTAGCGCTTCCTCTTTCCACGACTCTCTCCTTCGGGCGGTCGATGGTGTGATGTCCTTGGCTTTGTGCCTTCTGGTAGTGTCTCGAGCTTCTCAGAACTTCAGATCTTCCGAATAGGAAGCCAGTTTATCTGCTCGGTCGTTTCTCTTCACTCCGGCATGTCCAGGGCAGCACACCCGCAGGAGTTTTCGAAGGTGGATGTCGACCATCACACATTTCAAACAAGTAACTACGTTTAAGGGAACTAGCCCTCATGGATTCGTAATGAAAATAGCTGCTGGAGTGCTTGGTAGCCTACAGGTAAAAAGAATGTGATCTGCTGTAAAACTTGGCGATGGAACCAAAATATTGTTGGTTTAATATCGATTTTATAATTGTCGGCGTCACTGATGCTATTTTTCACGCGCTGTCTCCCCCGATTTGTGCTCTTTCCCGCGTTTTAATTTGCCTTCACCAGAGTATCTGTGACGTCACGAATAAAACGCCATGGCTGTGCATACAGATCACAGATCAGAAAACAGAAGAAATACGGCTTTCATTTTGTCGCTGTTTTAGTAATCCATTGCGGAAATGTGTGTGTGTGTGCGTGCATGTGTGTGTGTGTGTGTGTGTGTGTGTATGTGTGTGTGTGTGTGTGTGTGTGTGTGTGTGTGTGTGTGTGTGTGTGTGTGTGTGTGTGTGTGTGTGTGTGTGTGTGTGTTCTATTGCACTTTACAGACAAAATGCATATATTTATGGCTGTATAGATCAATGTCTACCTGTTGCACAGTATTGCTGTTGTTGTTTCGGCAGGGCCAGGAGCCTGTGACCGTCGAACTGACGAGAGAACAGCTGAGAGGGTTGGACATGAGCAAAGTCATCGGAGCATTTAACGACTTGAACATGTCGATCAGTTTCAGCAGAGGTAATGCGAAAATACGAACTGGCCTGGGCAACCTCGCTCATGCTACCGCCCTTGTCAGAGACATGATCACCAGGCTGCCGCAGTCCCAATTGTCAGTCATTCCGCGCACAGTTCCAGATCAGGTCTCAGGCCCTGGTCAAGCGACGAGGCCAGCCACTGTCCAGAGTGGAGGCGGTCAGTCCGTTGTAGCGGGGCCCAGTGCGGGCTTTGTCAGCATCCCATTCGCGTATCTGTATGCACAGCCATCGGCTTCCGGTGGGGAATCTGGAAAGAACCTCACTCAACCGTTACAGCAGGCTGCACGCCCACCCGCCCAACCTGCTGGCGCGTCTGTTGCCAGTGGTTTCTCGATGGTGAGCAAACCGGCGCGTGCTGGCGACACCGACAGTAAGTTGTCACAAGCGGCGCCTTCGGGGCTTCTAGGCAGTGGACTGCAACAGAAAAGCGACGAAGACCCAAGTTTTGTAGTGGTGTCCACAGACGGGCAGGCGAGGGCAGACTGTGATGACGCCTCCCTGAAGGCTGAAGCTCTGGCCCATCTGCTCGGTCAGGACGCTGGTAAAGCCAGAACGGCGGATTCGTCTGACGCGTCTTCCGGTGTGCAGGCCCTACGACGAGAAGAGATTCCTTTAACGCCGAGTGAATTTTCCAAACTGGAGTCCTCTCACGACTGCAAAGCAGACGGGATTGAGGCCTATATCAAGCTTCTGCCAGGCAAAGTCGTCATCTTTGCCCTCAACTACGCTTCCATGAAGCAAGCTACACACTGGGTGAATATCAAGACCGGCAAGGTCAGGATATCGATGGCATCAAGAAGCAAGTAGGGCGTGAGCAGAGCAACAGATCAAAGATACAACCCAGGAGACAGCACGTTGACCGCATCTGCTGAACATCCAGACCGCCGTCTGCCTGAGTCCGCAGCGCGAGCCACGAGACCCACGCCGTCTTTTGCAGCGTCGTCGTCCCTCGACCCAATGCAGAAGGACGGGGGGAAATAGCATGCGCTGATCGCAAGCAGTTCCTGACGAACAGAGTGCTTGGGGTGTGTGTACGTGTACACGCACGGATCACTTTTTCACTCAGCGCCTGCACACCAATGTCGGTGCGGCCATAGAAAATATGACTCGTCAAGTACTTTAGTTCCACCCTCACAGACTTCCAGGCTTGCACGCACACACACACATACACACACACACACACACACACACACACACACACACACACACACACACACACACACACACACACACACACACACACACACACACACACACACACACACACACACACACACACACACACACATCCTCTAGCTGCCACACATATGCTTGCACACACTCACGCACGCACGCACGCACGCACTCTCTCTCTCTCTCTCTCTCTCTCTCTCTCTCTCTCTCTCTCTCTCTCTCTCTCTCTCTCTCTCTCTCTCTCGTGAGAGAGGCAGTGATGTTTTTGAGCGATTGCCATTGCAATGACTGGTCATTTGAGACCTATTTTATGCACCCATAGAACTCCGCCTAGTCCTTCCGACTACTTGTGAGAGTGACCCTTTTTCTTTCTTCTTCTTTCAATTTTTTCTCGCCCTCTCCCTTACTGTTCTTTATAAGATAAGCATTGATTGCTTCTGTTTTCATTTCCAGTACTAGTTATATGAACTGATCAGATGTTCTACTGTCTTATTTACTGGTTGTATGCTCATAATGTGTAATAGAGTGATGTATGCATGTGTGTACCTAGCGCTGTGAACACGCTATGTTTTGTGTGGAAATTCTCATGTATAACGTTTATCCAAACACGAAAGGTTCAAATAAACGCTTATTTACTTCTGACACGGACACACAGTATGCAAATGTTCGGGGAATTTCCTTTGTCAAGCCACAAAACGACACTTAAACAACAGATAAACGGTTAAAAACGATATCAAAAAAAAAAAAAAAAAAAAGAGAGAGAGAGAGAGAAAACGTATCTTGTTTTGGTTGAGTTTTTGTCGCTTGTTCGATGCTTGAAAAATTGTTGGCATGACAATAACGTACAATAGGTGTGATGTAATGAATATTATATGACATAAAACTGAAATGGAACAGAAGAGTGACAGAGAAAGGTGGGGGGGGGGGGGGGAGGAGAGAGAGCAAGCGTGCTGAGCTTTGGAATATGCATTCATGAGAAGAAAGACAAAAAAATTGATCCGACCTTGGAAAAGGAAAAAAGCTTCCAATTCCAAACATCCCTGGCGACGAATGGGAAAACCGGAGTACCCGGGGGAAAACCCATTAGTCGGATGCAGTGCAAACCCAGTGATATTAATCTTGATGAGGGTTTCACTGCCATCAAAGCTCAGGATTTTTTTTTTTTTTTTTTTTTGAGAGAGAGAGAGAGATGGGGGGGGGGGGAGAGAGACACACGCACACATACACTCTCACACAATCGTACATGCGTATACACGTACTAATGCAGTACTGTGGTAGGCTACAGTAAAGGCATCGGAAGGAGTGGGGAGAGGGGGGACCCATGTTCAACAGCATATTTACAGCCATGTAAGGTCGGAATAGACACTAGCCACGTAACAGCCAAATGTGGTTATTGACATTCATTCATTCCAGCTGGTTTCCTGCTGCCGTGTTTATCAATAAAGTGTGATTCTATGTCTTTTCTGTCATTCACACTGTCTGTAAAGAGAACCCACTGTCCTTTTACGCGAACGTTGTGGATGGCGTGGCCAGTTTGTTTAAAGTGATTAGCAGCAGGTTTGTCTCTGCGGTGTTTAATGCCCGCAAGGTGTTCTTTGAAGCGAGTGTCAAGGGTGCGTCCAGTTTCACCGAAGTAGAGTTGAGCGCCTTTGGTGCAATGAATGATGTATACAATGTTGTAGGTCAGGCAGCTGAACTGCTTCGTGATGTTCATCTGGGACTTAGGGCCAGATACAACGTATAACATTTAACTACTCCTTCATGCCTATATGTATATAAATGATGCCTGTAATTTGATATTTACTCATCAGTAGCTCAGCAAGGACTAGTTGTTAGGTTTTTGACCGAACTTAAACTACAATCCTTTTAAAATAAAGTTTTCGAATTCGAGTTCTCTCTCTCTCTCTCTCTCTCTCTCTCTCTCTCTCTCTCTCTCTCTCTCTCTCTCTCTCTCTCTCTCTCTCTCTCTCTCTCTCTCTCTCTCTCTCTCTCACACACACACACACACACACACACACACACACACACACACACACACACACACACACACACACACAGAGTTTTTCTTCAAACAAAAATCGATCATAGAGAATTCTGTGGAGACTGGTTAGCACGAATATCTTACTGCAACACATGTTCGATTGATTTTTTGTTGTTTTCGTGTATAGGTCTGTATATATTCATGTCCATTTTAGTTGGCAAGGGGTTTGGTCACAGCAGACATCTAGACCACTTACGATTTTGATCAATGTGTATCTTAACTTGTACTCAACTATGCTTTCAGTTTGTAAATCGCTTAGAGCTCGTTTTTTTTTTTTTAGCCGGTGAGAGTTGACACATTTTTTTGTTTGTATATCGCTTAGAGCTCGTTCTTTTTAGTTGATAAGAACTCGTTCTTTTTAGTTGATAAGAGCTCGTTCTTTTTAGTTGATAAGAACTCGTTCTTTTTAGTTGATAAGAACTCGTTCTTTTTAGTTGATAAGAACTCGTTCTTTTTAGTTGATAAGAACTCGTTCTTTTTAGTTGATAAAAGCTCTCACAAGAGCTACAGAAATTGAATTTAGTAGTAGTAGTAGTAGTAGTAGTAGTAGTGGTGGTGGTGGTGGTGGTGGTGGTGGTGGTCGTGATGGTGGTGGTGGTGGTGGTGATGGTGGTGGTGGTGGTGGTGGTGGTGGTGGTTGTAGTACAGATCGAGTAGTTGTTCGCTCGTCCGCGTTTGAAATGCAGGATAATTCTGTGCATTTATTCAGCTGGGATTCAACGCGATTTGAATTTCTTATGACCCCCATGTAGCGGGAGAGCTGCATAATCTAGCTCGAGTTACGGGCCTTGAGTTCCCCCTACACCTTCTCTCCAGTCTGACGCTGCCTACCAGCGAGTGGCCGAAATTCGATCATTCCCCTCGCCACGGAGCTGGGGTGTTTAATTTAATTTTATGACGTCAAAACCTAAGCCTGTTAAGCTTGCTAAATATATTAGTTGTAATTTTGAGTTATTTTGATTAAGCCAATAGCGAAACACAACGAAAAAAGAAATATTTAATTTTTGCGCCTTTGTTTGAGCATTTATTTTTGTCTTATATATAAAGTGTGGTAGTTATTTATTAGTAGTACTCGTGTACTTGTTCATAAGAATTGTCGTGTGCGAACGTAACTTCGCTTTCTAGCCCCCATGGGTAAAAAGCTCATTAAAACCCTTGAAACCCCTTGAATTTAACAGTTATATATATACACACAAATGATTGCATAGTTAGCCCACTCTGATAGATTGCATAGTTAGCCCACTCTGACTAGAGAGCCGGTTTGGCCTAGCGGTAAGGCGCTAGGCTGGTAAGCAAAAGGGCCTCAGCTCGATTCCGCTTTGGCTCTCCTTTCTCTTCAGAAAGGTTCTTGTGACTTTGTCCCTCGAAATTAATGGAACAAATAAATGGCTCTCATCGCTGCCCATCTTAATGCAGGAGTCATTATGCTGGTGACAGTGTTCCCCCACCTCCATATCCCCTTCCCCTCCTTCTCCTCGTCCCTATTAAGCCTCGTGGTTTCTGTGGAAATTAAAATTGCACCGTGCTTACTTAATCTTTTTAATGAATTATGCGTGAATGAGATCCAAACAGAAAAAGGTTCAAACGAACGCTTATTTATTTTGACACGGACACACGGCATGCAAATTTTCGGGGAAATCCCCTTTGTCAAACCACAAAACGACACTTAAACAACAGATAAACGGTTTAAAACGACGAAAAAAGAGAGAGAAAAACTTATCTTGTTTTGGTTGAGTTTTTGTCGCTTGTTCAGTGCTTTGAAGATTGTTGGTATGACAATAACGTGTAATAAGTTGATGTAATGAAGATTATGTGACGTAAAACAAATAAGCGTTCGTTTGAACTTGTTTGTGTTTGGATCTTGATTTAGAACGCTAGCAGTCATTCTGTTTCAGTCTTCTTCTTTTTTCTTCTTTTTTTTAAGCATGAATGAAGACATGACTGGGTTATATGCTCCATGAAGTGTTTATCGTCTATGTCTTTCTCTTGCTCGTTTCCATTTCAAATACTTCTTAACCGATGAACCTGTAAATGTAATCATGTGTAAATATATATAGACAATACATTTTTTTAATTTTTCTTTTAACCGGTAAGACTTGTAAATATAAGAATACATAAATATCTATAAGACGTTTTTAAATTATTTTCCAGAATACCACGCAGACCCTAATAAACAGATGGTAGATTCAAAGTAAGTGTACTCTGTATAATTAATTCGTCATACAGCCAAACGGTTTTAGCAAAATTAGATGTTTAAGAGCTTCTTATATATCTTGTCCCTAATATGTCGTATGACATCCGATGACATTAAGACCCAAGAGAGTAAGTTTCAGCGTATTCCCGTCGCTAATAAGCCTTATTAATTCTGTGGACGTAAAGGACCATGATTACTTAGTATCAATGATCAAATCAATGTTTTGTTTTATGTCTATTCACAGCAAGGTGATATCAGACAAAGCCAAAAAAATCCATATATTAGTAAGTTATAGTAACTTACCTACAGGATTGTGAACAATCAATTTAACAATAGGAGCCATAACATCAGTATTATACCAAATATCTTTTACTAGTTTCAGCGACTCCGTACTAAAATCCACCCGAGTTTACATGCTCAAAAATGTGTTGCTCTTACCTTAGATTTTAGAGTAAGTGACCTGCGCTAAAAGGTGCAGGCATATTTAAGTGTATGTTAAATTAGTAGGCTTGTTCTGAAAAGTGCAAGCTTTAGTTAAGTGTTTATTGGGCTCTCTTGTGCTGAAGAGTGCAGGCATACTTAAGTGTGCCTTTAATTAATTAACAGTCTTCTGCTGCAAAAAAGTGCATCCTACTTTCATAGGTAACTGGTATTGAGTGAGCGGGTAGCATAAGCTATAGGTATGGTTTAGTACGCAGATTAGATGCGGTAAGGTGTTAATTTGGTTTGGACTCGTGTTGTATGCTGTACATGTAATATTCGGTGGTCGAAATAAAATTACATACATTTCTTTATTTTGTTCGTCAGCCTAGTGTGTGTAAGAATATGCATTGAGACGGTGGTGGGCGTGTTTGTGAGCATATGTCACAATGTTTTCGTCATGTTATTGCGTGTGTAAAACTTCTGCCTCCCCGTATCTTTCGTCTAGTGTCTGTTTTAATTGGCATATGTGCTTAGTGAAACGGCATATGTTACCCAGCTCTGAAGAGCAGACAATCAACCAAACACGCAGGGATTCTCTGGATACATCAATCGATTGTAACGATCCTGAATTGAAATGCTCACTACATGAAGAAGACCAGAGATCATTATTTACCCCATTGTGAGTATCTCTCCTCCAGCCTCCCCCTGACATTAAAATGAGGAATGGGTTCCAAGTCCAGTTACTCCTGTTTGACAGCGCCAGTTCTATAGTAAAGCTTAAAGGCAAGAGAAATTCATACAGCACCAGTTAAACAGTCAAACGTAAAGCCTAAAGGTTAGTAAAGGCAAGGGAAAGTCAAAGTCACGACAGGAACACAGACTTTGTTTGCCAAATAATCCATGGGGTTAGCAGACACAAATGTTACAATGATTATTGTATTATTCCTGTCAGATTGTTTAGGCTTTAGAATTAGCCTACATACAGACAAACATTTTGCTATGATGCTCTCGTAACTTGCGTATTCTCAGTAACCACTACATCGCGCGTTTTTGTTAAAAATATTTCTGCAAGTTGCTTTCACTCTGTTGTCCTTCATTGTTGTAAACTTACCCGTTTATAACTTATTATTTATCCAGGAAATAAACCTCCTTTTCAAATTTGTTGCAGGTAGTACAAACCCGTTGTTAAATATTTACTTAGGTATTTAGTTTTTTCAACGAAAACGTCTTATAAAACCATTTTAATCCCTGCCCCGCTCTCTCTCTCTCTCTCTCTCTCTCTCTCTCTCTCTCTCTCTCTCTCTCTCTCTCTCTCTCTCTCTCTCTCTCTCTCTCTCTCTCTCTCTCTCACACACACACACACACACACTCACTCACACACACACACACACACACACACACACACACACACACACACACACACACACACACACACACACACACACACACACACACACACACACACACATCAAGAGCAAAGTTTACTCATTTTATTTGGCGATTGCGAAACGACAAAAACTGATACAGGTTTTTACTTCATTTCATTGCCTACCAGTCTGTTGCATATATGCATAATAAATGAAACAAGACCACTCGTGCAGCATATTTCCTTTGAGATATTAGAAAATGGTTACCATTCATCGAAGAAACAGATGGACATGCATGTGGTATCAGTGCAAAGCAACCCCACTCCAGCATGCTTTTCATGTAGCCAACGTGACACTAGAACTAAGAGCAAAATAATGATTAAATTGTTTTCCAGGTGCAAGCCACATTACGCAATGTATGTTAAATTTCATATGTATTAGAGATATACTGTTCTCTTTTCCCATGTTGCAATGTATTTCTACCCTGTAAACGAAATCAAAACTAAAACTTATCTGTGCGTTTCCGTGACACCGGCCAATCTTTTAAGTGGTCTCTACTGAGCGCAACGATTTTGGTACACACAGAGGGGAGACAAGCGGAGCCAGCATTGACGAGTCTGCATGCAGCAAGCGCAGACTCACAGGAAAAACTACTAGGAAACGGGCCTTCACCCAACGGGCTTTCCGGCGCCTTTCCTCCTAGCTCTGCCGTATCTAGTTAGCCTAGCCATCAGTTTCCGACAAACTGTCATCGAACACATTTTTCGTTGACATAATTACGGGCCTTCACCCAACGGGCTTTCCGGAGTCCTGCCTCCTAGCTCTGCCGTAACTAGTTAGCCTAGCCATCAGTTTCCGACAAACTGTTAGCTGACACTTTTTCGTTGACATAATTGCGAGCCCCCTCCCCCCCCCCCCCTTCCCCAACGGGCTTTCCGGCGTCCTTCTTCCTGGCTCTAATTAGTTAGCCTATAGCCATCAGTTTTCGAAAAACTGCCAGCTAACATTTTTTCGTTAACATGATTACTCTCGCAGTCGGGCCATTGTCGCATGGCAGAAAATGGCGGCTACCGCGGCACGCGGAAACTCGCCAGAGTCTGTGTGTAGAAACTGCCAGATCTGCAATAATTATATGTTATTGTCTACTGTGATGTAGTGTATGTTTAGGCACGTATTTAATTTTTCTGACGAGATAGTAATCTTGAATCTATTTGGCGTTAGGGTTAGCGTTTGGGTGAGGGTTCCGGGCTAGGGTTATGATCTTATGACTGGGTATGCCCCAGCCCTAAACCAATAGACCAAACCACCTTCTCGGCTTGCAGCCTAAAGCCCTGTATTCATGGGGCATACAACGTGTCCGCGGTCACTCCGGGGTGTTCACGGACCAAATATTCTCCGCGGATCTGGATCTACATTCTCTTTTGCCCGTACTAGGCCTAGTACTACGAAGAACCTAGCTGCCTGATTGGACAGTGGCATCTTTTAATTTATGCACGGGCTCCGCCAGATCGGCAGACGATAATTCTGGGCTTCGGTTCGAGTCGAAAAAGTGCCCTCAATTCGTTGGTGAATTTATGGCGTTTTGCTGATGTATGTCAATGGCCCACCACTTTCTTTGGAATTCCTCGGATCTCGTCTTCGGAAAGATAATTATCGGGAAAACAGGTTTTTGGCATTCATATCACTGATGCGAAGTCTCGCATACGTATGCGAATGTAGCGTGGCATCAAAGTTCCGAAGCAATTCTAAGTTTAGCCTAATTAGGAAGCAATTATGTTGTACAAGTTAGTCGTCTTTCCAGTTAAGACGGAGCTTAAGGTTTCGCCCCTTTTGCTGCCCCCTGGCAAGTTTCACCTGCCGCATGCTTTCCGGCAAGCATGGCTGGAAGTGCTCCTTGAGCCTGCTTCCAGAGTCGAGTATGAATCACGTGTGTGTGTGTGTGTGTGTGTGTGTGTGTGTGTGTGTGTGTGTGTGTGTGTGTGTGTGTGTGTGTGTGTGTGTGTGTGTGTGTGTGTGTGTGTGTGTCTGAAACAGTCAAAACAAGAAGAGCAGTAACAACAACATTAGCCAGAGGAGCAGCAACAACAGGAACTACAGTAACGACAACACAAATAGAACAGTATTAAATTAACAAGAACAGCAATAGCAACAAGAACAACAGGAAAAGCGGCAACAACAAGAACTGCAGTAATAACAACAACAATAACAGATGTGTCAACAACAGCAGTAACAACAAGAACACCAGTAAGGGAGAAAACAAGAAAGCTTGTTTTTCGGTTGCCGCTTTGATGCCGAGACTGTTCCTTTCCCCAAGTCACGGAAAATGCACGGCTTAGAATGAAATCATGGCACTGGGAAGACCGAAAAAGGTCAGTTTAAATCCATTACAGTCAATACAACCACAGTGATCTACTTGGAAACATCTCATTAACACCTCAAAGAAGCCGTAGAAAAAATGCAGGGTCCAGGTGTTGCATGGGAAGAAACAATTATCCACTAACTGATGGTCCAGGTGGTAGCAGGGAAGAAGCCGTTATAAAACGCATGGTCCAGGTGGTAGCAGGGAAGAGGCCGTTAAACAATGCATGGTCCAGGTGGTAGTACGGAAGACCCAGCCGTTGTACAATGCGTGGTCCAGATGATAGTAAGGAAGAAGCCGTTATGAAGTGCATGGTCCAGATAGTAGTAGGGAAGAAGCTGTTAAACAATGCATGGTCCAGGTGGTAGTAGGGAAGACCCAGCCGTTAAACAATGCATCGTCCAGATGGTAGTAGGGAAGTGGCCGTTAGACAATGCATGGTCCATGCGTAGTAGGGAAGAAACCGTTATACAATGCATGGTTCATGTAGTAGGAAAGAAGCTGTTATACGATGCGTGGTTCAGGTGGTAGTAAGGAAGTAGCCGTTATGCAGTGCATGGTCCAGTGATAGTGTGGAAGAAGCAGTTATGCAATGCATGGGCCAGTGATATTGTGGAAGAAGCCGTTATGCAATGCATGGTCCAGTGGTAGTAGGGAAGAAGCCGTTATACAATGCATGGTCCCGGTGGTAGTAGGGAAGAAGCCATTGTACAATGCATGGTCTAGGTGGTAATAGGGAAGAAGCCATTGTAAAGTGCACGGTCTGTCCAGATGACATGTGGGAAGAAGCCATTTACAACGCATGGTCCAGGTGATAGTAGGGGAGACCCAGCTGTTGTACATTGCATGATCCAGGTGGTAGTAGGGAAGAAGCCGTTATACAATGCATGATCCAGGTGGTAATAGGAAGAAGCCGTTGTACAATGCATGATCCAGGTGGTAATAGGGAAGAAGCCGTTGTACAATGCATGGTCCAGGTGGTAATAGGGAAGAAGCCGTTGTACAATGCATGGTCCAGGTGGTAGTAAGGAAGACCCAGCCGTTTAAATTGTATGTTCAGGCGGTAGTAGGGAAAAAGCTGTTATACAATCGTGTCCAGGTGGTGTTCCGGTTATTTATGGTCCAAACAGTCACCATAGCCAGTGATGCTGATGATGGTACTACTTTATTGGCATCACTGATGCTTCGTAGAAATCCGTGTCTGTAACGTGTAATCATCGTTACTATCATTTTTGGCGTTTAAAGTAGAGCAACGACTACTGCTCAACTCCGTTATTTAAAAAACTAAAGCCCGTTCTTAACTGGGCGAATGTTTGTTTGCCGAAGACACTTCGGAAAGTTCGACGAACTATGATTCGTTTCTTAATTGAACTGTTAGTTCGCCGAACATGATTCGGACAGTTCGACGAACTATACTTCGTTCTTAACTGGCTTTGTAATGAAATGCAAGCTTCGGCCCGAACTTGCGGCAGACAGCATGATCCAAAATATAGGCTAAAGTCAAGTCAATATACTTTAATCATCCCTCACAGGGTAATTCAGCTACTATGTCATTCTGAGTCCCAGAAACAAGGCTGCGCCTCCCACAAGTCAGCAAATTAAAAAAATCCCTCCGAAGCGAGTGAAGTAGCTAGCAACACCGTCGTCCATTTCTATTTTTATTTCTTCCCCATCCACAGGAGAGCTCTGTTCTCAGCCAGTCAGAGGCAATGTTCGTCGAATTGAGCAAATGTTCCCAGAACATGATGAGCGAAGCTTTTTAGACCCCGAATATAGCTTCGTCGCAGTTCGACGAATACTCCGAACTATATTCGCGAAGCAAAGGTTCGCCCTATTAAGAACCAACTATATTTACCGAAAACTCCCAACTATATTCGCGAACAAATGTTCTCCCAGTTAAGAACGGGCTTAAAGGGGATCCAAAGCGAACAAGCCTCACGCGCCCTATCCATAGGAAAGCAATAGAAAGTACACTAACGGGAGTTTTACACTACATTTATTGTCTAGTTTTGTAAGCATCGGCATTATAAAGTCGCACAAATACGAACGAGGGCGCCGTCTTTTTGACCAGGTCTATGAGTCATGAACGTGTGGCACCTGAGTACATTACGTCATGTCCCAATCTCGTTCTGCTTTTCAGGACAGAGAACGAACCAACATGATTATGGCCTGAGCTCAGATTCGAAGCATGGGAAAAAGTACTTCTGTCCACTTTTTTCTCCCCCTTACAGGCTAACTTGCATAGTTGCGGTCCCCTTTAACTGGTGAATCACGTGGGTGATATACATCTGAGTGACAATTATCCGTAACTGATTCAAAATTAACACATCATAGCATGACAGAGGACAATTACATTATTTCGTTAATGTTCATAATTTATCTATGGTTGCTGGTCATTGAAGATTAGGTCTAAAAAGTAATATAATATTTCATATAGTTAAGTAGCAAAATAAAGCCTGCCATAAAAAGAAGCCTGTGGTCTTTCCATGTTCGTCACACGAAATTAACGAATTAAGTCCCATGCTAGAAGTCACGTAAATATGACAATTAACGTCATCCTTGTGCAAACGAGCTTTATTTGTTTATCACAACAACAAAAAACAACGAGAACTTAGGAACTTGACCACATCATTTTGTAAACCTTGTTCACGAAATTAGTTATTTCACAAAACAACAACATACTGTCTCGGGGGAAACATAAGTATTGTTGGTGCTTGAGGTGGGGATGGGGGAGACACATATACAGACAGAGAAACAGAAGAAGAAGAAAAGGGAAACAAAAATTACAGAGACAGACTCTGAATATCGTTGCTTTGTTGTTGTTGTTGTTGTTTTCCCGATGTATAGGGGCAGTCACGATCACGCCAGGTAAAAGAGAAAGACAGAGACAGGTATAAAGAAAGAAGGCAGGGGGGTCACATCTAACCGGGTGCGACTTGATGTACCAGATTTTTCCGCCAGAATCAAGAGTGTTTTGTTAAGGAGTTGTTGTTGTTTGTTTGTGTGTGTGTGTGTGTGTGTGTGTGTGTGTGTGTGTGTGTGTGTGTGTGTGTGTGTGTGTGTGTGTGTGTGTGTGTGTGTGTGTGTGTGTTTTTTTTGTTTTTGTTACAACAATAGTTGTATATAGTTCGTATTAACGAGTTAATAACGTGATCCTCGGGTGAGTCAGTGTGAGCCGGTTTGGCCTAGCTGTAAGGCGTTAGGATGGTAAGCAGAGGGACCTCGGTTCGAATCCGCTTCGGTTCTCCTTTCTCTTCAAAAGTGTAGTCTGTGGACACGGTCTTGTGACTTTGTCCCTCACAATTATTAAAACATTAAAATCGCTGCCCATCTTAATGCAGGAGTCATTCTGATGGTGACAGTGTAGCGATAGGTATATGATCTCCCTCCTCCCCCACCTCCATACCCCCTTCCCCCCATCTCCCCGTTCCTAATAAGCCTTATGGTTTCTGTGGACGTTAAGCACCATATCACTCACATACTGTGAGTCAATCATGCTGGTTCAGGATAGAGTAAGTTTCATATGCAGTGTACTTAGAAATCTCCTTCTCTCGGCTGAGAGCGAGACGCATGGCCCAAGGCGAAAAATAACAAATGACTCTTATGGACTTGAAAAACGAATGGTGATTGTTCAAACACAATTTAAATATACGTTTGGTGTACATAAATGTAGTGCAATATTAACAAAGTTATAAATGACGTTAATAATTATGGAAACTGAAGTTTTAGGGGTTTTTTGTTTTTGTTTTTTGCGGGGTGGGGGGATGTTGTGGGGGGTGGGGGGGGGGCTTTTTTAGTGTGTGTGTGTGTGTGTGTGTGTGTGTGTGTGTGTGTGTGTGTGTGTGTGTGTGTGTGTGTGTGTGTGTGTGTGTGTGTGTGTGTGTGTGTGCGTGCCTGCGTGTGTGCGTGCCTGCGTGTGTGCGTGCTCGCGTGCGTGCGCTCGTGCTGTTACTGCGTACTTTGCCTTAGGTATCTGAATGAGAGATAGAAACTGAACTGTATACTCAGTATTGATGTACATAAATAGAACGCGATATTAACGATGTCACGTAATAAGATAGTAACTGCTGTGTGTGTGTCTGTTTATTTGTGGGAGTATTTACATGTCGTTCCTGCGTACTTTGCTTTAGGTATCTGAGAGACAGACAGACAGACAGACAGACAGACAGACAGAAAGACAGAGAGAGACAGAGAATTGCATTGTAGTAGATGAATGCACGTTAATAAATAAAAGTCACACAATGGAGTGCTTGGCAAAACAAAAGGAATAAAACATTATTATTACTGGTGCTGGAGGTGAGACTGGAGCGGACACACAAAGAGATTGAAAAAGGGGGACAAAAGACATACGACAGATGCTGAATACCATTACTTTGTTTTTCCGATATATAGGGGTGTCCGCGATCACGTCAGATAAAAGACAAAGGCAGACAGATATAAAGAAAGAGAGCAGGTTGGAGGGACGTCAGAGCTGGGGAGCTGTGTGAAAGTCGAGGTGGACGTCCTGGGCTCCCGTTCCTAATAAGCCCACGGTTTCTGTGGACGTAAAGCAACACTTCAACCAAGGAGGGGCGTGTGGGGAGGGGATGGCAGATGCCAGATGGGGGAGTGGGGGGGGGGGACAGAACTTGGAATTTAATATCTTGTGAAACACGGAACGGAGAGACAGAACAGGCAAGCAGAGAGAAATACAAAGTGAGCGGGTGACGACCATGTATATTCAAGACAGCGGTGCCTACCATTCTTAAGAAAATTCACAAAAGCAAGTCACTTTGCGTCACAAAATCGAAAGTGAAGTTGGGTTCTGTATTAACGTGAGGTCATTCTTAATTAGTTAATTCATGGCGGGTCACGAGAGCAACTCCGTTCCCTACACAGTTCGAAATATGATTTATGTGTTTTGATCAGCGTTTGTGATTGCTCGGCCCTTATGTCGTGTTTCCAGTCAGCTTCATGCTTCATATCAGTAGCAATGGCCCCATGACAATACGGAACCCAACATCGTGCTAGATATTGTGACCCGCCGTGACCTATATTTCTGAATGGTCCGTATAGTTACTACGATCAGTGTACTTACACGTATCAATCCATCTGTTGAAGGTCGCCATCCATTTCTTTTGAGATGTCAGTGCGTAAATCTTGATGTATTCAAGATACCACTTGTCTCCGTTTTCCGAGAGAGTCCAGTAACTTACTTTGTATCTCCGTATTATGATGGATTTCATCTGTGGTAAGATTCAGTTCAGTCCAGTTAAATTCAGTTCATTTATGTTTAACACAGCAGTTAAACCTTCGCAAAAGCCTGTATTCACTCTACCCGTCAGTCCGTGGTGTCGCCAATACTGCTTTTGAACAGAAGTCTAAAGTAAAGAGAAACCGAACCGAAGAAAGCGTCATCATCTCTATCGATAAGAAAAATTGTAACACACAGCAGTTTCTCACTGGAATTCTCATCCTGTCGG
Organism: Alviniconcha strummeri; assembly: GCA_963584105.1. Lineage (NCBI taxonomy): Eukaryota > Metazoa > Mollusca > Gastropoda > Provannidae > Alviniconcha > Alviniconcha strummeri. The sequence goes on along the minus strand of OY757544.1, from coordinate 27,913,219 downwards.
TTAAATATAGACGTTTAAAGTACGCTTAAACACGATCGTGATTACTGCTATTTCGTTAATACAGTCTGTCAGTGACGTCACAAAGAGTGTCAGATATGTCACGAGCTGTTCTTAACTGGTAAAGAGCCAACTAACATGGCTGCACCCCGAGGAGTTTGAATCTGTTGCAAAAGAAATGTAAAAGTTCTTTCATATAAATGTTGACAGAACAACCAAGTGAAGCCCGCAGATGGAAATATTTGCACAGTTTCATGCGAACCTGATGATTTGCTGTGGTTCCCATTTAAGTAAACGCATGCCGCACACGTTATCACCCATTCGCGCACACACACACACAAATGCAGAAACACACACGAAACGCACCACACCTAACATTTGATAGACTGCACATTTCGTATCGCTTATCGCTGTGCATGTTCAAGCCAGCACCTAACAGTCGGGTCGCCATTATCCCACCCTCCCCTCCTCCGCACGCCTCCAGGGTCGTGCAAATCTGCACTCATTCGGTCGCATACGACTAAAAGGCAGCGGGCACAGAATAGCGCTATAAAGGAAGCAGGAATTAGTGTGGAAGCCGGCCTTACTGTAGAGGATGTACTTGGCAACAACAACAAAAAAAGAGAAAGACTCGCGGGAAGTCCAAATTGTAAGCTGTCCGATGTCTGAGGCATGATCAGCCATGTCAGGGTTTCATTCTCAAAGGATTGAATGGGAAATGCTGCTAAATCAGTTATCCTGTGGGCATCCAGACAAAACGGTCTCTTGATGCCTTGACTCATTGTTACATACGCCCTATGTACAACGCTAGCTGACCATCCCGACACACAGTCGATAGTACAAACCACGCGCTCTACACGAGGTGCGAAGCCAAGGTCAAGGTTGCGGCTCCGCGGCAAACGGCCTTTCGCCTTCGTGAAGCGCCTGGGGCTCTTGTCGAGATGTCCATAAAAAAAAATTAAAAATTGTTTCCCTAGATTTGAAATTCTTGAAGTCTCAGTGGCTTACAAACAACTTGAAAGACGGCGAAGAAATTAATCACCAACAGAAAATGCTCCAGTGATTCACATTCAAGGGCAAATTATATGTATACATAATGGGAAACAATCGTAAGAGTACTGGTCTTTGCAGGGGTAACCAATCCTATCCCAAATTACGCACAGACAATTACCGGAAAATCTGCGAAGGGTGTGAAATACCCAAAACGAGAAATAATGCCAAGTGCTGCTACTGAGTACTATTAATAAATATTCACACATTCACGCCAGTCATGAAATAAAATGTCACTACGACAACAAAATAAGCGTGAAAAAAGGGAAGAAAAAGGTAGGACTACATTTAGACATTTAAAAACAACCTCTGCGTAGGCCTACATGCAACATACAATTAATATGTCATAAAATACAAGTACTACTATTAATAACGGCAATACAAATCAGTATTTTCTTCAGCCTCCTCCCCTTCCCCACCTCAGAGTACCCGCGTCCTCATCTGATATTCAAAACAAAAATACGCCTAGCCTGTTACACCCAGATCCTCATCCTGTGCAGTACACCCAAACCAGCTTTGGGCATTATTTTTTAGATAGCTAAAATGTATTAGCTTTCATAAGGTACCACAATTTGTTGGTTTCACGGATACGTTCATGAAAAAAAAAAAAAAAAAAATAATAACCCCCCCCCCCTCACACACACACACACACCATCCAACCCCATTCCACACGATTTTTTTTTTTTTTTTTTAAATCACAGTGGAAAATCGATTCTATTAAGGTCTTGTGACAGAGTCCAAGAAGTCCGATTTGATGCGGTCGAGCAAAAAGCTAATAAGTATGATCTATCAAAATACCTCGAAAATTGGATGCTTTTATCCAATCTGTCCGCTTTCTTTTGCCAAGCGACCTGACTAAAATGCAGGACCATACAGGTCTGATCTTGAGCGATGCTGCGCACGGCATCGTTGCATATTTTTTTATTTTATTTTTTTATTACCGCTCCATGGAACGACGTGTGTCGCCATGTTCTCCATTTCTGCTCTAGCTGCTGCCTCACCGAGCGTTCCTATTTTCTGTGTTCCCGATTTTTGCCCTCACCGCTTCCCCGCAAGAGCATTAATATATATTTTCTGTATTCTCGATGTTTTCCCTCATCGGTGCCTCGCAAGAGCATTCCTAATTTCTGTTCCCGACGTTTGCCCTCACTGCTGCTGCCTCGTAAAGCATTCCTATTGTCTATGTTCCCGATTTTTGACCTCACTGCTGCCTCACAGAGCGTTCCTATTGTCTATGTTCCCGATTTTTGACCTCACTGCTGCCTCGCAGAGCATTCCTATTGTCTATGTTCCCGATTTTTGCCCTCACTGCTCCCTCACAGACCGTTCCTATTTTCTATGTTCCCGATTTTTGACCCCACTGCTGCCTCGCAGAGCATTCCTATTGTCTATGTTCCCGATTTTTGACCTCACTGCTGCCTCGCAGAGCATTCCTATTGTCTATGTTCCCGATTTTTGCCCTCACTGCTCCCTCACAGACCGTTCCTATTTTCTATGTTCCCGATTTTTGACCTAACTGCTGCCTCGCAGAGCATTCCTATTGTCTATCCCAGAGGAGAACTAGATGCACCTCTGTGTAGGTACACAGGAGTTACAAGAAAGGTACCGTTTAAGCTCCGGATATGTTCCCGATTTTTGACCTCACTGCTGCCTTACAGACCGTTCCTATTCAAGTTCTATGCTCCCGATTTTTGACGTCACTGCTGCCTCGCAGAGCATTCCTATTGTCTATGTTTCCGATTTTTGACCTCACTGCTGCCTCACAGACTGTTCCTATTTTCTATGTTCTCGATTTTTGACCTCATTGCTGCCTCACAGACCGTTCCTATTTTCTATGTTCCCAATTTTCGACCTCACAGACCGTTCCTATTTTCTATGTTCCCGATTTTTTGCCCTCATTACTGCCGCACCACCGATGAATATAATAATAATAATGATAACAGAGCGCTTTACAACTTATTAAAGACTACCATGCAATGCATGCATGTATATATATATGTAACCGGACCTGCGGCCCGTTCCTCATTTTAGGTTCAGGGGGAGGCTGGAGATTGCCAAGGAGAGACACTCACACTGGAATAAACCATTGTCTCTAGTCATCCTCATGTAGTGTGCCTTTCAATGTCAGGTTCCTCGCGTTGTGTTCAAAATCACTACAATCGACCGACCTTGGTATCCAGAAAAAACCCTGTGTTAGTGTTTGGTTGTTTGTCCGCTCCTCAGAGGTAGGTGTGCCGTTTCACTATGCACTTATGCCACTTAAAACAGACACTAGACAAAAGATAAGTGGAGACAGAAGTTGTACACATGTACCAACATGACGAAAACACTGAGGCACGCTCACAAACGCGCGCACTGACCACACTCCGTCTCAGTACATACTCCCATTATAGTGACGAACCAAATAAAGAAATGCATACAGTTTTATTTACACTACCGCATGTTACACATACAGTACACACAAGAGCAAACCAAACCGACGCACGACTATGTCTAACCTACGCACTAAACCATAGCTAACTTAGCTACCGGCATAGGCTCAGTACCAATTACCTACAAAAATAAGCCGCACCCTTGCATTACTTGCACTTTGCAGCACAAGAAAGCAAACAAACATAAACTTAACTAACGCTCGCACTTTGCAGCACAAGTCTTCTAATAACTTAACTTAACATGCGTGCCCGCACTTTGCAGCACAGGTCTCTTAATAACTAAAACATGCGTGCCCACACTTTGCAGCACAGGTCTCTTAATTACTAAACATGCGTGCCCGCACTTTGCAGCACAGGTCTCTTAATTACCAAACATGCGTGCCCGCACTTTGCAGCACAGGTCTCTTAATTACCAAACATGCGTGCCCGCACTTTGCAGCACAGGTCTCTTAATTACCAAACATGCGTGCCCGCACTTTGCAGCACAGGTCTCTTAATTACCGAACATGCGTGCCCGCACTTTGCAGCACAGGTCTCTTAATTACCAAACATGCGTGCCCGCACTTTGCAGCACAGGTCTCTTAATTACCAAACATGCGTGCCCGCACTTTGCAGCACAGGTCTCTTAATTACCAAACATGCGTGCCCGCACTTTGCAGCACAGGTCTCTTAATTGCCAAACATGCGTGCCCGCACTTTGCAGCACAGGTCTCTTAATTGCCAAACATGCGTGCCCGCACTTTGCAGCACAGGTCTCTTAATTACCAAACATGCGTGCCCGCACTTTGCAGCACAGGTCTCTTAATTACCAAACATGCGTGCCCGCACTTTGCAGCACAGGTCTCTTAATTACCAAACATGCGTGCCCACACTTTGCAGCATAGGTCTTCTAATAACTAAGGGAAGAGCAACACACTTTTTCAGCATGTAAACTCGGGGGGGGGGGGGGGGGGGGGGTAGGGGTTGACCAGCACTTTTCAGCACATGGTACAGAAACCGGGCAGGCACTGTCTTTTATACCGCACCGCGCGGCACCGGTCAGTCGCTGGCAGGCAGCGTCCGACTGGAGAGAAGGGGTGGGGGAACTCAGGGCCCGTAACTCGAGCTAGCTTGCACAGCTCTCCCGCTACATATACATATATATATACCCACATACAAGTCAATGGCATGAAAATAATCAACATACTTATACATACAAAGCATATTAACACACACACACACACACACACACACACACACACACCACACACACACACACACACACACACACACACACACACAACACCACACACACACACACACACACACACACACACACACACACACACACACACACACACACACACACACACACACACACACACACACACACACACACACACACACACATATACGTATGATCGCGCGCGCCCACACACGCTCACTCACAGGATCGCCCGCATGCGCACACACAAAGCCAATGCCACATCAATAAAGAGGCTATACTGGTTTGAAAAGATACGTTTTAGAGATTAGTTTTGAAGGCAGGCAGAGCAGAGCTGTGATGGACAGCGAAAGGGATAAAATTTAAGATTTGTGCATCAGAAGCTGTTACTGGTAAAAGTACTGTTTGTAGAGGTACGTACGTTTTACAACTAGTTTTGAAGGTAGGAATGGCGGATATATGACGAGAGCGAAAGGAAGAGGATTCCAGATTTGTGCAGCAGAGAAACAGTAGGCATGAATCGCACGATGCCAACGGTTGACTTAAATTGACTTGTTCTCGTTAATTTATACATCATGACAACACAAGGACTTACCTCTCCGACATATCCAATCAGCTTCTTAAGTAATCTGTGTGATTCCTAAGGAAGTCTTTCTTGCCTGGATTATCCAGAAACGTATAAGCAGCTCGGCACTCTGCGCCGTCCAAACTGATAATAACATCATCGTCTGTTCCTGCATATACACTGGATCCCGTTTTCGTGGCTATAAGGTAGGTCTCTTGAGAAAGAAAAGAACATAAATATCTAGATTGATTGATTCGTGATGTTTAAGGAGAATCAAAACAAACAAACAAAAAGAATCTTTTCAGCGGTCTGGGAGACTCGAATTTCTACGTCCGCAGTACTCCGGGGTTAGTTATTGGACTTTAATAACGTCATGTCAATATAAAAGGACCAATTCAGGACAAGTCAAGAAAGCCACAATATTGGTAGTCTTTCTTTAGTTGTTATTGGTTGAAACATTATCTCCGTTTATGGCCGCTGCTGAACCACTAAGGAGTTCTCCCTGAGCGAAACGCGTCTGACTGGCGGTCAAAAACTAAATCAGACCTTTCAAGGTTCACTTCTTATGCTAGTGACTGGTGAGACACTCCTGTTTTCATTGGCTTAATAGGTTAGCACTTAGCGCCAACAATTGAAGCGGACCCGGAAACGGCCTTGTTGCAGCACGTTTTGTCACCCCGGCATGTTTTCTCTTTCTCACAGAGGGGACAAAACGTGTCAAATTTGATGCACTGCCTGCATGTTTTGTCACTCCGGCACGTTTCCTCATCACGTTGTGACCAATCGTGCCGAATAGTTCGCAGTTCACACGCTGCACGTTTTGTCACCCCTTCGCCAGCAGCACTATGATCTTTCTTCTCCCTTCTATGTGTGTGTGTGTGTGTGTGTGTGTGTGTGTGTGTGTGTGTGTGTGTGTGTGTGTGTGTGTGTACACACTCGCGCTCGCGCGCACACACATACACACACGCGCGCGCGCGCGCAATCGCGCACACGTACGCGCAGCGCGCGCGCGCGCGCGCACACACACACACACACACACACACACACACACACACACACACACACACACACACACACACACACACATGTACTGAGATCTAAGTTAAAAATGCACAATGGCTGCACGATTTGTCTCCATCTAAGTGGTGACAAAACAAGCCTTATGCTTCCAAGTTCGTCCATTGCGAAGATGGCTTCAACTGTGAGTACGTAGGTGGCCGAAGAGGCCATTTTGGGTTTAAGTGCGGGGGTGGGGGGGTGGGGGGGGGGATCTGTGAGTACGAAGGTGGTCGAAGAGGCAGTTTTGGGGTTGAGGGAGGTGGCTTGATTTGTGAGTACGCAGGTGGCCGAAGAGGCCATTTTGGGGTTGAGGGGGGTGGCTTGATCTGTGAGTACGCAGGTGGCCGAAGAGGACATTTTGCGCATGGAAGATTCTTTGGCTGAGTGCATGGACAGGGAACTGTAGCCGCAAACAGTGCCAAAGGGTCGCTGGGTCTCGTCTTTCTGGCTTGCCTCCGTTGTTCTACTGCAGCAGTTCTGTTGGTAATTAACAGATTGCAGCTCCACTCAGCATGGCCCTGGACACACTCCCATCGTCGCTTTCCGGCACCCTCCTCCTTGAAGGAAGGATGTCGTAAACCAGTGCTTGGAGTTTGGGCCCTGGGCTGCACGTATACCTTGTAAGTATCGTTTATATACACATACGGAGGAGGTTGCTCAGGTCACGCAACACGTGCGCGCCACATTTCTCCAGAAGAAGGATGTTTAAGCATGAAATTATGTTTGCTATCATGGGCAAAGAAAAGGAAAAAAAATGAGAAATGGAAACAAATTCCAAATGAAATGATGTCCTAGGTAAAACCTCTTGCTGCTTTTTATCAGATCATCTGCTAGGTACTTTAAGGGTTTGGAGCTGATTAGAAACGCATTCTGGAGAACCGTTTTGTCCCGCTGGTTGGACAATAAACAAAAATGGTCTACTGAGACAGCTAAACTAGCATTAGAGAAACATTGCCTATAGAATAATTCACACATCTCATACAGAAAGCAGACATTATTTTTCTCGAGACTGGACTGATTATTTTTTTCGAGACTGGGTTGAGACTAGATCTCTGTGGTCTGATAAATTTTCCTGTTCAGTCTTCCAATGAGTTTCTTGTAATAAAAAGAAATGAAACAAATACAGCTTTATTATCTAAGAAAGTCAAATAGGTCCTTTTTCTTTTTGAAGTTTTTTTTAGTTCATTAGCATTGCTGTTGACAGTAGTATGTGGAGACAATCTGTTGAAGGAGCGTGTGAGGAGGGGGCATTCATCATCACTGACATGGGCAGAGAATGGACCAGACACACAATACATAACAGCCGACAATGAATTGTCAAATTGAGAAAAGCACATGTCTCAACAAACCATGAGAGTGCCAAATGCAGTTTCTGTAGTATACACAGAGGAGATTGCATCACCCGGACTATCATCAGCAAACTGCGCAATTTCACGTTCTTTGTCATTAATAATAATAATATCGTATCATAATACCAAGAATTTCCACGCAAAACAAAAACAATTAAGGCCAAATTGGATTGCCTTGACAATATCATCTGTCAATAGAAAACCAGGGCGAAGTATGCCCATTAACATTGACAGCTGATTTAATTTTGTTGCAAAATGTATAGATCCACTGAAAGGCCTTCAGTACTTTCATCATAAGCTTCAAATCAACTGAATCGAAAGCCTTCTTGAAGTCAATACAAATAAACAACCAAAGCAGATTATTATAAATCAGATAATGAATAAGATCATATATAAGTCTGTGAGGGTGCCCACAGGGTACCGACTTAGAAAAAAAATTCCACTTCGAGTTTCCAAGGATGAAGCTCCAACGCCATTGCCGATAGTTGGGCCATTGTTTATTTCTCCCTAATCTTTCCGCCTGCCTTTCTTGTTTCCCTGGTTTTGAAATATTTCACTCTCTGTTTTTGTTTCTATCTTTCGCGAGCCTTGTCAGAATCACCACTCGGTCCCAACAGCTGCAAAATAGGACTGGTCAGAGCATATATAGTTTTGTATTCGGGGGGGGGGGGGGGGGGGGATAAAGATTCAAAGGAAAGAAAAGACACGCTGGGCAATTAAATCTAGCACGTGCAACCTGCGCCGCCTTTAAGAATTAATTAGCAAGGCGGATAGCAGGATTCAGTTGCAGCAGATTGCTCTTCGGCACTTCTTATTTACAAAACAACTCAGACCTAGAAAGTACTTACCGTCTTTGTTGCATTTTCTCTTCTGACGATGGCGACCTTGTCTATGCATACAAAAACAGAAAACAGACGCAGTGATAAACAGCTTGTGGGTTTCTTTCACACGCGCATACATACTTGTACGCACGCGCGCGCACACACACACACACACACGCGCGCGCGTGCGCGCGGACATGTTTTTGTGTGTACGCACGTGCTTGTGTGTGTGTGTGTGTGTGTGTGTGTGTGTGTGTGTGTGTGTGTGTGTGTGTGTGTGTGTATGTGAGTGCGCGCGCGTGTTGTGTGTGTGTGTGTGTGTGTGTGTGTGTGTGTGTGTGTGTGTGTGTGTGTGTGTGTGTGTGTGTGTGTGTTGCCTGCAGTGTGTGTGCGTTGTGCCTGTATGAGTGTGTTTATGTGATTTTTTGTTTGTTTGTTTGTTTTGTTGTTGTTTGTTTTGTTTTGTTTTGTTTTTTATTGCATTATTATTTTAGTACTGCATTATGTGAGGTGCTTAGAACGTGTATTTTTGGATTTGCCACATATAAATACCATTTTGATTGTTTTGATCTTTCTTAAACTTGTTTGTCATAACATGAACGTATTTCAGTATAAATAATAACACTTTTCTTTCTCTGTGTCTCTCTCTGTCTGTCTGTCTGTCTGTCTGTCTGTCTGTCTGTCTCTCTGTCTCTGTCTCTGTCTCTGTCTCTGTCTCTGTCTCTCTCTCTCTCTCTCTCTCTCTCTCTCTCTCTCTCTCTCTCTCTCTCTCTCTCTCTCTCTCTCTCTCTCTCTCTTCAAATTTGTTGGTATGGTTTGATTGTTACATTTGCATATATTTATATGACTCTATGTTATTCAATCATGTTGCAGTTACCGCACTAAAACCTTATTCTTATTCTAATACTAGTTTGCTTCAAATACACCACGGCCATACTCTTCTATTACAGTTGTAAGATTAATCTTCTTTTTTTTTAATAGTTCAGTAAACACCATCTAAAATGGATTATAACCGGTACTATACTGATCTACGGTGACTGCGACACATTGTTTCCTGTTACTGCAAACTTCAAACACGTTTCGTGGTATCAAGTTAACCAGCGCCGTTCCATTTGCAAAATCACATGTCATAATAAAGCTTGTATATAGATCTCATACTCCGAGGTAATGTTTTACTTATAGGTCTAACCATATTAATCTCGGACGATTTATTTTTACTGGTACAAGTAATGTGAGGTAAACGTTTATGCTACGATAGGATGTTTGGGGTTTATTCACGCTGCGCGTAGAAGGTGCTTAAATCAACATAATTATGGCCCTAATTTTGAGAGTTAGTGAGTTTATTTTCAAAGATTTCCAGTTTTCGAAGGTTGGTTATGCACTTGTTTTAAACAGGCATCTGTTCCTAAAAAAGCAGTATGTGACTTCATAAGATAACGCGATTTTGCTAACGTACGTCCACGGATCAACCACGTTGAGTTTTCATAAAAGAGAAAACATGATTCCTTCTGCCATTAATCTTAGGACACTCTACTGTCTAATATTTGCGAAGATTCCTTTGGAATAAAGATAAGGGATGGTCAATCAGAATAATGATAGGAGGAAGAATAATTCAGTGCCCCTAAGTTTGCAATAAATTCCTAAGCGCATACATAATCATAACGAACAATCCTGCAAGACATACAGTAGACAGCACTACACAATAATCACAAATCAAAATACTACATTACTATATACCAGCACTATCACCAGTAAAGAAGAAACAAACGTGGTGACCTCTTTCCATGGAAACTTATCATAATTCAAGTTTTTGGAGGACCAGTTTCTGATAGAGGAATTTTCGCTCTTTTTTGTGATATGCATAGTTTTTCTTTGTACACTTTCGGGAGCCTCTATTCTGGATATTCCAGGTGTATCAATCAGTCTACGGTATGATCGTCTGCGTGTTTTTTGTTGTTGCGGACAAGTGTATATACTTTTAATTATGTGTGTGTGTCTGTGTGTGTTGGGGGTGGGGTGGGGGGGTGGATAGGATGAGAATAGTGATGGTTATACTTGTGTTTATTGTATTTTGTGATTTGTGCGATACTACGTGCTGTTGCGTACTTTTAAACTGTTAATCTTTTACACATGTACACTGTCTTTGCTCTTTATGTGTGGCACCCACATTTTCCTTTGAAGGAGTAAAGAATTTCTTGACTTGACTGTCAGTGTTGTCGTTTGTTTATATTTGTCTATTTACCGCACTTCAAGGCACTTTCTTTCTTGTAACACTTGGTGAATAAAGATTCAAACACATAAAATGTAAAAAAGAACGCTATTTATTAGTACAAAACACAACACGCCAATTTTCAGGGCAGTCCCCTTTTTCAAGCTACAAAATGGCACATAACACTTTCACTGCCATCATGCCGCTTGAAAACGACCAATATCCGAAATTTCAAATCCCAAGTCTTTTTATTTTTTTTATTGCATTAAACAAGTGAAAGGATTTCCATCAAAACGCACAGTACTGAAAGTAGATGTGTAACAGAACCGGAAAAGATACTGTCTGCACGCGTGGCCGTGCACTTTTCAGCACGGAATTTTGACAGGCTGGGGCATTGAGGGGGTAAAACAAGAGTTAAACGGTGATAAATGAGATGTAGAACTCGGACACTTATCTGCTTTTAGCTGAGCTATGTTGTTTTCGTGTCCAGTGGTTTAGTCTTAATAAATAGCGTTCTGTTTAACCGTTCATGTGTTTGGATCTTGTTTTACAATGCTATCGGTTATTCCTGTTTCAGATTTTGTTTGGTGAATAAGGGATGTGAAAGATATGGCACTGTATATTGTGCAACAACCGGACTTACAGGTCGTCAACCGTTAAAGATGAGTTCTGGCTTAGCCTGTGATGAGCAGTCTTCGACAGAGTGTGTTTGCCTGTCCAGACAACAATCAGAATGTCCTGTCAGTGTGGAATTAATACATTGCGTTTTTTGTTTTTGTTTGTTTTTCTGTTTCTTTTCTTTCAGCTTTACAACAAAAAGACCAGCAGACAAACAATCGACATATTACGTTATTAGACTCTAGTCATCTTTCTCACTACTTCATTTCACTGGGGAGAAAATAATAGCCTGTTTCAATCCAGACTTGGTATACAAAGTGCATATTTGAGTCCTGTGTATGGGACACTGAAAAGAGAAATGTTACGGGGGTCAGTAGGCGACATGTAAAATGTAACTTTCACCTGGCCTGCGAGTAAATCAAGGTATACCAACTCCACCAGAGGTATATCCTCAATATTTATTCCCTGAGTATATATAATAGACCTTTACAATCATTTTCGTGTTTGCATTTTGCCTACAACTTTGTCTCTCAGGAAGAAAGGGAAAAAAAGGTCGTTTGCTTCCCACACATCATAAAATTCCAGAATCAAGATGAAGTCTCAAACCATACTCAGGTCAGACGAACAAGCCCAGTCTAAAAACAAGGGGGAAGAAGGAGGAGGAGAGAAGAACAACAAGTTCATTAATGATAAAAGACAGTAGAGGATGGGGAAAAAAAGGACACTCACCGCCCAGCACGAAGACGCTCATCATCAGCAGGCCAGCAAGAGTGGTCAAAGGAAACCCAAGTGTCATTGTTGCTCAGTCAACCGGTAGGATCGCCTTCTGCACAAGCCGTTTATAAGGAGACCACGTCTCTCTTTGTCTTTCGGACGTTTTTTGTGTCTTCGTGGCGATGATGCTCTGTGTGCTTCAAGCAGACGAGTAAAAAAGTGAAGGAAGGAATCTGCCTGCCACTGAGGTTCAAAAAAGAAAAAGGGGGAGAATCTCCGTCGTCTGATAACAATTGTAACAGTGTTTGAAATCGGTTGAAGCGCTAGCTTATCAGTGGCTGGATGTTTTAATCATGTACATGCATCTATCATTTTTCATGTTCTGAGAGTCACTATAGTTCTCTATAGCCACCATTGGCCATTGTCGCTGAGTGGTTGACAGGACGTTAAACTCCTAACTTACTACCAAACTAAGTCTAACTTGTTTTTTGTTTTGTTTTTCTATTTGATAGTCTCACACATTCCTTCATTCATATGGAAATGTCTAACCTACTACAAGATTGGTCCCATTTTTGCAAGGTGGGTACATGCACTGATTTTACGCAGTAGTACGAAAAATGGAATCATGATTTCAAGGAAAATATATGGTGGGAAATCACCCTACCTTCTTTGAATACTGAAGTTTTGGTAATCCTTGTAACAAGCAGTAGATTTATTTCGGACCCAGTAATGGATCTAACTCTTCTACTGGGAAAATATTACATTTTATTATATAAGCTGATTATGAGAAACTGTTCTGAGTGTTCAAATGATTAAATATATTATTAAACAGACAAATATGAACATAACAGCACATGTAGTAATATATAATTATATGAAATAGAAGAACGTTGGCAAAAATACAAGTCCTTCATAGTATGAACTTACAACAAAAATGTGAGGTAGAACATGACAATTATAAATTGGTACCAAGATTTTGTGTGTATGTGTTACCTAGTAGCATAGACGTGTCTGTGAACATGGCCTTTACAACACAGTCTCTCTCTCTCTCTCCCCCTCCCCCTTCTGTTTCATATTTTACTTTATACAGTTTGCTGCTTTTCCTTTTCTTGTGTATGTAATTATTATAAATACGTATAATTATCGGCTGATAATTTACTAGACATCTGCGTGTATAATCAATAGTGTTATTATACGACTTGGCAATGTTATGCTCTCTCTCTCTCTCTCTCTCTCTGGCTTGCTCACTCACTCGCTAACGCTACAGGCCAAACGAAAACTGTTGTTTGGGAATCATTTAACTTTTGCCTGTAGTTCCGGAATAAAATATTTCTTGACCTAAAACCAAACTGCTTTTCTTTCAGTACTTCGTCACTTTGTTCACTGTGTTGAAGCTTGCCTTTTGTTTGTGTGTTCGGGGCATTGTTGCTTGTGGGTAAATTCCTGCTTTATTGCCATATATGGCCTCCATATTATTTTTCAGTCGGATATAGCCCTTGCAGTCTGGACACATAAAAGAACTCTAAATGGAGCACAACGCAACAAGGAGTACGGCAGAAGTAACGCTTGAGAAGAGAAAAGAAAAGAAAGAAAGAAAGAAACACTGCAAAGATTACTGTTGACAAATCACGCTTTAAACAATCTTATCAACAACAAAAATATATGAAGCTGATAGAAAAGAAATGTGTAACCATGACCTGTGGGAACAACGTTGCCAGTGCATTATCTGTAATTGTTACTGATAGCGAATGTAGGCAAGGGGAGCACTGTATACTGGACGATTCCACTTGCATGATTGTGAACTGACGTTTAGTAGGTCTATGAGCTACAATAAAAATGTGCACACGTTTTATGATGTCCTATTGAACAAGCATTCTATTTAACCATTTATGTGTTCAGATCTTGAAAAACTTTTACTTGATGCTACATCGGATAACACAATTTACACCACATAGCTTTAGAAGTGCTTTATCATCTGCCATGCTAAAGACTGGTGTCCATTTAGACTGCTACCTTTCAAATGTTTAAGTTGACTAGCTGGAAAAGAGAAAGAAAACACACACTCTGACAACTAGTTCAAGTCGGGAATATTTTGCTCCTGTGAAGAAAGAAATCTGGCTTGCATGCAGTTTGTGGCATTGTAACAAAATTAAAGCATGACACCGATATATGATACTGTTTTATTAATCAAAAATCAAATGTTGCAAAACGTCACCCAAGACTGACACATCATCATACTTGCACTTGCCCCACAACAACATAAAAACAAATCAACAAATGAAACATGCTATTTGTGCTGCAGACAGATACTCAGCTTATTGTTCATGATGCAGAATAATGAACACTTTAATTACTATTCATGATGCAAAATAATGAACAGTTTACTATTCATGATGCAGAAGACTGAATAGCTCACTATTTATCATTAACAACTATTAACAGCTCATTGTTCAAACTGCAGAAGAATGAACAGCACACTCTACATAACAAAGAAAAATGAACAACATTACTAGTGATGCAGAATGGAGAGCTCACTATTCAGGATGCAGAAGAATGAATAGAACATTATGGTTGATGCAGAAGAACAAACAGCATGTTGTTCATAATGCATAAGACTACTGAATAACACTATGAATGATGCGGAAGAATGGAGACCTCACTATTAATGATTTAGAGGAATGAACAGCATACTACGCACAAAGCAGAAGAATATGACAGTCCTAATGATGCAGAAGAATAAACAGCTCACGACTCAAGATAAAGAAGAATGAATAACATGATACTTGAGATGTAAAAGAATAAATAGCATAGTGTTTATCATGCAGAAGAAGAGATGGCACACTATTCATGATATTCAATAAACACTATACTGTATATTCTTCAGCATTTGTTATAATCCTCATGAGGTTACATATATTATGACAATGACTGCCCAGGGTCATATGATGAGGAACAAATAGCTTTAGTCACCCACATCTGAGTGATCCCTCAGGTATTCCCCAAGTATATGTACCCTCAGGATTATAACAAAACCCTGTTGAATTTGTACACAAACAAAAGAACATCCTGATCCTTCAGATGTGGGTGAATAATGCTATTTATTCCTCACCATATGACCATGGGTGCCTTAGGTGTCGATACAATAACTTGCAGTCAGTGTTTACATTTATGACAAAGAAGTTCCTGGATTCTAATGCATAAGTTATCATCAGTCTTTGTGAACAAAATAAATAGCACTGAGTACATTTTGTATGCAAGTACACACAAAATAAGAGACTTTCTGATAAAGCCATGCTCCATCAATCTACACAAGCCAATCTCTCCCAACTGAGAGTTTGCAGATGTAAAAAACACACACACATGGTACAACACAGCCACGCAAAAATCAACAATGTACCATTTTAACTGCCAATTTTCTAGGCGCATATCACAACTGCTGACACAAATGTCAAGAAGGCAGCACTGTCAATGGAGTGCCTGGCAGAACAAGCAGACTATGCAAACATTACACAAATTTTATGCTCTTGGTTATGAAAAAAATGGCGAATGATGTGAATACTGATTTTATCTCGGTTTTTGAGTGAATACATACAATTTCATACAAATACATAGCTGGTTCTCTGATTTAAAAAAAAGAAAAGAAAGACTCTGACTCTGTGCAGACCTACAATATCACAGAGCAATGTTTCAAGTGCTACAAATACTTAAACAACAGGGCCATAAGAAAGTGACACAAAAAGCAGCAAAGCTGTTCATGACAGTGCTACCTGGACAAAAAGCCACAGACAAGTAAATGTCCAGCATCTAGCAAAACATCAAGCATAATCCTGGAATGTCCACAATAACTCCTTTTTGCAGCCTTGCAAAGTTTCTCCGCAAACACCTCCTTTCACCTGCTGCCAAGGCATTGCAGTTTGCACTTCAAAATGAGGATCAGAAGGTTGTGCATTTGAATTCCACAAGCACTGGTGTTTTTAGCCCTGACTGGCTCCTACCTAGAGCTGTGAGTGATGTGGGTCCAACAGGAAAGCTGGGACATGCAGCAGAACTTTACCTCACAGATGTGTCTGGAAGTGTGCTGCTCTGATTGCTTAACCACAGCTGCAAGAAAATTGGTTGACATCAAGATGTGTAGCAACCCCATTGCCAAGTTTTTGTCAAAATAGGTCTCCATAGCATCATCAGTTGTGATTGTAATCAAGCACCACACAGTCAAGACCTGCTGTCATGGCAACATCAGTCTCAGGTTTCCTGCTTCCACCCTGTACCCTGGGTGCAACTCTGATCAAAGCTTCTGATGTCAGAGATTATGCAAGAAGGGAAAAGGGGTGGCAGCAGTACTAACAGCAGCCAGACAGTCTGCTGCTTGCTTGGTGGGGATGTTCACTCAGCCTGGCTCCAAAACCTGGCAAATGCAAAAAGCAGCTGTCTGTAAGGGTAAGGATGGTAGGTGATGTTTTAAACAACCGTCACTGAACGCTGAAGTGATTCAGTAGCAGGGCAGGTCTCCTGCTGGTAACCTAACTACCATCAATCTTGTGACCCCCTCCCTTGGACCTCTGGCAGGAAGGCCACCATGTTGGATGGAACTTAGACACAGCTGGCCCTTGGGGTGTTCAGACAAGTGGCCAGTAAGCAATGCCTGTGATGCTGGCATGGGTACTGAGGCAGCAATTAAAACAAGAGCAACCCATTATCATGTCACTCTTGAAAAATTCACAACAGATGCACCACTGACTCTGGCAAATGCCAACACTGAATCAGTCCTAAGATAAACACACAAAAATGATGCTGTATTGCATTACACCCATTCATCAGATCATCCAGATTCTGTGTTGGCAATGCAGTGAACAGAGAAACAATATGATACCTCTACTGATTGAACAAAAAAGCATGCATTACACCATAAAAAATCTGTCATCATTTGTAAAAGTTGAGCTCAATTTCAGCCATGTGTTGAAAAATGCAGGCAACTTTGGCATATGCTGTTTCCTCAAAGCTTCCCAACAGCTCTTCCATGTCCTCCACACACTTTTCCTCCAGTTCTCGCAGATTGCTTAGCAACTCCATCCCCTTGGCGTCCTCTCGGCCCAGAAGGTCACGCAGAACTTCATGTCCACGATACAGTGCATGGCGGCGATCAACCTGCCAAAGACAGCCAATTTATTATTTACAACACTGACAAACTACGGTTGAGAAAATAACTCTTATGGAACTGAAAGAAGAAAGATTTCAATGGGAACCAGTTCAATATGTGGACCTTCATCATGCCATGAGTCAACAACCAGGCTGTTCCTCCTGTTCACACATATACTCAAGTGTGAATGATACACTGTTAATACATTTTCTCTTTTGTTGTTTATTAATGCAAACTGAGATGGAAAGAAGCACCAGTGACTAGACACTCCATTTTGTTTGATCCAACATTTCCAGACCATTTCAATGTTTGGTGTGCAAGTCATACTACACAGTATTGCAATGAACAAAAATGAAAACATGAATTACCTGAACTTGGAAACGGGGTACTTTTTTTGCCGGATCATCATCACCAAACTGTGGTGACACTGTGGCAGAGCCAATGGACCCTCCAGGGGCAAAGATGAAAGGCTTGTAGATTGAAGTGAGGGGGTTGGGAGTGGCAGTGAACCAGTGACATGAGGGAGTGGGGCAGGCAGAGGAAGAGGGTGGGGTCAGGACTGACACCTGGCTGCCCGTCGACAGGAAGCTACCATCCGTCATGCAAATGCCACTTTCTTCATCACGCAAAATGGTGAACATGTCACGTGCACTGAACTGACCTGTTGCAATACACAATGGTAAAAACACTGTACAAATTTCAACCAAGTGTATACAAAGATGACAGGATGTTTGTTTAATACTATAACAAGGATTTATATGTGACCCTCCTCAAATGAGCTAAAAGTTGCTTACACTAAAACTAAATTATATCAAAACTGCTCTCTCTCTCTCTCTCACTCACACACACACACTCTCTCTCTCTCTCTCTCTCTCTCTCACACACACACACACACACACACACACACACACACACACACACACACACACACACACACACACACAGCATATGGGATGATATGCACTAAAAAATGCACATTTGCAGCTGGAAATCTGTGTTTGCATCTGCAAACATGCACTGCACTGCAACAACTTTACTTTTGAAGCTGGAAAACAGGAAGCAGTTTTGCAGCCTGCAAATCAATTTTACAGCAATAAAAGTACCCCTCATTCTTGTAGCAACAAATGTTTGACTTCACAGCCTGAGGTTGCTTTGGCAGCTGAAAACCTAGCACATCACCACATGTAGCAAATTTGCAGCTCTGCGAAAGCGAGGGACAGTCTTGTCCCTGCAAAGTTCACTTTGTTGCTGAAAGGTTGTTGCTGTCAGCATTCAAGACCAGGAAAGACTATGATGGCAACACTGAGGTATTAATATGCCACTCACCAGAGGCAGACAACTCTCTCAGCATCTTCAGCCCATGGCGGTAGCGGAAGGACATCTGTGACTCGAGACACTTGCCGCTCTCAGAGAATACTTTAGCAAAGTTGAAAGGACCCATCTTGTCATTGTACAACCCTAGCTTTGTGGCTTCCTCAGCAAGGTTGGGAGAACTGCGATCTATCTTGGTGCCAATGCTCAGCTCATTGGAAATATTGCGCACTCCTTCTACAAAATACACATACAAAAACAGGCATTTTGACTTCTAAGAAACTGTAATCAATTGTCAACCTGAAGCTACTTGCAGTGTTTGTTAATATGGTTGAGCAATGACCATGCATGCACACACATACAGCTAACTGCTACTCAAATTCAACTGATCAAACTGTAATTTCCACATTCAATTAAACAACATAAAGTACTTGATGTAATACTTCATACAGAGTCTATAGATCTATATAAAACCTTTTTTTAATATTTATTAATCACATTTTTTATTTCTACCATGCAAAGCACACACACACACACACAAACACACAGTCACACACATACACACACACACACACACACACGCATGCACACACATGCATCCATGCATGCCTACATGCACACATACATGGTCACATACACACATATGCGCACGCACACACACAATAGAACACAACACACACATACCCGTGACCTGCTCTGCTGCCCAGTAAGGCCCTGCTGTCTCCAGCACCCAAGCACCTGTGCCATCAGCAATCAGAAAACTATTGTGGTAGCTCCACGCCTGCTGTCCTGGTTCATCGCTGCAAGGGCCACCCTGTCCTGGCTTGTCCAACAGCTGACCAATCACATCCACTGCTTCTGATGCTGAGGAGGCTCGTTCCAGTGCCAGTCTAAAGGCAGACAGACACTGCATCTATTGTGGTAATGTACTCACTAAATGCCCATTGATTTTGTCAAAGTGAAAAGCAAAATGAAAGTAACTCTGGACCAACACTACTTTTGTTTTAATGCCATATCTAACTTGTTCTCAAATAAAAAGCTAAGTGAAAAGTAAAGTTAGCTATGGAAGAAAAATAAATGTTCTACACATTATAACCACCCTTTAAATAACAAAGACAAACTAATGAAACAACCATGTTCTACAAATTAAGACTTTTGTTATTGTTGCATATGACTTAATAAGACAGCATCCACAGACAACTTATTTTTACAATGAAATTTAATTTCAGACACCTTTTTGGGGTAGGTGGGGAGGGTGTCCCAACCACCCACAATCCAATGCTCGCCAGCTTTTCAATCCACCCCTGTTCTTCCCAATCCAATATTCACAGAAACAAATTCAAGCCAAGCAGCTCTACCCCCCACCCCCTAACCAATCAAATGCTCATCAAACCATTTTCATCTTGCACTCCATTTCCTCCCAATCCAACACTCACTGAAACAAATCCAAATCAAACAGCTCTAATCCAATGCTTACCGGACCATGTCCATGCCAAGCAGCTTTTCCTCCAGGTCCGCAGGTCCATTAAGCTTCGTCCACACAGCTTCATTGCCCACACAAACCCCCTGGTCATTAGCCCCCATCTCTGCTCCCCACATCCACGCTGGCTTGCTCAGGATTACAGCATGGGTGTGGGCCACCTGATCCACCTCTATGTAAGTACACTGTTCACAGATGAGACAGACTGTTAACCTTTCTCTCTGTCCACATCCACACCCAGCGACTTATCAGGATAGTAGCATTGATATGGGCCACCTGATACACTTCCATGTAAGTACACTGTTCACAGATTAACCATACTGTTAACCATTCTCTCTGTCCCTCATATTCACACCCAGAGACTTATCAGGATCACAGCATAAGTGTGGGCCACCTGATGATGGCTGATCCACCTCTATGTAACTTGTAGGTACACTGTTCAGATGAGCCAGACTGTTAACCTTTCTCCCTGTCCCCCACATCAACACCCAGAAACTTACGAGGATCACAGCATGGGTGTGGGCCACCTGATCCACCGCCATGTACACTATTCACATATGAACCAGACTATTAGCCTTTCTCCCTGTCCCACACCCAGAGACTTATCAGGATCATAGCTATGTGCATGCAGATGAGCCAGACAGTAAAGCTTCCTCTCTGTCCTCACATCTACACCAAATGACTTATCAGATCACACTTGTATTGTTGTAAACAGCATGGGTATGCCATATGCCATGGTATGGGCCACATGACTGACTTCTACACAAACACTGTTCACAATCACAGATGAGCCAGATTGTTAACCTTTTTCTTCATCCCTCATCCACACCCAGACCTATTAGGATCACAACACAGGTGCAGGACAACTATATATGTGCACATGTCTATATATATAAATATTATTACTTATGGTTATCTACAACAAAAACAAATGAAACAAAACAACCAAACAAGTGCACTTGATCTTTTACCACACTGAAGACAGCGTGGAGATGGTTCTCACACCTCTTGCAAAATGAAAACCAAGAAATATTAAAGATGAAGAGGTTGACTTATATAATTTATAAAGACAAGGTTTTGCTTCTATTTATTTGTTCCCGATTTCTATCTTTAAACTGAAATGTGACACAGGCTTGCCTGAAACAACTTTTTCCTGACACTATCTGATCATGTCATCATGGTCACACATGACAATGCATCAGTTTATAATCATAGTACATTGGACAGAAAGTCTCATGAATATAAATGACATCCACATTTCTGTACATGTACATATGTACTTTTACTTAATAATCTCAAAATCCTCCACAGACGGCTCATCAAGAAAGGCTCAGCTTCAGGAACAAAAGCTAGTGTGCAGCAGTACTGATGTGAATCATGCAGTATGTAGTGGCAGACATTCACATTGACACATGTATACATTATATATCTGTAGATCTATAGCATTTGTAAACAAATTACAGATGGCATTACAGTTACACTGCAATCCTTACCTGTACTTTGGAGCCAGCTGGATGATCAGATGCAGCCACAAACACAACCTCCTGTACCTCTGAACTCGGGCGATCTGAATTCTTTCCAAAAATGACCCTGCCTTTGGCTGTTGCTGGGGGTAATGCAACAAAAGTGTCACAAGATCGAGGCATGATGATACCTCCTGCTGCTGCCATAGTCGTTTTATTTCTGTGAAATTGCTATCTGGTAAACAAAAAGAAAACCAGTAACTTTAAAATAACATTTTAAACACAATATTTTAAAACAAATAAAACAAATATACAGCAGCTACAAATTCATTGTTAATCTAGAGTAAGACCAGTCATGATCTGTCTTTTGCTGGTAAATTTTGTCTGAGACCAATAACTGAAAAGGTCACCGGTAAAAAAAAAAATCAAAAAAAATCAAGAGCTGTGTGAAATGAGAAGGTAGGTCTATTCTGAGCTCCAACCCTGAACTACTGCTGATGGTTCAAAATCTGCATTTTATGATTAAAACAGACATTTAAATCAACACACTATGCATGGCCATGTACTAATGTAGTCCATTTCTCTCTCTCTCTCAAATTCTTTCTGTGTCTGACAATTCTTGTCAAATAAACTATATAAAGCTTTCCAGTTCGAGTTCAAATTCTGAACACTCATCTTGATAATAATAAGCAAGGGTAGTGTCTCTGAACAGACTAATTACTTGGAATAATGACCACAATGAGTGCAGACTTGGGACCAGCTGCTGCTGGCTTACCGCTTGGGTTAATAACACATGTTAAGACTAGTTTAGTACAATAGTAGTTAATCACTTGTGGTACTGATCAGTACTAGTAAAACTAAAAATGATGAGCAAGAACTGAGGCCAAGCACTTAGGATAACTTGATGACAATTGACAGATGTTGAGATCGACTCTCATCGAGTCACTGAGTCGACAGTAATGAGGTAAACTTTGTTGTTTGACTATATATTATATATATGTATACATGTGCATTAACTATTGGGGGATAATTAACATGTTGACCAGCTGGAAGACTACTTAAGATAATGACAAGTATGAAGACTGTTGACCAGCTGGAAAACTAGCTACTTCATATAATGACAAGTATCAAGGCTAATCATTTGGAATTTGGAACAACAAAGATTAATCACTGTGGGATAATAATAAGCCGGTGGAATAAGGGACAATCAGTAACTGAGTAAGGCAAAGAATCTCTTTATAAACATAATCATAACTATGCTAGAGACCCCTAAAAGTCACCGAAACCCCTAAAATGCAAAAATCATCATTACAGACAAACCGTGAACAATGGTTAGATCTATTTGTCAGCAGACGATCAATGCCATTCCAACATTTTAATGTGTGTAATGTTGTAAGTTACCTGTTTATGAAGAACATATTTTTGAGAATATAGTTATATCTAGCTGTTTTTATAATAGAAATAGTCCAGATACCAAAAACGTTTAAAAAAAACTATTTTTGTAAATTTTATGAGAGTATGCGTGAATAAAGTTATAATATGTGTGTACTCCTAGATTGTATTCTGAAATGGTTCCTACGCTACTCGGAAACCGGAAGTGGACCATTATTTAACATGGCAGCTTCCATCAGCAGTCACATTTCTGACTACGTTTTGGGACAAGATGACTCCAAATCTGGAGAAATTGCAAGGGGTATGATGCCTCCATGCCCAAGAGTTAATCTCAGTAGAGTTCTTTTGCAGCAGAGAAAGATTCCACGCTTGACTGACCGTCAGTATAAATGTCCGATCAGTTTTCCAAACAGAAAGTGGGCTCTTTAATAATTTGCGAAGTTTAATGCCCAAACTATGGAAATCTTCCTACGCCATTTCATTGCCATTCTTTGCAGTACTGACCGTATTTAGCTTTATTGGAGAGACAATTTTTGAACGTTGAATGCGTTTCTTCATTCTTGAGCCGTGAATTAAGAAGAAGAACAAAACAAAACAAAAATCAACGTTTGGGGAACCAAAGCGCGGTAACTGCGTGCATGTTGCCATTGTCTTTAATTCCATGTCACGTACCTTCGTCTTTTTCTTTTAGTACTATCCAGTCGGGGGGGGGGGGGGGGGGCGGGGGAAGGGGGCTGGATTATATGTGGGATTTGAACTTATCCAGTAGGAGGCAGTCACACCTCTTGGAGAAGACCATTCCTGTCAGTGATGGACCAAGGAAAGAAGGTGATTTTACGGTAGGCAGTCCTGCATGCTGGAAGATTTTAGCCATTTGCTGCATTGCCTTGCCTTGATGATGATCTTGGCTTCAAGGAAGGTTGTTGCTATTTGTATTATTAATGTTAACCATGTCCTTCTGAGCTATAACTGTGCCTTCCTTTGCTAGAGTGTCCACAATCTCATTCGGTTGTCACCAAGTATGTTGCAATGGGAAGGTAGACTGCACCCACTGCATGACTGTTGGTTCTGCAATCTGGAGGTCAGGGTAGATGACACTTATTGACAGGTCATTTAGTCTTTTGTCTTATTGTGGTCTAGGAGGTCCTTTGTCTTAAACTGTGGTCTGGGTGGTCCTTTGTCTTAAACTGTGGTCTGGGTAGTCCTTTGTCCTAAATTGTGGTCTGGGTAGTCCTTTGTCTTAAATTGTGGTCTGAGTTGTCCTTTGCTATAAATTATGACCAGGGTGGTCCTTTGCAATGGTGGTCTAGATGGTCCTTTGTCTTAAAGTGTGATCTGGAGGGCCCGAAGGACTGACAGGGCATCAGTAAGCATGGCAACACTGCTGGAGGCATCAGTGCTGTGTGGTCCTGATGGCTCCTGCCTCTCCCTTGAAATTGGTGGAGTATGGACTGACTGGTACGGAGGATGTCAGATGTATCATGATGGGACTTTGACTGTCTAAGCTAGTATTAGTAGTAAGCATGTTGTCTGGCGTGTTTGTTACCCCACTCCTTTTCTCTTATTCCAGATCTTTACCAGAAAAATGTCACACTGGTTCAAGTGGTTGAGTCTTTGGGGTAAGCATAACGTTATAATAATAGCAATATATTATATTTATGTGTACACTTCAGTACACCTACAACTTATTGAATGCAGTTGCAAGCAAATAGTTTTTAAGTTTAAAAATAATTGTTTAAAAAATGTGACCTCAGCTTGACCCATGTTTTACTTTCAGCCAATACAACTGTAGGAATCAGGATTTATCCAGTGCAACTGCAAGCAAACTGAAATTCAGCTTGACCTGGCCTATGTTTCAACCAATACACTGTATCCAATGCAAGCAGATAGTTTTATGTCACCCACATTTCAAAAGTAAAAGTTAATTTCTAATGTCTGCCCATATGTACCTTTCTAAGTCTATGTTTTTGTATGCATGGCCTTTTTCAGAGAGTTTTTGATTAATCCAAGTGTGGAACCACGGAAACGAGGAACTCAGCTCATGGCTGATGTTTTGCAGAAACTTCCTTCAGACTTTCTGATAGAAAAGGAAGGTAACAGACAAGACCCCAAATTGATTTTAAATTTGTGTGCATGTATACAGTAATACATGTGCTTGTTTTGCATGTGGCATTATATTTTTTATCTCTGTACCCCATCTGCCACAAACAAGATTGAGCAGATGACTAATAAAACCACAAGGCATGTATGTTGTTTAATACTGTGTAATAGACTGGTTTATTCATATAGCTAAATTGCCTCTAAATAGGTTGGCAGAAGCCAAAATATATGGGAAGGGAGGGTGGTTACACCTAAGGCTACACTGTTACGACCAGAACTATTTCATGATAATAGTTATGTTTGTATTTTAAAGCCTGTTTATATTTTGTGGGCCCCCAACATGGCAACTTGCATCAGTCACTTGTGATGACATTGATACACAAGGTACACTATTTCATTCTGCTTTAGCTATACCTAAGTCGCAAAGAAAGTGGGGAGAGATGGTTCAGAACAAATGAAGTCAAATGGACTGGAAAAATAGAAACTAGAAATCCCAGAAGTAGAGAAAGCATGAATGGGTATATTCTGACCTATGGCAGGCTTTAAGTTTTAACAACTGTGTTTTTAGCAGTTTAAGCAACTCTGGGTTCTCAGCAGAGGTGACCTTAATTTCTCCACCCACAGTTTCCCCCCTACAGGCACTGAATGGCAGATGGTATGCTTTCTGTTCAGACAGAGTTACATCTTTGAACTTAGTGGTGATGATGCCTGTGTCATTTTTGGACTTATTTGTTTAAATGTGTTGCAGTGGGTCATGTGACAACCTTTTTTCTCTCCAAGCTCAGTGACCACCACTCTATCCAACCCTTTGCCCTGCAGGGGCTGGCTGCTGTGGTCAGTTCACACACACCTGCATCCTCACACACACACACACACACACACACACACACACACACACACACACACTCAGGCATACATGCACACATGCATACACAGTAAACCTTTCATACACAAATGTACTGACTGAGTGTGTGTGTGTGTGTGTGTGTGTGTGTGTGTGTGTGTGTGTGTGTGTGTGTGTGTGTGTGATGCACCACACTACACAAAGATAATTATACACACCGCCCACACACACTTGCAAAGTTGCATAGTCACACATAAGCACACACACACTTTGTGTATGCAACCAGTTATGCCTTAAGTTCTCTCAGACTGAGTGTGTAACTTCAAGATATGTCCGTGCCTTGAATTTTGAGTTAAAAATCTATTAAAATTATGATTATGAAATTGTTTAAATTATGAGAACATTATCAATATCACAAACTTCATTGGCACTCTTTTGTGGCAATTTGTTCTTTATCTAGCAGGGAGCAGGGACAGCTCAGTGATAGAGCACTGGATTTTGCCCTTCAGTGGCACTCTTTTCTGTTTATGTTCTTTGTATAGTGGGAATGTGGGTAGCTCAGTAGCAGAGCACTGAATTAATGAAGGAAAAGTTGTGGGTTCAGTTCCTGGCATTAGTGGCAGGAGCAGCAAGATAATTTTCTTTGCCATGGTCCACTTTCTCTGCCTGCTTAAATTTCCATATTATGTTTGTTACCACCCCTGTGTCACCAAGGTAACACAAAAGATCCCAGTCATTCTGCCAAAAGTGCAGGTTACAGCTAAACACACATGCATCCTAGAGACTTGGCTTCAAATAATATGACACTATAAACTGGTGCATGACTGATATGTCACAGTGGTGTACAGAGAACATGTGCCAAGATGGTAGCAGTTTCACTTGGCACCAGCCGTGTAACAACCAAACAACAATGTAGGTACACCACATCGATCAATATTCAAAACCATGCTGTGCAAAGCTACAATTACTCATTCAGATTTGCATAGGACTAGAGTACAGTGCGTCTGCTCATAAGCAGAGAATAGCACCACATAGTTGCCACTGTTAAGCACATAGGGCCCATCTTGAGAGGAAGTGCTTAAAAAGTGTTCATATAAATAAATCTGCTTTTTATGACAGCTGTGGCTGTGACAGCTATTCAGTTTATTTGATACACTGGACACTGTATAAAATAGATACTAAATTAGCATTGCTGTGTTTTTTCTGCTCTTTTTGCAGACTGCCTTTACTGCATTTCACGATGCCAGCGTGATCCGGCAGGTTTGCAGTGAGATCTTCAAAGAAGTGCAGAGCCAGACTCTGTCTCAGGCAGATCGACGAGCCACCTACACCATTTTTCTCAACCTGCTCACAACACATTTAGCAGGTAAGAACACTTCTTCTTCTTTTACTTCCTCTGTTTTTCTACCTTCTTCCTCCTCACTCTTTCCTTCCCCTCCTCCCTCTTCTTCCTTTATTTTGTGGTGACCCTCAACTGCTGGTAGGACATTAAAATCCAATAACTGGCTGACCTTCTTCCTCTTCCTCTTCCTCTGTGTCTGTTTTCTTTCTCTTCTATTCCCCCTCCCTCTCCATCTGCTTTTGCTTCTGTGCGATGGAGTTGCTACAATCATCAGTTTGATTATTAAGCTTTCGTCTTGCACCATGTGTGTTTTGCATTATCTGTATTTTGCATACTGGGCTGTCTCTCAGAGTCTTACTGAAAGGTTGTTATGAAATCTTCAGTATGCACAATGATTAAATCTGAGTGTGTGCTCTGCACATGGGCACACAAGTGTTGACTTGGAAGGACTGGAAAAAACAAGTCCCTCACCATAACCAGGGAGTTCAACCCTGGCCACAGGATTTTCAGTTCAGAACATTAGTGGACCAGCCACAACCCACACCCCTCCCACCCACAAACTCCCCCCATTAGTTGGTTGGTTCAAAAGTTAAATACTTCATAAATAAACACTTACTAATGTTTTTGCTTCTTTGTTGGCATTGTTGTTGTTGTTTTTGGGGGGGTCTTTTTGCTTTGCTTTGCTTTCTCTGGGGTTCATGGAGGGTTACTCAATTTAACTGTATGAGTTAAATTGCATAATTTTTGTTTTTGTTTTGTTTTGATTGGTTGGTCCCGCCAATGTGTGTTTTGGTTGGTTGAGTTTGGACTGATCTATTTGTTTTCTTGCTTGGTTGATCTAAGTTGGTGTGTTTGTTGATTGGTTGGGCTGAGCTGAATCAGTGAATGTGTTGGTTGGTTGGTTGAACTGACCTAAGGTTTTTGTTGATTTTGTGGACTGAGCTGAATGTGTTTGTGGGTTGGTTGACCTAACCTGAGTGTTTTCGTCGATTGGTTAGCCCTGGTTGGACCGCCTGAATGTGTTTATTGATTGTTAAGAAAAACCTTAGCGCGTTTGTTGACTGGCTTGTCTGACCTGAGTGCCTCCCCCACTGACAAATTGTTGCGCACTGCGGACAGCTGTGCAGCCCATGGGAGACAACTTTGTGTGCGGCTACATCCAGCAGATGGACGGGGAGAAGGATCCCAGGAACCTCATGCTGGCGTTCCGATGCTCCCTCCTCACCTGTCGAAACTTCCCTTTGGGTAACATGGCAGCCACTTTTCCTTCTTACATTCTTACTCGCCTCAGTTCTTTGAGAAAGTTTCAAGAAAACCCAAACCGTCAGACACAGTATGGTGTTGCTGTTGTCTTTATTTACTCTACATTCTTACTCTTTGTGATTTGTTTACCTAGAGTGTGAGTATAATTGAATGCCTAGATTCATCGCTGGTGGTGCTGGCTTAGAGTATATATTATGTACAGAGTGGTGTTGCTGTTGTTTTTATTTACTCTACAGTCTTACTCTTTGTGATTTGTTTACCTAGTGTTAGTATAATTGAATGCTTAGATTCATTGCTGGTGGTGCTGGCTTAGAGTATATATTATGTACTAGCAAAATACCCATTTTTGGCAAGCGCTAGCACAGGCATTAAAGCGCTGAGGTTATTTTCCATGATGCAGTTGTTGACACAGACACAGCTATGCACAGACAGAAAAGAAATTAGGTTTTACATTTTGGTTGGTGCTAGTGTTACAGCAGATGATTTAAAAAAAATTAAATTAAATAGGGGGTACAGACTTCACTGAGATTTGAACTTCGATTGCCAGCATGAAAGTGCAGAGTGCTAGCCATTAAATCACATTGGGCACTTTTTTATTTGTATTATTTTTGAAAGGGCTGTACAGCCTTTTGTTTTGGAAGTGCTGTAATTATTTGTCATGATTTGCAGGTGCCATGGAGGAGGATATGTTTGAAGTTAACTCCTGTTACTTTCCCATTGACTTTGTGCCGGTGAGTTCACACATGTAGCATCACTTTCATCAACCAACAGAAACCGCTTTTCAAGTGTGAAACTAGTGCACCCTGAGTTCTCTGCATTTCATTAAAGAATAAATGTGTCTAAATACTTCTCTGCCTCAAGTCAGGTATGTTCTTTCTGCTCCCTGTTTGGCACTTCAGTATGTTCAACCCTTCTGATGGGACATTAAAATCCAAAAACTATCAGACTGACTAATGTCAATCCTTCTGTCTTGTTTTGTTGCTCTGTCAGCCTCCAAGTGATCCTCATGGCATAACACGTGAAGACCTGAGCGAAGCGCTTTGTCAAGTAATGGCAGCCACTCCTGCTTTCGCTCAATACTGCTACCCACTCCTGCTGGAAAAACTCACATCTGATGTAGCCTCTGCCAAACTTGACTCTCTGAAAACACTGGTCAGTACACAAACATCATGTTTATAATAATAATAGCTACTTAAAGCACCTAACCCACACAGGACCTGAGCACTTACACATGCTTTAAAGGTACAAGTTTTTGCATGCATGCACACACACACACACACACACACACACACACACACACACACACACACACACACATATCTCAGGGCAATGGGCCTGAAGAAGTGTTTTTTGAAATGAGAAAGGTTTCCAAGGAAGATTTAAAAGAACTGACAGAGGCAGAATGACAGACAGAAACAGGGAGTTGTTTCTAGATAGCTGGAGCCAGGAACTGAAAGAACGCTGACAATGTTCAGCTATCAGAAAAATACTTGTTGAAATATACAGGCTTTTTGACCTGAGTGGTTCGATGAAGTACTAGGTGGTCAAAAAGAATAATTAAAAAAATCCAATGTCTGAACCTATATAGTTGTCAATGTCAGTCTGGATGCATTCTGGCCTGCCCTAGCATAACCATTTCTGTTGGAGTTTTCTTGCAAGCTGTATTTCAGATTGAGGCACAATGATCAAATTAACCTGTATGAGCTCTACCTGTTGCCACTTGTTTCTATGATTTTGACAGCGTGTGGTGGTGCTTTGAGTCTTGTATGGCTTAAGTTTGATATGGTTTGAAAAGGTAGGGATTGATGTGTTGTTACTGTCATTTGGCTTCAAACAGATCTGCATATCTGATTTCCCTCTGACAAGCTTTCATTCTGACAGTCCCTTTGGAATAACACGCATGCATCCACAGACTGGGTGTTTACAGCTTAGTATGGGTATAGAGGTATCTGTCTTTATGTCTGTGATCATGTTTCAGTGCACCTGCCTACCTGTGTATGAGACGAGGCACCTCCAAGAATATGTTGGCTCTTTATCTGCTCAACTGATCAGAGAGGTAACTTGTTTGTATTTTTTTAACACTTTTTAAATAAATCTTTTCAGAATCAGATTTTTGGCATGATTAGGGGGAAGCATACTTGATTTTCTTTTCATGGAGGGAGTTGCCAAACTGATTCTGACTATGGTGCTACCTATATGAATTACCTAGCCTACCTTTTTCTGCTCTTTATTAGTAAAGAGTGAATCAACATGGCTGCGCCCAGAGGAGCTGAAATTCAAAGCAAAAAACAGTACATCTTTGGTATTAAGAATTGATACAGCAACCAAACGAAGCATGCAGATGGAAATATTTGGACATTTTCTGGCCCACTTGCATCTTTGGTTCGGTTCCCCTCGGTGCACAATTCTCTTAGTGTGTACTGTGCACAATGGTAGGACAGGCACTGATGACTATGTATAGCTGTTGAAGAACATGTATTCAGTGTTGCTTCAACACACTACAGACACTCCAGCACCAAATGAAACCAGGTAAGTAGACAGGTTTCATTTATCATCATTTGTCTTTCTGTCTGTTGCTTCAGAAGGGGGAATTTGCACCCATTGTGTGTGGTCATATTAAAATCAGCCTTCTTTTGGACCTTTTGTGTGTTTTGATCTCCTTGCTGTGTAGAATGACCATTGGTTTGTCCATGAAGGTACAAAAAGTACAATGCCTAGACAGCACTCTCCAAACATCACCATTCACTGCCTTAGGGTAGCCACAACACAGCAGCACATTTTGTGAGCCAGGTTTCACTGCTTTGTACTTTGAACTGCGCAGCGCTTGCACACCACCAGTGTCAGTGACTGGAGTATTGTGTGACAGGTGAGGGCAGAAGCATCAGAAGACCTGGTTGCTGCATCCCTGCAGGCTCTGACTGCCATCGCTGCCCAGCTGTCACAGGTGGGAATTGTCTGTCATCATATTCATGTGGTCCTGGCACAACCATGATTATTCACCGAGTGTCGTGGTTTGAAAAGCTTAGTGGCTTTGACTTTTCAGTTTTCATGTCATTGTTGCTAGTACAATATTAAGTGTTTTAATTATCGGTTACAGCATGCAAGTTCTTTTTTCTTTTCTTTTATAGAAGCATGAGACAGTCCACATGTTGCACAGTCCTCTCTTTCTCATTGGATATTTATATAATGTTCCAGGTGCCACAGCAGCTAGGGGAGTTCATGGCAGAAACTGGATCAAGTAAGCTTTCTAAGAGGGTGTATGTGAGGTGTGGAGCAGAGGGAGCAGGGGGCCGGGGCAGTTGAGACGGGTTGTGTAGATGGGAGGGGTTTTGGGGGGGGAGGGGAGGGGTTGTGTGAGGTGGAAAGGCAGTGATGTTGGGAGAGCAAAAGGATGTGAAGTGGGTAGGTGGGGGGGAGGGGGGAGATGGGGAGGGTTTATGTGAAGTAGGGATGATTTGTGTGAGGTGGGGAAGACTGGCTTAAGTAAGGTGAGGTGGTGATGGGGGTGGGGGGGGGGGGCTGTGAAGTTAGAAAAGTTTGTGTGAGGTGAGGGGAGTCTAAAGTTTGAAAGGTTTGTGTGAGGTGGGGGCTGTGAAGTTGGAAAGGTTAGTGTGAGGTGGGGGGGAGTCTAAAGTTTGAACGGTTTGTGTGAGGAGGGGTGGTGGTGGTGTAAACTTGAAATGGTTTGTGTGAGGTGGGGAGGTGGTGGTGTCAAGTTGAAATGGTTTGTGTGAGGTGGGAGGAGTCTAATGGTTTGTGTGAGGTGGGAGCAATCTAAAGTTTGAAAGGTTTGTGTGAGGTTGGATGGTGGTGGTGTAAAGTTGAAAAGGTTTGTGTGAGGTGGGGTGGTGGTGGTGTCAAGTTAAAAAGGTTTGTGTAAGGTTGGTGGGGGGAGGAGGTAGTCTAAAGTTGGAAAGGTTTGTGTGAGGCAGGGAGGACCAGCTTGTGCTGTACTAGAGCGCACACTACAGTAATCAACCCATAGCAATGCTCATGCGCTCTGGCAAAAACTGTCAGAATTCCCCCATTGTCACAGATTTTGTTGGGCTAATCAGTGCTGCTCTTATGCAGCTGGCTTTCTGTAAAAGTGCAAGCAGAATTTTCCATGGAGGAAATTTCCGGTTGTGACAGTAAACTATACAGAATACAGGAAAACAACAACAAAAAAGTTAATGTGTGTTTGCAATTATTATTTTCTCCCATACAATGGCAGATATTTTTGTAATGTTTTTGTTTTATTGGCATGTTTGTCAGATTTGGTGCATCAAGTGGAGTCTGACAATTTGGCAGCACAGCTGTCAGCTACACGCATGTTGTGTGCCATGGCAGCAGCGAATGCAGAAGTGTGTTATGCTGTTGCGTCACGCATTGTGCCTGCAGTGTGCACTGCTTGTCAGAAACTGACACAGGTAAGAAACTCTCACAGGTAGGAAACTGTCATGGGCTATTACAAAATTGTACAAGTAAGAAACAGGGGCGGGCAAGAAACATCACATGTAAGAAACAGGCATGTGTAGGAAATGCAGATGAGCAACAGATTCCAGTTGGAAGCTGTCAGATGTAAGAAATTCTGATAAGAAAATATTGGTGCCTGTAGGAAACTGTGACAGTGGGCCTTTCTTGATGCATGGGCCTTCTGGTGTTAGTTCTTGGTGTGTTGAAACTTTCATACCGGCTTCAATACATGGGGCTTTTGGTGTTAGTTCTTGGTGTGTTGAAACTTTCATACTGGCTTCAATACATGGGCCTTTTGGTGTTAGTTCTTGGTGTGTTGAAACTTTCATACTGGCTTCAATACATGGGGCTTTTGGTGTTAGTTCTTGGTGTGTTGAAACTTTCATACTGGCTTCAATACATGGGGCTTTTGGTGTTAGTTCTTGGTGTGTTGAAACTTTCATACTGGCTTCAATACATGGGGCTTTTGGTGTTGGTTCTTGGTGTGTTGAAAATCATACCAGCTTTGATACATGGGGCTTTCAATTATAGTTCTTGGTGTGTTGAAACTTTCATACCCACTTCAATACATGGGGCTTTTGGTGTTAGTTCTTGGTGTGTTGAAACTTTCATACCAGCTTCAATACATGGGGCTTTTGGTGTTAGTTCTTGGTATGTTGAAAATCATACCAGGTTTGATACATGGGGCTTTCAGTGATAGTTCTTGGTGTGTTCAAACATTCATACCAGCTTTGATACATGGGGCTTTCAGCATTAGTTCTTGGTGTATTGAAACTTTCATGCCAGCTTTGATACATGGAGCTTTCAGTGATAGTTCTTGGTGTGTTCAAACTTTGATACCGGCTTCAATACATGGGGCTTTTGGTGTTTATTCTTGGTGTGTTGAAAATCATACCAGCTTTGATACATGGGGCTTTCAGCGTTAGTTCTTGGTGTGTTGAAACTTTGATACCGGCTTTGGTACATGGGCCTTTTAGTGTTAGTTCTTGGTGTGTTGAAACCTTCATACCATCTTTGATACATGGGGCTTTTAGTATTAGTTCTTGGTGTGCTAAAACTTTGATACCAGCTTTGATACATGGGGCTTTTAGTGTTCTTGATGTGTTGAGAATTCACACCCTTGCCACTGGTGATTCTGTACACCTATGCTGGTCAGTCAAACGTCCTGCATAATCCATCTCCTCAGAACTTGGTCATTTTTACAGATTCCTTTTTATTGTTGTTTTGTAAGATAATTTGTTTTGTGTCATTTTTATTTATGTAACCGAGTGAATTGTGTGTGTCCAGGGCCGTGACCCTTTAACCCTTTCTTTCCAGTCCTTTTTTGATTGGGTGGGAGTATTATGGCCCTAATTATCTAAAGCATTAAAATGTGCGCTGGGCCTGCAGCGTCCTCTTTTCCCCTAGTGACCCTGCAGAGGCAGGTTGTTTCTTTGCTGTTGCAGCCTGTGTTCATGTGTTCATCTCAGGGGAGAGCCTACACTGTTTCCTGGTTGGTGTAAATAAAAGTTATGTTATAGCAACCTCTGACTTGTGACTCTTCAGTCATGCTTCCAACCTGCTTCCCTCACTCCCCACCCCACTCCCCTAACAGACACAGTCAGTACCCACTGTGATTGTGTTGTTTACATATCATATGAGGACATCCTATGGGGTGAAGAGGACAGACACCTTGGTCTTACATTTTTGTTGCAGTCAGATTCAAAGTACACCCATGTTTGGAATTTACTTAGTCATTTCAATGAAAGAATTAGATCTCTAACTAAAAAGGTATCTTATAGACAGCATGAGTGAAGATGTGGTAGCCACTTGTGGTAGATTTTGTGAAACAGATTGTGTGTTTTTCAGGTCACTTTGGAACAAAAAATGTTTCGAGGGACATGTTTTTATCTTTCATGAACTATTGATTGATGTTGGTATTTTGATTGTGTGGGTGGGGGGCACACTGGCGTTCATTGTTGATTGCACCTTGGGGGTTATGCGTGTGCTGTTTCATGATTGATTGTTGATCTGTTACAGCTCGAGCATCACACTGCATTCTTCACTGAGGTTTCTTCTCTCTTGCAATATGTGGCTGATTCACAGAACCCTAATATTGGTTAGCTTTTTCTTTATATGTGTGCATCTGTGTGTGTGTGTATGCGTGCTTGCGCACATGCACCCACATGCACCAGCATGCATGTATGTGTCCATGTGTTTGCATGCACACATGCACATGCATGCTTGTGTGTATTTCGTAATTTTCTTCTTTTATTTTTGTATATATATATATTAGTTTGTGTCTTACTGAATGGGCTTCTTGTTGTGTGCAAGGCATAATTATACACTGAAAGTTAAAGTATTACTTTTAGTGGTGATATTGGTGGTAATGGCTGTTTTGTTGTTGTTATTGTTGTTGTTTTTCTCCATACAGCTTGTAAACAAGTAGCATTTTCTGTCCAAAACATATTATGTTGTGTTCTAATTTTCATGCTTCAGTTATACTTTTATGCTGATGTAAATATGTTTGGTTGAATCTTTGTGTTCTATAAACTATATCGTATTTTGCTGCTAATAACCTTCATTAGCTCATATGATTACAGCTACAAACATTGTTAGTTTGATCTTAATCTGTTCCTGTCACAGACTGGAGCCTTCTTCGAGACTGGAGTGACAAACTTCAGGAGATGTGTGATAGACTTCTGGCCAACAAAGACCCACAACTGCAGGTGCTTGGTATGAGAGGGTTGTGTGCCTTGTCAGCATGGGGTGCCATCTTCTCAGCAGAAGAGATTTCAACCACAGTGGAGAAGATGACCATGAGGGCACTGACGGCAGACAGTGACAGCTTTAGGTAAAGTTGTAATTATTAATGATACAGCCAGGTCATCCCAAACTTCATCCGACCTCTTGGGGAGTTTTGTCTTTAGATGTCAGATTTGAAGCATGACTATAGGAAATATTGAAGGGACAAAGTAGATTTGCATGATATTTCAGCTAGGAAATATGCTTTACTAACGCATCACCAAATTGTGAGTGGCAGATGTGATGGGCAATCAGCATGCACAGATGAGAGACACACTCTTTTGCCCTCCACTTTCTCCCGACAGTTTAAAATCTTTTTTTGTTGTTGCTGATCTCTTGCTCACTCTTGGCCAGATCGACCATACTGTTCCGGTAAATCCTTAAAACATGTGGGTGCCACCTTACCTTGCATCAGTGGGCAGAGCTTTCTCTTATTGGGACACGTTAATTGCCTCTGAGTTCTTTATTGTTCAACTGCCTCTGAGTCTCCAGACTGTAGTTTGCCAGGGAATTGATGAACACATGAATCTCTCACTTGCCTGTCAGGGAACTGACTAAAACATGGAATCTCTTTCTTGGGCCATCTGGGAAATGCAGCAATCATTGCAACATCAGTCCCATTTGTCAGCACTGTTGAATAAAAAGAAGGCTTTTGAGGACTTCAGAAAATAATTCAAGTCTGTTAGTAGAAACCTCTTCATCAAGTCGTCAGTACAAACCTTTTCTGTTTTTAGAACTGCTTTTCAAAGCAAAATTTGTGATTGTCATGTTTGTCAAGAATGGCGAACTCATTTTCAAAGCACAAGTTTACTTACTTACTTACTCATTTTGTTTGTTTATTAGTTAGCACTCCTCAGCAAAAACAAAACAGCACCTGAGGTTCACCTACTATTGGGTGAGAAGGTAGTGTGTGCAACTGTTTCCCTACCACAGTATATGTTAGTAACAATATTTAATGCCCATCCTGTCTACATATCTGACTGTCTCTCTTCTTCCTGTCTATATTCACCCTGATGGTCTCCACTCAGGACTGTGTGTTTTCCACTTTACTACATTATCTTCCTTTTCACCTTGACTGTCTGTCTCTGTCCAGACTGTCCTTCATCCTGAGTTGCAATTGGCTTGGTGTTAAGTATCAAGAACCAGTCAGTCCAGATTCCCTAGTTCGGTTTCAGATTGTCAGTATCTATCTACACTGTTCATATAAGTTTATCAATTTGGTGTATTATTATTGTCATTATTATTAATTTATCTGACTTTTTCTATTATTGACTGTCTCAGTTGTGGTCTCCATTTCACCCTGATATTACTATCCTGGTTGACTGAATGGTAAAAACCAATTATTTGTCTATCCTGCCTTCATTCCTGGATGTCCATCTCACTTTTGACCATTTCTGTCTTTTTCTCACTAGCTGCACTGTTCTTCTTCTTCTGAATACTGTGGCGACCTCTATAGTCAGGGCAGTAATCTACAGTGGATGATGTGCAACCCTCCGTTCCCCCCCCCCCACCCCCCATCCTTCAACCCCCCATCCTCCAAAAGCACATACAAATCATACGCATTACCTGTTCTCACTCTCCACCCAGCTAGGCTGATCAGGCTACCATAGCAACCCCTTGACATTGGACTAGACCCCAAATGGCACAGCCCTAGCCTTCCACAACCCTACTCCGTCTTCATCCTGGCTGTTTATTTCCATTTTTGACTATTGTAGAAACGAAAAGAGAGGTGAAAGAAAGGCTGGTGCTGATTTTGCAGAGAGGAGAGTGGCCGAGCTTTGAGCAGAGTGGTCCAGCAGCAGACACAGCTGTCAGACAGCGTTATCGCCTGCTTCGCTGGGGACATGCTGGACAGTGAGTTCTTCTTTTGCCTCTGTCTTGGCTTTCTTCTGTCTTGTTACTAAGTGGTTATTTCACAATAGCGACTGCAGTAGTTACAGAAACATGCTCCGCATATGTCACATGTGTGTGTGGTGTTGTGTGTGTGTGTGTAATACAAGTATATATATGTCTGTGGGGACATGTGTATGTGCGTTCATGTATGTAACATATGTTTGTGTTTTTATTTGTAATGAGCATTTGACACTCCACTGGAGTTTAACTGGACAGTGAACTCATATTTGCTCAAATTTTTGTCTTGTTTCTTATCTTCTTATTTTCTAGTTGTGGTTATTGTGATTTTACTATTCATTGAGGTTTGACTGGATGGACAATGAGTTCATTTTTCCTCAGGTTTTTGTCTTCTTGTCTCCAGTTATGGTTAGTGTGATTTCATTGGAGTTTGACTGGATAGCAGTTCATTTTTCCTCAGGTTTTTGTCTTCTTAATATCTTATCTCCTGTTATGGTTATTGTGATTATTTCACTGGAATTTGACTGGACAGCAGTTCATGTTTGCTCAGGTTTTTATCTTCTTATCTCCAGTTATGGTTATCGTGATTTCACTGGAGTTTGGTTCATGTTTCCTCGGGTTTTTGTCTTCTTATCTCCAGTTATGGTTATTATTATTATTTGACTGGACAGCAAGTTCATGTTACTGTTAGCTCAGGTTTTTGTCTTCTAATCTCCAATTATGGTTATTGTGATTTTCCTTTTTTCACTGGAGTTTGACTGGACAGCAAGTTCATGTTAGCTCAGGTTTTTGTCTTCTAATCTCCAGTTATTGTCATTGTGATTTTTCTTTTTTGCACTGGAGTTTGACTGGACAGCTAGTTCATACTTCCTCAAGTTTTTATCTCATGTCTCCAGTTATGATTATTGTGAGTTCACTCTTCACTGGAACTTTACTGTGTGATACCATTCTGCCCAGACCTCACACACTACAAGGACAGTTTGAGGAAGCAGGTGTTCGACAACAGTGCCTCACTACTAGCTTTTGTTGCCGTTGACTACGCAACAGGAGAGAAGGTGTGCCAGGTGCTAATTCAGCTACTGCAGTCCTATCAAACAGGTCAGCTACTGCCTTTTTTTCTTGAAAAAAAAAGATGGGGGGTTTTCCCCCTTCATTTGAAGATTTAATGATTGCTTTAGTGACTTGCTGGAACGGGGTAAAATGTTTGCATCTGCTGATGCTTTCCTGCAGTCAACTTTGAGGGTAACTTTTCATGTTGTCTCAAACAGTCATGTGTCACCTTCACTCATTGCCAGCCCCCCACCCCCAAGATAATTACAAGAAGAGATAATTGCAGCTGAATATATATCAAGGGTCTTCTGTTGGGGGTGACCTTTTACAATAGATGTCGACATGAAACCTTGCGTATATGTACTTGTTCAGTAAGTCTAACACAAGAATGATTACAATGTTTGTTATTATTTCTGCTGCCATCCTATGCCCTGTCAGTGGAGCCATCTTCTACTCTTCGTTTTCAGGTTATGAAGAATGCATGGTGCCTGTGTCAAAGAGCTTAGCCCGCGTGCTGGCCTCCGGTCATCTGTCTCCTGAATTTCTCATCTCCAAGGCCCTTCCCAGCATTCTGGGTTTCCTGTGGCCTGGCTGTGGGTCCTGGCCGGAGGACAAGCAGCAGCTTCACGTGTCGGTGCTGTCAGGGCTGGTGGAGGGCTTGCGCTCTCTGCTGTTGCTCCACACGCAGTAGGTGGATTTGTATTGCTGTCAGAGCATGGTAGGGAGGAGGCACTTTCATTGCTATTCAGCGCACAGCGTGTCTTTGCTCTGTGGGGGACAAGGCCAGTGTTAGGAGTTGTACTGCCACCCTCACCAGCAGGAAGTCCTTTTTATCAGATTTCAGGTCCTCCAGGTCAGCCTCACTCAGCAACAGTAACACCTTTTCTTTGCACAGGCATTGTATTTGCTGGGCACCGACCAGAGTTCTGGCATCAATCTTTCACTGCTTGGCTGGGCTTCCTAGCCCCCTTTCTCCTCCACCCAGATAGGTCTAAACAAGCTCTCTCTTCCTCCCTCTTGGCATGCAAAACACTCCAGTGCTCCAGCCTGACCTACT
This sequence comes from Alviniconcha strummeri, assembly GCA_963584105.1. NCBI lineage: Eukaryota > Metazoa > Mollusca > Gastropoda > Provannidae > Alviniconcha > Alviniconcha strummeri. The sequence continues at coordinate 27,873,672 of OY757544.1, read as the reverse complement.
TCCTACCCCCGCCCCCTCTCTTCTCCTGTTTATACCCTCCCGCACACAAAGCTAAACACTCCTATGTTCCAGCCCAGCCTACTTCCTACCCGCACCCCCAACTCTCCTCCTGTTTATACCCTCCCGCACACAAAACTAGACACTAGTATGCTCCAGCCCAGCCCTACTTCCTACCCCCACCCCCATCTCTCCTCCTGTTTATACTCTCCCGCACACAAAACTAAACACTAGTATGCTCTAGCCCGGCCTATTTCCTACCCCCACCCCCATCTGTCCTGCTGTTTATACCCTCCCACACACAAAACTAAACACTTCTCTGTTCCAGCCTGGCCTATTTCCTACCCCCACCCCCATCTCTCCTGATGTTTATACCCTCAGCAACCAGCTCTGCCTTCCTACACTACCACCCACCCCCACCACCTTCCCTGGACAGACAGTTGCACCTAAATGTTTTTTGTTGTTGTTGTTTCTTACAAATTTACACCTGTGAGGTTATCATTTTTATTAAAGATGGAGGAATATCTTTGTAACAGTAACTGTTAGGTTGCTTTTAAAGAAGTCTGATATAGTTAGGGATCTATGGTTAAAAAAAATGTAAAGCATAAATGACACATTAATACACATTGAAACAGCATATTGTTCATTGAAAATTCTTATGCACAATAGAATTTAGCGCTTCAGAAGCTGAATACAGTTTGATTTTTCTTTCGTGCAAATGTTACTTGTTGTATAGACCTAGTTACATGGTTTTGTATCTGCCATCTGGAGCTAAAAATCATTTTCACATGGACTGTGTATTTTGCCCTCTCAGTCAGTTAGCATACATGTTTCAGCCTGAATGAGAGAGAGTGGGTGCTGACTGAATCTGTTTTGTTTTTTCATGTTGTGTCACAGAACTTCTCGGGAAGTCGTGGATACAGTCTGCGGCATGATTATCAAGGGAGACAAAGCTGGGGGCGACGATGCAGACACCTGCCCTCTGAAGGTATTGCCAGGAATACACAGATGTATGTTGTTACTGTTGGGTCCTACTGTTGGGTTACTGTTGGGTGTTATTGCTGTTCTGATAATGGTGATAGTGGTGTCAGTAAATTTATTGGCCTTGGGAATTTTTACCACTTTCCATAACATCTGGATATGCATGTAAAATGAAAGAGATGCAGCAGAGTTAGCCAGAGCAGGATCAGATTTTTTTTTCTCCACAAGTGTCAGCTAACAACAATCAAAGATAAATTCAAGCATTCAAGCATACTGTTGCATACTGTTGCTGATTCAAAACAATAAGGTTAAAGTTTACAGAATTTTGACCTGTTTGATTTTGTTTTGTTTTAAAGTGTTCAAATATGACATTCTGTATTTTGATCATAGTTTTGTGAATGTTCTTTTCTTTTATATTTCAGGCTATATCATCATGGCAGCAGTCACGGCTGGTTCAGCTGTTGTTGGCAGTCATGCCTTGCTTTGATGTGGAGGTTGGTAGAGGCTTCTGTGTAGTGTGTGCACTAAACTTGCAACTGTTACTACTACTGTGTTATATGTGTATCTGAGTGCATTGTGTGTGTCCCGGACCATGACCCTTTAACCTTTTCTTTCCTGTTGTCCTTTCTCTTTTTTGATTGGGTTGGAGTTTTACGGCCCTAATTATCTGAAGTGTTAAAACGTGTGCTGGGCCCGCCATGTCCTCTTTCCCCCAGTGTCCTTGCAGAAGCAGGTCGTCGGTTAGTGTGAGCTGTTACCTGGGCACTAATGCGTCTGATTCAGAGGAGAGCCTACACTTTTTCCTGGTTGGTGTAAATAAAAGCTATGTTATAGCAACCGCTGACTTGTGACTCATGCTTCCAACCTGCTTCCCTCACTCCCCACCCTGCTACCCTGCATAGGCAGTCCCTTAGTTGCTGTTACTAGTGTTAGGGACATATATGCAGACTCACAGTTGGGGATTTTTACACCCACATGTACTGCATGGCACAAGCTGGTGGACAGTTTAAAGAAGCTTAGGTGGTTTTTTTTACCTTTTCAGCCAAGTAGAAGGAAGGTTCTTTGAAAATTTGCTGTTTTGTGCTGTATTATTTAAAGTAACAATAACAAAAGAACCACACAAAAAAAAAAAAAGTGTTTTGGTCTCTTCTTTTTTTTCTTCTCCCGAGAATGCCAGTGTCAGTCATCTTTGTTTCAGATTTTTTGTTTCTTTCATAACAATGTCAGTGTCAGTCATCTTTGTTTCTGATTTTTTGTTTCTATTATAACAATGCCAATGTTAAATGCCAATTTTTTGTTTCTTTCATAACAATGTCAGTGTCAGTCATCTTTGTTTCTGATTTTTTGATTCTCTCAGAACAATCGGGTTAAAAATTTCTGGCCAGAATGTTCATCAATATTTACACATGATTCAATGTGATGGAGTAGAGACTCCTCTAAGGTAGTCAGACAATACAGCAATGCAGTTGTTAGACCTATAATCAGGTTCTGGAGGTGTACATTGTCATTTGAAACTGCTGGAAGCCATCCTGCCTGTATCTCTGTTGCCCCTGCAGAATGAGGCTGTGGTGGATTTGATGCTGTCAATGCTGCCAGACCTGGCGCTGCAAACAGAGGATGAGCACACGCATGAACAGGCCTGCCGCTGTCTCGCTGCTGTGATCAACAGAATGCCTGCAGGTATTTCAGTTCAGCCAGCGGGGAAAGACCAGCCTAAAATAAAGAAGCAGTCCATGAACAAGGGTGGTCTTTTGAGATGGGTTCACCTTGAATGAAAAGGCAGAGAGAAGAGTTTGCAACAAACATAACAAGTTTTCTTTAAGGAAGCAGAAGTATGGGTTTACTGAAATGGAAATATGAAGGGAAGAGTTTTTTTTTTTTTTTAATGGTGTTTGAAACAGGAATGGTCTCTCAGGAGGGACTGCCCTGATATAACCATCCTGGTTGACTGGGTGTAAAACACAAAGTTACTTACTTACTCTCAGGAAGGTGGTCCACAGATCATGACTGTATCAAAATCTTCTCTCTCTCTCTCTCTCTCTCTCTCTCTCTCTCTCTCTCTCTCTCTCTCTCTCTCTCTCTCTCTCTCTCTCTCTCTCCCCACAGTATTTGCCATTACTTCTGCTGATGGTCCACTCTCCTGACATATTTGTCTTCAAATTCTCCACTTTTTTTTAAATTATATTTTTTAAAAGGTAGACTTTTTTGTTTGGCTCTTGTTGAGGAGCCAGGAAATGCTAGTTGGTCAGTGGTATGTGCAGCTTGCTGCCATATGGCTTTAGTATTTGCCATTATGCAGTGATATAATGTTTTGTTTGTTTTGTGTCTGTTCCTTCTTCTTAATTTTTTTCTTTTTTTCTTTAATCTGGTATTGATAAATCAGATGCAATGGTCAGTAATATCAGCATGCCCTAACCTTATGTGCTTTAAAAAAAACTTTTTACAAGGGCAATATTGAAGGGATTCATTCTTTGGAAATTTAATAACAAAGGCAAAAAATCCTTTTAAAAATTGTGTTTGATGTTTGTGTGTGTATGTTTTTGTTTTATATTTCTTTAAGGATTGCTTGTGTAGATTTGACTCAAAAAAGGGGTTCCAAAAGGGTTCCAAATAAGAACATTTTCCAGTGTACATTTGCTGATGACAGTTTGTTTGTCCTGAGGTGACCTTGTGGGGCTGACAGGATACATCCAGTTACTATTGCTGTAGGCAGCAGGGTGCAGAGTAAATGGTGATGTGTGGAATGCTGTTTGAACAGGGTCAAGGTTAGACAACTCAGTGAAGAAACTGTGTACAGGGCTGACCTCCAGCCTTGCCAAGCACACACAAGATGGCCCTGACCTTCATAACATTAACAAGACCTTGAACCTGTTGACCTGGCTTACAAAGGCCATGGTGGTCAGAGGCCATAAGCTGTCAGCAGAAATGACCAGTCAGGTAACTTTCCCTTGTTTTTCTTCTTCTTTTCTTTTTCTTTTTTCGCTCTTTTTTTCATCATTTTTTTTTTCATCATCACTCATTTGTCATTTATATATGTATGGGTCAGATTTAATTGTGATGTAATTGGTAGCCCATCATTTCTGATGATGACAACAAAGCTGTACAACATCATGTTGCTGATGATTCCATTTTGAGATTTGCAGGTTTATTTGCAGTGGTATCTCTGTGAATGTCCACTTTTTTAAGCATGCATGCACATTATTTCTTGGTATTGCATGTGGATTAATGTTCTGCACACCATGGAGTTATATGTCATCTGTGCTCGTTGACAACTGCTACTTGGGTAGCCACACACCATCTATGGCATCTTCAGGGGATCTGTCTCCATTTCTGGACCATGGATGTTGTTATGCAAGGAGCGTATCATGCCTGAAGATAATTTTCCACATAACTAAGCAGCAGCACATAACAGCATTTGAATGTGGCCTTGGTGTTCTTGCTGGTGCCAGTGTGCTGTGACACCGCCCATACCAAGGCAGAATCAGAATGATGAAACAACAGCAGGAGGCAGTGATGGCTTAATTTACATCACATCCACACAAGGAATAATCTGAAATGGAATGAGACCTAAGAGTGCCTGTGTATAATCGACAAATGAGGGAGTTAAAAATGTTGAAGTTTAAAGGTTGTCATCTGTTTGTGTTACCTGTTATAGCTGACTGGGTTCCTGTCAGATTCCTTGTTGGGGCCCAAAGCAGCAGAGGGCTTCCGCGTCATCATGACTCCATTCCCGGATGTCTTGTGTCCAGCCGTGCGCGCTACCGTCACCCCTACTTTTCAGCAACGGTTCCTGGTTCAGAACCTGACACCCCTTCTCTCAGGCTTCCAGAGTGCCCAGCCAGGTGAGGAACTCTGTTATGTTGGTGTGTTTAGGAGGCAGGGTGGGTTTTTTGTTTTTTGTTTTATGTTGGCGTGTTTAGGAGGCAGGGTGGGTTTTTTGTTTGGTTTTTTGTTTTATGTTGGCGTGTTTAGGAGGCAGGGTGGGTTTTTTGTTTTGTTTTTTGTTTTATGTTGGCATGTTTAGGAGGCAGGGTGGGTTTTTTGTTTTGTTTTGTTTGTTCTTTGCTGAAAAGCCATATGCCAAGAAGAGTATCAAACAGACATTATAGTTACAATGCTCAAATATGTCTGACTTGTTGAAACAGACATTATTGTAACAAGGCCAAAATATGTCCACCGTCTTGAAACAGACATAGTTACAATGCCAAAATATGTCTACCTTTTTTTTAAACAAACTTTATAGTTACAATGCCCAGATGTGTTTACCTTGTTTTTACTTTAAAAAGCTGAGACTTTAGCTCAAGGTTTGCTTGTTTATAATTCCTTTTGTCATTTGCCATAATTTTTTCTTGAAGTGATCCTTAGCATTTGTTACCATTGCACTGAGTCTGTGAAAGAAATGTCTTTCACTGCTGTGCCTAGTCAGAGTGCGAGTGAAACGTCTGTCACCGTCATGCTCAGTCTGGGAATGAAATGGTGTCTGTTGCAGAGGTGAGGGAGAACTATTTACTGGCTGCGGCAGGCATGCTGACCAACGTTCCACAGCCAGTGCTGGTCACTGAGTTGCCACAGGTCAGTTGGTAGTGGCCAGTCCATTCTTTTCTTCCTTCGGCTGCATTGTCCCTAGGTGACCTGGTATAGCTGAAGGGAGTTGCCACAGGCACAGGTCAGTTTGTAGAGGCCAGTCCATTCCCTTTTTCTTCCTTCAGCTGCATTGCCCTAAGGTGACCCAATTGGTAGAGGCCAGTCCATTCTCTTCTTCTTCCTTCAGCTGCATTGCCCTAAGGTGACCCAGTTGGTAGAGGCCAGTCCATTCTCTTTTTCTTTCTTCAGCTGCATTGTCCAGAGGTGACCCTGAAAGTAGTGGTCAGTCCATTCTTTTGTCTTCCTTCAGCTGCATTGTCCAGAGGTGACCTTGTGTAGCTGAAGGGAGCTGCCACAGGTCAGTTGGTAGTAGCCGGTCCATTCTCTTTCTTCTTCCTTCAGCTGCATTGCCCCTAGGTGACCTCGTAAGCTGAAGGGAGCTGCCACAGGTCAGTTGGTAGTAGCCAGTCCATTCTCTTCTTCTTCCTTCAGTTGCATTGTCCCTAGGTGACCTCGTATAGCTGAAGGGAGCTGCCACAGGTCAGTTGGTAGCAGCCAGTCCATTCTCTTTCTTCTTCCTTCAGCTGCATTGCCCCTAAGCAACCCTGCATAGCTGAAGGGATGTTAAAATCCAGGAACAGACTAGCTCCTTCAGCTGGGGTGGCAACCTCAGACTGTGGGAGAGTCTGCTGCTGATTGTGTGACTGTGCCTACAAGCACCCGCATCTGCACCAAGACACTGCAAATGCAAACTGGTTTTCTTTAGCTTCAGCATCGTTGAGAGCCAAGCCTGTGTCCCCAGTGTTAGGGATGTGTCCTTGGAATGAAGGGAAACCCGGCTTGCAGAGTTTAAAGATAAGGGTACTTGCGTGCAAGTAAAAATCTCTCCTGTTTTTCACATTTGCTTGTCAGTTGTGTGTGGACTGGGTGTGTGGGGGGGGGGGGGGAGGGGAGAGAGGATGGTGGCTGTGTGTGCATGTTTTTGGGGGGTTGTTACTCTTCAACAGTCCTGTTTTCAGGTCTTCTTGTCATTTATATGTGTCAACTAGGGGTGGGGGGTGGGGCTGTTTGTGCATATTTTTAGGGGGTTGTTACTCTTTAGCAGTCCTATTTTCTGGTCTTTTGAACAGTTAATGCCGGTGCTGGCCTCATCACTGAAGGGATCAAACTCCAGTTTGCACATCCAGGCACTGACAGCACTGACCGCTGGCCTCAAACACACACCAGAACTGGTGACATCCTATCTCTCTGACATTCTTCCCGACTGCCTGACTCTGGCTACTACAGGCGCAACCATGGTAAGCGTGCCAGTTGCAAATACCCATCCCTCTCCCCACACTGCTCAAAGTTTGTTTTGTGACAGTCAAAGTAAAGTCCGTTTTTCGTACATGCACTTTTGAAGTTGGTTGGGCCTTTGGGATTGGAGACTGAAGGCATTGCTGATCAGTACTTATCTGTACTAAAGTTGAGGGAATTAATATTTCAAACATGTTTACCTGTAATGTTTGTCAGAAAGTTCAGAGCTCTGCCTTTCTAAGAGGCCAGGTGGGGTGGGGGTGGGGGGATAATAATAAATGGTGTGCTGAGTAGAGTTGCATACTCATTTATCACAGCACTATTCAGTTCACAGAAATTCTTACAAATAGGAGCTGTTTTCCATATGCTTGTGACATCCCATTCATGTGATTCCTTAGCCTTCTTTGTAAGCATACATCATACTTTATAACATCCAGTAATACGATAGGATAAACATTTTCTTTCATTTTAATGCATATGCCTATATATCACTGGGCAGTTTCTACCTTTGTGATGTTGATGGTCATAAACAACTTTTTACCAACTCTGCCATCCACTTCCTTTGCAGCGTGTTCGAATCCTTGCCGTGCAGTGTGTGGGTGAGATGACTCACTTACCTGCCTCGGCATTGCAGCCCCACAAGACCCGGGTCATCAGGTCTCTGAAAACGGCCATCGATGATCACAAGCGACTAGTCCGCAAGGAGGCCGCTCTGGCGCGCAGTGCGTGGTGAGTGTACTAGTTTTCCCTTTGGGGAATGGTAGGCCTATAGAGAACATGGAAGCCAGCTGCTTTGGTCAACAGTGTGCAGTGTGTTGTACTAGTTTTCCCTTTGGGGAAGGGTAGGCCTGTAGAGAACATGGAAGCCAGCTGCTTTGTCAACAATGTGTGGTGTGTTGTACTAGTTCTCTCATTGGGGGGGGGGGGGGGGGGGGGGAATGGTAGACCTGTACACCTGTACACCGGAGATGGCTGTTTTGGCCAGTGGTGCATGTAGTAAATGGTACCATTTTCTTATATAATTTTTAGTGTGTGTGTGGAGGTTGCATCTGTATGAAATATAAAAATTAGAAAACACTTCAGATAAGTCATTCCATAACTCTTTTCAATTTTTTTTTGTGTGTGTGTGTGTGTGCGTGTGTGTCCAAAAAGTTTGATGTTATGAGTAAATTACCAAACAAAAGAATATAGTAAGGTTAAAGAAGAATATGCTTAGTTTTGATTGTAATATTTCCAGGTCAGTAAGCTCTGGGGCAATTTTTGTTGCAGGTTTCTGTTGTGAAAGGAACAAAGAAGCAGAAAGGTGATGAATAATACACCAGGTGATGCTTGAGTAAAAGGAACAAAGGTGCAGAAAAGGTGATGAAGAATTCACCAGGTGATGCTAGAGTGAAAGAACAAAGGTGCAAAAGGCGATGAAAACTTCACCAGGTGATGGTAGAGTGAAAGGAACGAAAACGCAGAAAGGTGACAAAGAATTCACGAGGTGATGCTAAAGGTACAAAAGTGCCGAAAGATGATGAAGACTGCACCAGGTTATGCCAGAGTGAAAGGAACTTAGGTGCTGAAAGGTGATGAAGAACGCAACAGGTGATGCTAAAATGAGGGAGTGAAGTCAGTACCTCCAATGGCAGCTCCATAGAGTACAGACATGGTTTTGTCTTTTAACAAGATGATCAGCAATCTAAACTGTGTTTCTAGCATGTCTTTCCCAGCCTTCCATTTCTTCTTCAGAATTTGTGCCTGGTGCAGAATCCTCACTCATGGTGTAATACCGTATGAGAATGCCCTCCTATCTGCAGATGAAATACTTTGGACATAGGTTGATAATACAGGGTGAAATAAAGCATCGGCCAGATTTGTTTAGATCATGTGTTCAGCATTTTCATTTAATGCAGCTTGTTCTGCTAGTGGATGTTCTGTCTTGTGTACAGTTGAATACTTATTTTTTGTCATAAACATACAAATAAATGCATAAATGAATACTGCCAGGTTGTTCACTGGTTTAGTTGCAGTACACTCAGGATATTTCATGTGATATAATGTAGCCTAGTGTTTCACTGTGCTACAAGTGTGCTAGGAATGTGAGCAAATCATTACAATGTGTGCACTGAAACCCCTAATGGGAGAGCACCCCATTTTCTGAAACCCTTCCCTCACATTTGTGTAAAGTGAACCCCTGACCATGGACCATAATTTTTAAACCTTTCCTTTCATATTTCTGTGCAAATAAACCCCAGCGTAGGGACCACCCCATTCCAAAGACTACATTTTCTGAAACCTTTCCCTTCAGGTTTCCATGTAAATAAACCCCTAACACATTTTCTGAACCTACCCATTTGCATTCTGATGTAAATGAACCCTAACCAAGAACTGCACTTATTTTTTCTCCATATTTTTGGCATATACAGTGTGACTTATGTACATAGAAGCAGACATGGATGTGTGTACATATCATAATGTGTGCAGGTCATAAGAAGTAAAGAATAAAGAAGGTTACAGATACTTGGAAAAGAACACATGAACATGTGCACTCATGCATGCATGCACACACAGACATACACACACATACAATCAAATGCATTTAATCCCCAGAATAGACCCACAAATTGTGTGTTGCACAGTAAAATGATTGCGGGAGAGAAGCAAAGCTGAACTCATTGCTGTACAAATCAGATGTGTTTTGCTGGGGGAAAAAAAGACATTTGCTTGCACTAACAAGAGAAATATTTCTACCAGCAAACAAAACCAAACAAAATCAAACATTAAAAAAAGGAAATGCTTCCCATTTCAAATAAAAATTTCAACAAAGTTGCATTAATACTGATCAGGGAACTGCATTTTGACATTCAAAATGCAAATAAAAACAACAGCAGCACAAAAACCAGTCAAAAGTTTTTCAAACACACATAAAAGTAAAACCACCGAGACATGATCATGCAAAAGAGCATACAAAATATTACAAACCTTATCCTTAGAAACATGATTTCTACAAATTCATACCAGCCCACAGTCTAACTCACAAAACACAGTCACAAAACATTATTGTATAATGTATAGTTGATAGTAATGAATAAAACTGGCTACAAAGGTGTAGTGGTTAGCACAGCAGCTTGTGGGTCAATGGTTCAGATCCCATCTACTCTACACAGATCTAGGAGTGCTATGGGCCCAGTGAGAAGCCATGTTTCATCCACTTCACAAATGTGTCTGAGGGTGTCGTTCAATTCACCAGACTAGAACCAAGACATCGCTTAAAAGTGGCTTTTTCCAAGATGGGTTAACACTGGAATAATTATCACAGCAAGCATGGTCTGCAGCTCTCTCAAGTTGTCCCAAACTGGAACAGACCTCTATAGCATCGGTCCTCTTCGTCTGCATACCTCATTGCATCGTAAAAACTGTCTCCACTTCTGTGGCCTTTCATACCCTGCTCTTAGTCACAGCACCCCCACCTCCTGCTTTGCCTGAGGCAAATCTGATCAAAGTCTTCAGTGTCAGAGAGTCCACAAAGTGGGGTTGATGGAGGGACACAGTGGCAATCTGCCCTCTGGAGGGGATGTTCATTCACTCCTGGCTCCAGGACAACAGTGTCTTTGATAGGGGATGTGAATAGTAGATGGTGCCCTGCATAAAATAATGTCAGAAGAACAGGTACCCCTCAAAACCACCAGTGACTGGGCAGAGGCATCTGTCTCCTATGGATGGTAGCCTACTAATATCTGACATCTGCACACCTCTAGCAGCAGGGTTGTGATGTGGTACAGAGGCCAAGTCATGCTTTGCAACTGAGGTTTTGTTGTATGATTAATTTTACAGCATATGGCATATCCTCCAATTTTTCACCTGCGGGCAAAAAGCACGTCACAAGCACATTGCTACAGTTTAGAACATCTTCTATATCTTTGGGTAGAAAGCATGCTTTTGACCAATCAATGCTAAGCTGAAAGTGATCAACTGGAAGAAGGTCAATGAAATGGAGAAATAATTTATCCACACTCCAAGTTTGAATCCTTCACCATACATGACACCATTTTATCTGTTTGGTGGGAAGTAATACCAAAATGATGGCTTTTTGAATTGATCCGTCTTAAACATCCATTCAAGCACCCAGTGAGAACCATGTACAAGCTGCAAATCCAAAGCAGGTTGTCACAAGCAGGGGTTGCAAAGCCTCATGTGACTTGCACTGAAGTCTTGGATGTGGCTAGGCCTAGGAGAGTTAGCATAAGCAGCACACGACTCATGCCAACACAAATGGTGGGACAGCAAAACAGTCACTAAATGGAGAAAACAAATAACTTACTCAAAAAATATATAAACACTACGTTCAACAATTAAAAAGGACAAAAATAATGTGTATCACAGATAAGCTTTTATTCTTCAGTCATCAGTGTATTAGCAAACGTGTTTAGACTGGCACAAGACTTTCACAGAGTATATACACAATGCCTTATTTTATTTTGAAAACATGAGCTTAACATTTTTGCACCCCAGAGTTAATCATTCACATTTCTGTCATGAGCAGCAACTACTATTTTCTTCTTTTTCTGATTTAAACAAAAATCAGTGTTCTCTGTGATGTTTTGCTGTCAATCTTTTTTCTTTTTTTCTTTTTTGTAAGTAGTTCTAAGTTTTAGTAGTGGTTTCATCAAGCTTGTCTGAGAACTGGCTTATTGTCCATTTGCATTCAGCTTGCCATTGATGTGAAAGTAGTTTGTGCATGAGGGTTACATATTACAAATACAGAATGAGAGGAAAGTGCACATTGGAAGTACACCCAATTTTATTCCGTTAACTTTAATACTGTTCTACAGTGGCATGCTGTCTGCAAATAAACTACACCACAGAATCTATAACTTACCACACAAAACCCATTTGTAAGAAACAGACAGTGTAAATCATATCCTGACCTACACATGCTTCATTTCCACAAAGCTGTTCAGCAGGCAAGTGAAGTAACATTTACTGTGGCACAAAGCTCAGTTCCGCACCATGATGAAACCCTTACTTGCGTGTCACCCACACACATTCACTGCACAACTAACAGAACATCCCTCTAGGGACAAAGCAGCACAGCAAGGCACACACAATTCAAAACGGTGAGCAGTCCTGACATCAGATCACGTCAAGGTTGGTCAAATCCCCAGCGACTGTTGTAAGCAAATGTGGGCACATGGGACGGGTCGATGCGCTGAGTGATAGGCAGCTCTCTGTGGCGACGGATGCGTTCTTTCTCGATGCGCTCATTGTAGTAGCCGTAATACTCCCCTCTACCTCTACGCACTGGTGGGATCCAAGCATCGCTCTTGGGCCAGGGCTTCAGGAACAGCTCACGACCAGGCATGGATGGCAAGGACCGTGTGTAGCCATTGAGTCTCAGCGCTGGGTCGCTGCACATGCGGATGCCCACACGTGGGAAGTAGTAACCTGATGATGGAAAAAAGCACACTTTGTCAGTATCCAAGAGAATTTAATTTGACATTAATGGGGGTTTTATGCCCATTGTGGTATGATTACCTAAACTATAAAATTTTCACAGAAACTGTGCAGTGATAATATCACCAAACCTGTTGCTGGTGCCATGTCAACTGCAGGAAAGCTTTATATTTCCAGGTTTCTGCCACCTGTTTGAATTTATCTTTCTCTTTGTACAATATTTTTGAGTTTGCATATTTGTACAATACTGACCTTAAATTAAATGTAAAACAAAAAAAAACAAAGACAAATAGCGGCTTCTTTTGGCTTAAATTGCTTGTCATCATAGTTACTGTTGTTTTCTACCTGTGGTGTGTCAACGTGGGTGCATGCTTATATTGTATTTGTGCACAGGGCTCTGAGCTCTTTTTATATTAGAGGTTCACATTTTACAAATATTTTTATTATTATTATTTGGCCAGGTGGTCACATAAATCTTGAGTTTTCAATCCTAAGCTTAGCTGTTCTCAAACCGACATGAACACATTTTTTAAATTATAAGTTGCTGGGGAAAAGAGTTACTTCTTGGCTGCTCCTGCGCTCAGTGACACACTTACAAAAGAAATTAGATTCTCTCAGTCAGCCTCTTCCTTTAAATCAGCACTTAAAAAATACCTTTTCCCAGCATGATATTGATTGGTATGTGTGCGTGCGTGCGTGCATGTGTGTGTGTGCGTGCATGCGTAAGTGACGAGCAGATAATATGTGGCTTGACTCAATGCACCTTTAGTGCTTGTGTATTTTGTAACAGTAAATGCTGTTAATAATTGCAGTGCTATGAGCTCCTGTGAAAAGGGATGCTTTATACATGTAAGTTAAATGTAAATTATAGTTATTATCAATATTATTTTAATGTCCCAGCAACGGCACAGGGTCACCACCTGACTGGGAGAGTGAGTAGGTAGGTAGTGTTGCTTAATGTCCTCAGATGTCAGTTGACATATTAGGGACATGCTGAGACCAATGCCGAAGCATGGTTCAATATAGCTTTATGTCCACGGAAACTAGAAGGCTCGTTAGGATGGACAGCCAAGGATGGCCACCTCAACTCTCACACAGCTCCTGAAATATGACAGAGTTGGAGTACGAAAGTAAACATATATATATACAAACCATCAGAATTTCATGATACTGGTCACTTTGCATTGCTACACTGAAGCCCAACTCATTTATTCCCGTACATTAAGCAGCAAATTCACTCATTGCTTCTTGCCCCAAGGTGCTTACGGCAGTCATAATGAGCCTCGGTTCCCTATCTTGATTAAGGGACAAATAAGTACTTTAAAAAAATAATTTAAAAAAAATCAGCAAACTGTACCAGCTGGTTGGTCCCGGTTCCGCACAAAGTCTACCCATTGGTCCTCTGTGTGAAAGTCAATGGATTCTCTTTGGGTTCCAGGAGGGATGGAACGGTTTTCAGGGTACTTGATCCATGAGCGCTCAGATGGAACATAGTATGCAGCATCGGCCCAGACATATGACAGGTCATTCCCTGTGAAGTTATAGCTGCTTGGGTTGGAGTACTGTGCAGGCAGCTGCGCATCAATGCGGTAGAATGGTGGTCGCCTGAAAGCAGAATGATCACTGATGTCAGTAACACCAAGGTCAACATTGATGAGCATAAATATATAATCACTGACTGGCTAGTGGACTGACTAGGAAGGTGGTGCTGGGTTCTTGTAGCAAGATGGATTGTCTTGTTACTGGAGTTGCTCTCATTGGTGGTTTTTGTGGTCACTGTCTCTGACTGTTCCCTACAATGATTGGAACAGCAAATTGGAAAGTATTGCCACCTAAATATCTACAGTTCTGGTGGCACTTAGCAGGTATGCTAAGTGTGTGACTCTGTATAGGTATCCACCCCACCCCTTACCACATCCTGAATATTCTGCAAAAGGTTTATGTGGATGTAAAAGCATCATGAAATCAAACCATCTCCTGTTGGACTAACGCATGTGGAACTCACCATCAGAATGTTGCAGGTTTGATCCCCAGCAGAAATGATGAGAGAATTTTCTTCTCCAGAATCAACTCTCCATGTGGACTCTTTATTTCTATATCCCTTCCATCCTTGTGTCACCACAGTAACACATAAAAGACCCCAGTGATTGTGCCAAAAGTGTAAGTGGCAGGTTATCCCAAAGGACCTCTCACCTACTGCACACCTCTTTGCTCATGACACACTCTACCACAAGGACATCACCACTGCACAAGTTCAGGCAGCTTTGCAACAAGACCTGGACCACCAAGCGCAATGGCTGAAGCCATTTCATCTAAACAAGTGCCAGACCCTCCATACCACCATGAAGAAGAACCTGCTTCACCATCAGTACCACCTTCATGGCCATCCCCTCAAGTCTGCCAGAGACCAAGTACCTGGGAGTCACGCTCTCTGATAATCATCACTGGGATTTGCACATCACCAATATCACCAACAGGGCCAGCAAAACTCAGGTTTTTGAGAAGGAACCTAAAGGTCGACTCCATAACCATCAAGAACAAGCGTACGAACCCTTGGTGAGGCTCACACTGGAGTGTGCAAGCCCAGTCTGGGACCAGTTCACAGCAGAGAACATCTACAAGCCAGAGGCAGTTCTAGCGGAAGCCTCTCAAGTTGCACAGACTGACCACTTTCTTCAAACACCATCACAGAGAGATGGTCATCAATTCCAACTTCATACCTGCCCAAAACCAGACCCCCCATTCCCACCCCACGCTCACCCACCCACAAGATTAACACAGTGCCACTGACAATCTTCCAGCATGAAGTTCTGTCTACTGCTAAAACTCTTTCTTTCCTCAGACCATCACCAAGTAGAACTGTCTTCCACCAGAGGTGGTGACTGCCCCCTTGGTAGAGACATTTAACCACTTCACTGCCACAATGTCATTAATAAAAACAACCAATAAAAGTGTGAAATTTGAAATCCTTCAGCCTTTTTTGTGCTGGCATGTGAAAGGATTTTCACCAAAATGCACAGCATTGAAAGTAGATTTGCTATAGGACCGGAAAATCTACTGTTTGCAGGCCTGTTCATGCATCTTTCAGCCTGGAAACTTTAGAGCCTGAGGCAATGAAGGGGTTAAATCCCAGATATAGACCCACCTTCCCCACTCTCCCTCCTCCTCCCTCCCCCTGCTGTTGCTGATCAGTCTGGGAGCCAACACACTCAACTGCCAGTAATCCAGTGAAACCCCTTATGTCAGAATGATCCTCAAATGGATGAGGGTGAACATTACTGAAAGAAGAGGCCGGCCCGGGAGGGTGGGGTGGGGGTGGGGGGCAGAGCTCACGCATGCGTGCGCGCGCACTCACACAACAACAACAACAACAAATTCTTCTTCCGTTAATGACCATCGGCCACAAAACGGGCCATTACTGTCATTTTAGGGTACTGCACAGGCAGAAAGAAGAATAAAAGAAGGAGAAAACTGAACAACTTGAAAATGAGAAGGGGAAAAAAAGAACACAAAGAAAAAATGAGAAGTGTTATGGAATTTATTAGGAGGGTCTTCAGATGGTGATTCATGGTTGAATACCAAACAGTAAAAGCCGTCACACTGAACTTCTCATTAATCGTTTATGCATACAAGCGAACAGAATTGTCAACATAAACGCCTTCGAGAAGAAAGGTTGTTCCCCTTGCTTGACACATTATTCTTGCACATTTTTTTTTTTTTAGATCAGTCCACAAATGTATTTTTTGCTTTCCAGACTAGTAATATAAGTGATTTAAATGTTGAAAAATGCGTGTGCTTTATAAAATAAATGTTCTGGCATTTTTTTCCAGTGGAAATACACGAAAAGTTCTTTCAAGAGTGTCTAAATATTGAGTTATGTACCCTGCATGCGCACAAACCAATTAATTAGAACTTACTTTCGATGAATTATCGTCAATATTTACTAAATACTGGACCAAACCGCTTCAAGAAAAATAAGCTATTTATTAAGTGCATCGAAGTGGCATGCGAACATCATATATCACAACTGTTACAAATAAAAAAGACTCACCGTTTTTCTGCCTGCATCTTTCTTTCCGGTAGAGGTCGCCGCGTTCTGACGTTGCTTAGAGACACGTCAACCGAAGACAGGAAGTTGTCTTCTGCAACGCAACCAGCAAACCACTTGCTAATACAGACAGGACTGTTTCGGCAATTCACGTTTTACGTTGAGGTTGGTTTTCAGAGTCTTGTTGCTTTATAATTAAAATTTTCTGTGATAAATTACTGCATATTTTGTTTTGTTTTCTGATACTGTGAGAATCCTATTAGGCTGAGCAAGCAGCGCTGAGCATAAGACATTTCACAGCCGATGAGGCTGCCCATCGAGAAGAATATAACACAGTTGAAACAGGAGGGACTGCCAGTGTTTAGAAACGGGACAGAAAGACCACACAAAAGGGTAGAATTAAAGTACTTTGATTCAAACAGGAGGAGTAGTAAAACAAGCGTCACCTACGTCATGTCTAACTATCAAAGAAAAGTTCAGACATACAGCTATACCCCCTCGCCATGGGTAAACACTGGAAACAGTCAGTACCAGCAAGTACCCGACCACCACCTTCAGCAGCGACCTCTACTGGTGCACCCACGTTGAGGATGTAGCAATAATAGGAAACCAGACAGTGGTGTTCCTGCGATGGATTGTACCCTAAAAGTCAGGTCGAAGACCTAGGCTACAGGGGTATGCCCCTGGAGATTCCTCAGCTGTCTGGTGTCCCCTCCAACTACTGGAACAAGTACAATGAAGAGCAGCCAGATACGTGACTAACAACTACTCAGACAGATGTCCAGGCACTGTTGCATCCATGCTCAAAAATCTGAAGTGGTCAAGCCTTGAACAACAAAGACGACAGCTCAGCCTGGGGGTGCTCTACAAAATCAACACTGGCCTTGTGGACATAAACCCAGACAGCTTTTTCCAACACTCTGCCCCTAGGACCAGAGGAGCACAAAGTTTGCACCAGGAACAGACCCAACACCATGTCCTCTTCCACTCCTTCTTTCCCCATTCAGTCTCTAAATGGAACCTCCTCCCAATGGCTATTTCTTCAGCCCCCTTGCTCAGGTCCTTCCAGAGTCAGTGAGGTTGCAGTCTTCACAACATGCAGTCAGTCCCCACCTCTCAGTGACTATCAAGATCATGTGTATAGCTTTAACTTTAGATTAGCTGTCATATTTTCTGTTTTAATAATGCTTATGGCACTGACTGTGACCACCTTTTAAATATACATTGCTGCTGGACTTCCAATACTCTGCCTGAGCCCAGTCTTTGACAGGAAGAAGAAGAAGTGATATTTGAGCAGACTATTATGTACTGGCTATTCTCAATTTAACAAACATAAAAGGTCCAGCTTTCCGTGTATGTGTAGAGATGAAAAAATCTTAAATTTGAATGTAAGCAGTTCATTTTGTCTTCTCTCCCATTAAAGAATTGATGGACTCTTGATACTTAGCTGAGCTGTGACACATCATGATGGAGGTGGACAGGTCTGAGAGTCAAACAGTTAAAATGAGCTGTAAAACTAGTTGTTGAGGCCAAATGCACACAGTCACTTGAAGCTACCTACATAGGCATGACTTTCACAGAGTACAGGTTGTAGATGTTGCAGCTGAGTTGGGTCTACAGATAGTCTCCAACCAAAGTGCCAAGGGGGTGGAAGCTGGCAAGTGGTTCCATAGTCTGTGATGGTTATGAAGAAGACTGAGTGCTAGAGAACTGGGTGATGGACAGACACCTGGTAGTCAGTGAGTGACACTTGTTCCTGAAACTGCCTCTGAATACTTATGATGATGCTGGTGACCATTATCACCAACAAAGCAATAACTGGAATGAAGCCTGAAGACAGGCAGTAATTCAGTGGAGGATCAGGCCTACATGTACATCAGCTAACAGGTGTTGCTCCTGTAAAAAATTATGCCCTATGCAGGATCCCCTTTGCAGTGATGTATGTATGTACAATGTTAGTTTGTTAGCTTTATTATTGATGACTGAAATTTCTATTTTTGTGAGAGGCAATCATATTATTTCAGTTATTGTTGACATTATTAGCTAATAATTATGTTAAACATTTTGTGCACAAAAAAAAGAAAAGGGAATGTCATTGAGATGTTTTTACAGTGCCAGATAGCCTGTGCCACTGTCATTTGGCAACATGTCGGGACCACGCTATGGCTCACGCTACAGTACCAGCAAGGGAGTCTTTTTGCACCAGCGAGGACCATACAAGCCAACCCCATTTTACAACTACCTTAGTGGGGATGGGAAGTCCCATACATACCGTGGATCAGGATACTACGTGCCATCAGAACGTATGTGGATATCCTATGCTGACCACCGATCTTTGCCAAGGCAGACACGGAGGGATGCCATATTGATGGAATCTGAAGACCAGTGGCGTGATTTCCAGCGCAATCGTGATAGCGTGCACCAGCCAAGTGGTAGGTGTCTGGTTTTCATTTGCAGGAATGAATGTGAGTCTGTTAATGCTCCCATCTACTTTGCTGCAGTTCTAACATTATTGTCATTTTTGGTGTATTCAAAGAAGTAATGATATGGATACATTCCCTGTCTTGACAGAACCCTTAATAATGGCTTGTCTAACATTAAAACTGTATGCAAATATTTGGTCAACAACAAACTTCAGTCCTAACTGGAGTTAGTTGTGACCCTTTAAAATAAGACTTCTCCTCCTGTTCTGGTGTGTTGCAATAAGAAACACAATGACCATATATACATAGATGTCAATGAAAAATGGGGGATGCCATACTTTTATGTCCCAGCAGCATATTGATGGATTACAAATACCATCTGATCAAACAGTCAGATCGTGAACAGCAAAAGTGGGATTTGACTACTTAGTGCCTGAGACATTGCCCACATTGTGCCAGGTACACATTTTTCAATTCACAGATTTGCAGACGTACACGCTCAAATGGTTTGTTTGATACCTCATTTTACCAAGCATCAATATGCAAAACAATCAAATAATTTGGATAGATAGTGGAATGAGATTCTTAAAAATGATTTTTTTAATAATAATATGAAGAGCTTCTGTCATTTCAGTTTGTATGTTTTCTTGTTTGTTCAGCTGTGTTGTAGCCCATGTGCAGGTCCTGTGGCTGAACTGAGTCATTCAGGTATCAGTTATGACTTGTGTAACATTCTGGTCAGAATCTGTACAAGCTGGTCATGTGGTTTTAGCATTGTTAACATGTGAGATTGTTCCATCAGTGACATGGCACTGTAGAAATCTCAGTTTATTATTGTTAATGTATTCTAATTATGTGTCAGGAATCTCGATGTCTGGTCACCCTGACCTTTACCGACGAAACCCCCTGCCTCAACTTCTCCCCTTCAAGACCAAGGCATGGATCCGCAAGTGGGACGGAGCAGGATACTTCTACCCTCCCTCCGATGCCTGGGCCCATGAGCAGGTGGGGCCAGGCATCCCTCGCGACTCTTATCGCTTCCACAATGAAGAGGACTGGATCAAGTTTAAGTACATGTCGGAAACACCACAGCTGGAGTACATCAAAATGCACAAAACCAACGTCCCTCTTCCCCCCAATAGATTACCTTGAGGTTTCTTTCGGGAGAAATACCGCTCAGCTTGTTGCTGATGACGCATCAATGTTATCGTTGTTTTGCTTTTACGACAGCTTTTCACTGTCGTTCTAATGAATGCTGTAAGGAAAGCACTTAGCAACAGTCTATGGGTGATCTCTCATAAAAACTAAGCATTGTCTTTCACTTTGACCCTGTGCCAATTCCTTACTGTTGAGGTGTGTTACTACAACTGGCATTTCTACTCTATCTGACCTTCTTCCTCGAGCTTCAGTGACTTCCTGAGACTGAACAGGCAATTCCTTCATTGCAGTTTTAACCTTCAGCGTGCAAGAAGCTCTTTATTCTGGTTTTAACCTTGAACTAGTACACAACCCTTCATTCCCGTTTTATGTCCCATTTTCAACTTCAGCAGGTGCACAACTCTTCATTTCCGTTTTATATCCCATTTTATCTTCAAACAGGTACACAACTCTTTATTCCTGTTTTATATGCCATTTTAAACTTGAGCAGACAAAAAGGTTTCTCACCTGTTTCATGTCCCATTTTAACCTTGAGTTGGCAAACAACTCTTTATTCTGGTTCTTGAGCAGGTACACAGCCCTTCATTCCTGTTTGATATCTGATTTTAACTTTGAGCAGATACACAGCTCTTTATTTCTTTTTAGATCCCATTATTAACTTGAGCACACCAACAACCCTTCATCCCCGTTTTAACCTTCAGCAGGCCCACCAGCAACTGTTTCTATGTTGTTTTAACCTGGAACAGGAAGTGAGCAGAGCCCACTGCATGAGTGATGCAGCTTTTGTGTGCTTTGTGGTAGTGAGGGGTTTACGCACCAGTGTTGTATGTCTAACTGATCAGTACACACTTTGTGTTGTACATCTAACTGATCAGTACACACTTTGTGTTGTATGTCTAACTGATCAGTACACACCCTGTGTTGTATGTCTAACTGATCAGTACACACTTTGTGTTGTATGTCTAACTGATCAGTACACACCCTGTGTTGTATGTCTAACTGATCAGTGCATACCTTGTGTTGTATGTTTAACTGATCAGTACACACCTTGTGTTGTATGTCTAACTGATCAGTACACACCTTGTTGTATGTCTAACTGACCAGTATACACCTTGGTTGTGGAGCACATAACTGCAGCATGCCCTTTCAATGCATTCCCAAGTCACAGCTTGCCTTTTTTGGGGTAGGTATGTGGGGTGGGGATATTTGTTAATTCGCAGTATTATTATAAAAAAATGGTTCATATCTACAGTATTCCACATTTTTACTGCCTTGATTCAGATTATGTTCAATCAAATGCACACCTACAAAGCATTGCTGACTGCATGTGCCTACACAGGGTATTTGCTACATTTCTGTCAGTCTATGCAATATGTAAAGCAACTTTACCATTTTCCAACATTATTGTGAAAAGGGACATACTGTACAGAAAAAAAATGAAAGAAGACCTATTTTTGTTGTATATCAAAGAGTGTACATGGAAGTAAATAAAACACAAATTGCACATGTATGTGTCAGTGTTGAACTCTGCGTATATATATATGAAACAACGATGACTGATTGCATTCTAAAATGATATCCAAACACATAAAAGTTTAAAAGGAGTGCTAATTTAATACAAGTCATATTAAATTAGTGTTCTCTTAAACCCTTTATGTGGATGAATCCTGATAAATATTTTGAAGCTTCATTCTGCCCCTGAGGCATACACCAAGAACACATGTCTATTGCCAGTATTCAAGTCATAATTACACATGTCTATTGTCAGTATTTGAGTCATAATAACTCTTGTCTACTGTAATTACTGTTTTAACCTAGAATCTGAAGCTGAAATTGAACGCATTAACGAAGTAGCAAAAGATATGGGTGTAACAGCACCGGTATCCGTGCGCGTCAACCCCGATGTGGATGCCAAAACCCATCCCTATATTTCTACCGGTCTGAAATCCAACAAATTCGGTATTCCTATTGAAAAAGCCATGGGTGTTTATCAGCATATTGCTCAGCATAAACATCTGGAAATTGTCGGTGTAGACTGTCATATCGGCTCCCAGCTACTGGAAATTGAGCCCTTTATTGATGCTCTGAACCGGGTACTGCTGCTGGTGGATGAGTTGCGCAAAAAAGGTATTAAGCTGCATCATCTGGATCTGGGCGGCGGCCTAGGCATTCCTTATAATGATAAAACCCCGCCTTCTCCCTCTGAGTACGCTCAGGCAATTAAAAAGCAACTGTCCGGGCGCAAGCTCAAGCTGATCCTGGAACCCGGTCGGGCTATTGCCGGTAATGCCGGTATTCTGCTGACCCGGGTGGAATTTCTGAAACTAACAGATGATCCCGAAGGTAAAAACTTTGCCATTGTCGATGCCGCCATGAACGATTTAATGCGTCCTGCTTTATACCAGTCCTGGCAGGCCATAATCCCGGTTATTGAACCTGAGGACAGCATACCGAACCGGACTTATGATATTGTCGGCCCGGTCTGTGAAACCGGGGATTTTCTGGGTAAAGACCGGGACCTGGCCATAAAGCCCAATGATTTACTGGTTGTTCGTTCCGCCGGTGCCTATGGTTTTACCATGAGCTCCAATTACAATTCCCGGCCCCGGGCGGCCGAAGTGATGGTGGATCAGGATAAACATTACCTGGTCAGAGAACGGGAAACCATTAATTCCCTGTTTAATAATGAGTCCGTTCTGCCCTGATGGCAAAAAAATTCACTCAGGCTTTTACTGACCAGTCAGACTGTCCCTGCCAATCCGACCTGAGTTATGGTCAATGCTGCGGCCGCTTTCTGAAGGCTGCCGATAAAAATGATACTTCTGTTCCTCAAACCGCTGAACAGTTAATGCGTTCACGCTATACCGCTTATGTACTGGGTAATAGCCTGTACCTGTTAAACACCTGGCACCCGCAATACCGTCCACAAAAAATTGATCTGTCAGCGTCCGATCAGCAGTGGATTGGTCTTAAAATTAAAGAGACTCATAAGGGGCAGGCACAGGATGGCAGCGGAGAAGTGCATTTTATAGCCCGTTATAAGGTCAATGGCGAGGCCTCCCACCTGGAAGAACGTTCGCAATTTGTAAAAATGGCCGGACAATGGTTTTATACTACCGGTCAGATCCTTTAAGCAATTCCCCCACTTGATAAATGCTGCTGAACTCTGGATAATGAAGGGTTAGTAAGTCATACACTGGCATTAAAATAGTCTGACAAGATCATTACTGATAGCAACTTTATTGCACAAGTAAATTACATAACTAAATATTTCATTTATTACATTACTAACCATACAAGAGTTATCCATGTTTAATATAAAAAATATAATCTTCATTATTATCTCAGCACTGCTGACAGCACTGGCCGGACTGGCCCTGGATCAAATGGCCATTGGCAGCGCTTTTATTAATCATCTTATCGTCGCACTTATTGCCGGTATTATTATCCTGCTGGCACAGTCTTTAAGCACTCAGAATGCACCACGTAAAACCCATTCTACTCAAAAGCCTATTAAAAAAGCCAGCACTCCCACTGCAGCTCCAAAAATGGCCGGTGATCGTGAAACCGGCACGGTTAAATGGTTTAACACCAATAAGGGCTATGGTTTTATTACCCGCTCTTCCGGCGGCGATATTTTTGTCCATTTCCGCTCTATCAAAGGCAGCGGTTACCGCTCTCTGCATGAAGGCCAGAGTGTAGACTTTCTGGTGACCCAGGGTGATAAGGGCCCACAGGCTGAAGACATTCATGTTATTAAATAAAACTGTCTGATATTTCCGTTTTTTCAAAACCGGTTCTGAGATAATGGCTGTAAGGGGGCTGCTGCAGATTCTGTTGTTCAGGAACAGCCAGCACCTGGGATAAAGTAGGTGACAGTGTTGTGGAAACTTCAGACAAAACCTGGCAGGCCACAAAACATACCTCTAAAGAAGTCTGGGAAGCTACAACAGAAATGTCTTCCAAAGCATGGGAAGCCACTAAAGAAGGTTCAGAAAAGGCCTGGGATGCTACCAAAGAAGCGGTTTCAGGCGAAAAATAATGGCTAATTTTTATTTTTGCACAAAATGTCATCAGGTTTGCGCAAAACGTCAATGACTCTACAGCAAAAAAACCTATACTTGTAATCAACAAGAAGAAGAAAATAATAATAAGAACGACACAAGCACACAACTTTAGGGGGAGTTAAATAAATTACGCACGATTCCCTGTACATATTGAAATTCCGCGTCTTCAATATGAGTAGTTTATTTACCCCACCTTACTCTAATAAAGCCTGTTAAAGGCTTTTTTCCAGCTTTCTTTTCTGATACTGCCCGGGTGACACCCCTGACCAGCGCTTAAAGGCCCTGGAAAATGAACTAACTTCTGAAAAGCCCAGTAAGAAAGCAATTTCACTCAGGCAGTGATTATTACCCCTTAAATAATCTTTAGCCATATCGGAACGAATATCATCCAGCAACCCCTTGAAACGCACATTCTCCTCGGCCAGTTTTAACTGTAACTTACGCTTACTCATATTTAGTTGCCCAGCAATGTCTTCCTCAGTCACCTTGCCGCAGGATAACTGCTCAATAATCACTGCCTTCACCTGGGATACAATATTATCCGGCTGTAACTTGTTTAATGCCTGGATAATGGACTGATCCATCATTTCCGCAAACAGGTGATCAGCTGCCGGCAGTCGCCGGGTAACATCCTCCAGGGCAAAGGAAATACTGTCTTCCGGTGCATTAAATACCGGCCTGCAGCCAAACACATCCAGATATTTCTGCACCTGCTGGGGTTCTGAATGAACAAAAGTCACGGCCTGTACCGGCAGGGAATGGCCGAAATTCATTCGGCTCATACAGAGCAAAGTCGCCATAATGGATTCAGAACGTGCCTGAAACGCCGGATTATGGCTGGAGTACTGTATCAAGATGGTATAGAGCGAGTTCGTTTTCCTGGTTTCTATTTCATAGGCATTAGTCACAATATGGTGAAAACGGCTCAGGCGGTGGAAAGCCCGCTCTAGGGAAGAGCTGGCCAGCCAAGCATAGCCCAGGGTACCCATTTGCGAAGGATGCCAGGTATCACGACCAGCACTCAGCCCCAGGCAGGGTTCCTTAATAATATTTTGAGCATGATGCCATAAGGCAATTTCTATATAAGCATGGCAGCGTTTGTTGCTGTCCTGAAGTTCCTCTTCCTGCAGCCCAAAGTTTTCAAATATAGGCTGAGGATCAATGCCGTATTTGACCATAACATTCCAAACCGTATTCAGGGTAGGGACATAAAAGTGATCCAGTGCTGACAAGAGAAACCTCTGTTTTATGGGAAAAGTAACAGAAAAAATAATATGTTTAAATTATAAAGCTTTTTGGTGCTTTGTCGAAATTTTACTTCTCAGGAAGAAATAAAAGATTTTAAGAACAGGGAAAAATTTATAAACCCTGTTCACATTTTTGTATTTTTTTCCTAAATCCTACAGACAGGTTATAGATTTTAGACTTTATTCACACTTAGAGACATTAAATTGAGAAGCTTGCTGCCATGGAACCAGCCACTATTCAGCCAGACAATACCCCCCGGATTTTGAACCGGCTTTTTATTTTGCACAGGCAAACCGAGGTTTAAAACACAGTATATCCATGAAAGCGGACTTTCTGCCAGATTCCATGACCACTTTTTTTGAGTACCGGCTTAAACAGCAGCCGGATAATAAAGCCTTAACACGCAAGCTAATAGAGCTTTACCAGGTGTTAAATATGGAGCATGAATTGAATCAGGCCTGTCAGCAATTTGCTGACAGGCATCGACTGCTGAGCTATGGAGTAAAGCCAAACAGGCATTTAATTAACAATTTCTAACAAAGTATTCAGGGGTGGGGACTTGTGACAACAAAAACGATTTATATCTCGTTACTGGGGATTGACCAGCAATCACGTTCAGCGTATGAGATATTTTTTAAACAGATCCATAACTGGGACTATGTTCTGACGGATGACCTGAGTCAGGCACAGATCTGTCTGGTAGATATGGATGCCTATAAAATTGAGGAAAGATACTAGGCTCTGCTGTCAAAACATCCGGCCATGATTATCCTGGTACTCTCTCTGAGTAACTATGAATGCCGGCTGGATACTGAGTTTTTTATCCGTAAACCGGTTAAACGGACATCGCTTGAACAGTCCCTGAATCAGATCTTCAGCCGTTTCTTCCAGATTCCGGTACTCAATTCAGTACAGAAACAGCCTGAACCTCGTCCCGTTCCCCCTAACTATAAAGTAGTTACCCGCAAAACCACTTCCGAAGAAAAGCCTAAAACACCTGCAGCACCCTTCGAAAAACCATCAACCGCAAAGGACGCAAACAAAGCTAAAGTCGTTCCCATTAAGGAAAACACACCGGCTTCTGCAGCCAATGCAGGTAAGTTACTAAAAGTAGAAAACGAAAAACATTTTGTCGGTGAACAGGCAGACATTGATATAGATGATGCACAACAGTTAAAAACAATTTTTTATTCTCCAGACAATAATCTGCAGGCTATTGTTGAGCAGGCCAGTATTCAGTCCAGCCAGAGCGGACAGATCATCCAGGTGAATGTGCACAACCACGAATTTTATTTTGATTATGCAGAACAGACCGTGTACAGCGCGGTGGGACCGGGCATTATCCGCCCTCTGTGCCTGCTTAGCCTGGATAACAAACCACGTTTTACTTCCAGACCAAATAGCTTCAGAAATGAACTGCACAAGATTATCCAGTCTAATAAAAATAAAACCATGAAAAAGCCCCTGGAGAAACAAAGCTGGAGCATGGAGTCTTTTATGTGGCTGATCAGTCTGTGGTCATCGCGGGGTCGGATACAGGTAGGCACTGAAATTTTAAAACTGGTTTTTCTTATGGAATGGCCAAACCTGACCCGACTGGCATCTATACCCCATACCCTGCGCATTGCCGCCCTGCTTTATGATCATCCTTATCCACTGGCCGATACTGCCCGTTTTCTGGGTATTGAACAGCGTTATGTATTTGCCTTTTACAGTGCTTGTAAGGCCATTGGTCTGACTAATGTGTCACGTCGGCAGATTGACTATACTTTTGCACCGGAACCAGGCCCAGAGCCTGAAAACAAATCCATTTTGTCCAAACTGCTGGGCAGGCTGAAATGTTTTTCAGAAAAATCCTCCATTAATGATATTGCATAGGCTCAAAGACCGAGCATAAACATGAATGACTATAAAATAATCTTTGCCGGGCCGGTGGGTTCGGGTAAAACCACGGCTATAAACACCTTGAGTGACAAGGCCCCGGTGTACACCAACCAGAGCGCCTCTGATATGACCTGGATGCGCAAATCCAAAACCACTGTGGCCATGGATTACGGCACCATGGTGTTGGACGGGGTAGAAAAAATTCACCTTTACGGCACACCGGGCTAGGAACGTTTTAATTTTATGTGGGAGGTACTCACCCGCAACGGTCTGGGACTGATTTTATTGCTTGATAACACCCGTAAGGCTCCATTAAATGACATGGCTTTTTTTCTCAATGCCTTTAAAGACTATATTGCGGACACGGCCGTTGCCATCGGTATTACTCAGACCGATATTGTCCCCCCTACTAAGGATGGATCATTACCACAGAAAGCTTCGGGAACTGGATATAAAAGGTGCTATTTTTGAAGTAGATGCTAGGGATTTTAATGATATGTCTCACCTGGTACAGGCTCTGTTATTTACTATTGACCCCGGACTGGAGTACAGCGCATGACCATCCAATACCAGAACAAATACCTGCTGCCGTCACCCGCTGGTGCCTGGCATTGTATTTCGGCAACAAATCCGGAACCTGCCCGACAGTTTCTGCAGCAGCTAATGACCTTTGAGGAAAGTCCGCATTTTGATGCCGACACCATAAACAAGTTACTGCCGGACAGCAATATTCAGAATATCATTGCTGTACCACATTCAGCAACTCAAATGGTTGCAGGGTTTCGCCACCCCCAGAAGCGTACCTCAGGGTAATTTTGATGAGTCACTGCCGGATTTACTGGCGGCCTTATCTAGTGAACATAAGAGCCTGCTGGCCGATGATGAGAGCTTTTTTCTGTCAGGTTCCGGCTTTACCCATGAGGCATCGGAGGAACTGGCGGCATTGGGTGCCGACCTCTCTGCGCTTTATACACGCCATCAGGGTATTGTCAGCAATAATTTAAACATCAACAGCAGTGCATTTGCACTGGTGGATGCGGCCGGATACAGCCACATTGGCTTCTGGCCCTTATACATAGGTGAGCTGAAATTCAATTTAGTGATCTCCGGCTCACCCCGTTTTGAACAGCAGAATTTTGTGGATCTGGTGTGGATCCTACATAAACGCTATTACCGCCAGAAGCACAAAGCCGATTCTGATGCGGCCTGAATTTTTAACCTGACACATCATCGTAATATGAGGATAAGACTATGAGAGAAGATATGCTCTCTTCAATTTTGAACGAGTTAAACGGAACCTCTGCAGATATTGAAGCTTCGGCAGTGATTTCCACCGACGGCCTGATGATTACAGCCGTACTGCCCCAGTCCATGGACGAAGACCAGGTCGGTGCCATGAGTGCCGCCATACTGTCCCTGGGCGATCGAACCTCCCAGAAACTGGCCCGCGGTGAACTGGAGCAGGAACTGATAGGACAACCCCATTATATACTCCGGCACCCCTTTATGCCACCGGCGGCCTTTGCTGGCCTGTGGGAAACCATTCAGAAAAAGGAAAAATGGCATGGTTATGTCAAAAACCTGAGAAAAGACGGTGGTTTTTACTGGGTTTATGTCACGGTGATCCCGAATATACGCAATGGCGAAATTGTCAGCTATACCTCGGTACGCCGAAAACCTTCAGCAAAAAAAGTGGCTGAATTTATGGAGCTGTACCCCACTTTATTTTAACGCTTAATTTTAAAACTGCCTGAATACGTTAGTTTTAAGCCCGATTCACCTGTTGAGGATCGCATCATGCCCTTTAATATGACGATCAGCCCGGATTTTAAGCCCGAACTGATATCCGGCTGGTATATTTTTAATACCTAGCCACAGAAAAAAATCGATACGCCTATTCATATTGATCTGGTTAATGATTTTAATGAGCTATCAGAAGCCATTGACCAGAACCGCATCAACCTGATTTACGCTAATCCTTGCGACATTGCCCGGCTGGTACGGGAAAAAGATTTTAACCCTCTGGTACAGCCGGTCGGCACCCAGGATAAAACCATTGAAGATCTGTCACCGAGCATTAAAGTCACTATGACTGATGTGCCGGATGTTAATACCATCGGTATGATTATGCTGGAACCAGCCTATATTACCCCCAAAGACATTGAAACCATTCACTGTCAAAATTTTATTACCGTAGCTAAAAATGTCATTAACGGCCAGGCCGATATCGGCTTTTTACTGGCCGATGCCTATAATGAGTTTTCCAATCTGGTCAAAAAACAGCTACACAGTCTAATCACCAGTAAAATCCATGTGCTGCACCATGCATTTTTGGCCGGCCCTGATTTTCCGAATCAGGAAGCATTACAACAGGTGTTATTATCCATGAATGGGGATCCCAAAACCCCAAAAATCCTCCAGAGCTTGGAAATTGAAAAATGGCAGGCCATGGACAGGGAAGAAACTAAATTTTTAATTGACCTGATGGATACCCTGTCACCTGAATAGTACCACCCTAAACTGCAGCCATTGAAATCCGCCCGCGACTGTGATCAAATACAGCTCTGATAATTAAGGAGTGATACATGGCTGGTTCCAGTCTTTTAGCCTTGTTAGATAATATTGCCACGGTTCTGGATGATATCGCCCTAATATCCAAAATAGCGGCAAAAAAAACCGCCGGGGTGCTGGGTGATGATCTGGCTCTGAATGCCCAGCAGGTTCCCGGGGTACGGGCTAAACGTGAACTGCCTGTGGTCTGGGCCGTAGCCAAAGGTTCGTTTAAAAACAAGCTGATCCTGGTACCGGCTGCCCTGCTTATCAGCGCATTTATTCCCTGTCTGATCACACCCTTATTAATGCTCGGCGGATTATACCTGTGCTATGAAGGCAGCGAGAAAATCCTGCACAGCCTGCAGCCCTCTGCCAGAGCACAGAAGAAGGCCGTTATTAACGCCCTGCACAATCCTAATATGGATCTGGTGGCCTATGAAAAAAACAAGATTAAAGGCGCCATTCGCACCGACTTTATTTTATCTGCAGAAATTGTAGTAATTGCCTTGGGGACAGTGAAGGACTCTGTTTTTATTACCTAGGTCACTGTGGTTACAGCTATTGCCATTGTTATGACCGCTGGTGTTTACGGCCTGGTGGCCGGTATTGTAAAACTGGATGATGCCGGATTTTACCTGGTCAAAGACTCGGCCAAAAGCTTTACAGACCTTCTGAAACACCTGCTGGGCCGTGCATTGCTGGCCTTTGCCCCGCTGTTAATGAAAACCCTGTCCATTGTCGGAACAGCCGCCATGTTCCTGGTGGGCGGCGGCATCCTATACCTTATCTGCTGACCCAGGAACATCACCTGGAACAATGGCTGGCTACCCTGCCTACCATTGGCACTATTATTGTTCCCGTCACCGGACTGTTTTTTAATATGGTGCTAGGCTTAATTGCCGGTGCACTAATTTTAGCTCTGGTGAATTTATATCAGAAAATCGTTTCTCAGAAGGCATAAATAAACACCTTAAATAAACATTTATCCCTGCTGTTCATTGAGTATTTGCAGTGTTAAGGCATCGGGTTCAGCATTAAAGTATTTTTTTAATACTTTAGAAAAAACAGAATCCTGCCCGGCAACCACACTGAACAGGGTCATACTCAACCTTAATTTTACAGCATCAATATCACCAAAAATATCTATTGCCGTTTTACCTTTCAGACGCAGTAATATTTCAGCACACTCTTTTAACCGGGCAGCTAATACCGGATGCTTAAGGTAAACCTGCGCCTGCTCAGCATCCTTAATGGCATAATACTTTACGGTGCTGCTGCGCCCCAATCCCTGAATCTGAGGAAAAATAAACCACATCCAGTGGGATACTTTCCGTCCTGCCTCTAATTCTGATAATACCTGCTGATAGACCGCTTCCTGTGCATCAATAAATTTTTGCATTCAGCTTTTAGGGTTAGTGATAAAGTTATTACTTTTTAAAAATTCAATCACTTCATCAGCCAGTTCATCAGGGGTTTTCTCAGTAGCTAAAAGAACCAGTTCCGGATTTTCAGGTGCTTCATAAGGATCATCAATACCGGTAAATCCTTTTATTTCTCCTGCGCGAGCTTTTTTATAAAGCCCCTTGGGATCGCGCTGTTCACAAACTTCAATAGGCGTATCAACAAAAATCTCTATAAACTCACCCTTGTTTAAACTATTACGTACTCGATC
This sequence comes from Alviniconcha strummeri, assembly GCA_963584105.1. Lineage (NCBI taxonomy): Eukaryota > Metazoa > Mollusca > Gastropoda > Provannidae > Alviniconcha > Alviniconcha strummeri. The sequence goes on along the minus strand of OY757544.1, from coordinate 27,842,322 downwards.
ACGATCCAGCCGATACGGACTGATAAAGGCTGTCAGAGCCATAATACCCGTCTGAGCAAAAATTCCTGCTACTGAACCAATGCGGCGAATATTTTCTTCCCGGTCAATAGCGGAAAAGCCCAGACCAAAGCGCTGCGCAAATTCATCACCATGCATATCCCTGAGCATACCCGGACCGGCATTCAGTCCATGGCGGACATTATCACCATCCAGTACAACGGTACTAATACTGGACTGAAACAGTTTGTGATCCAGGGTATTGGCAATGGTACTTTTACCCGAACCGCTTAAACTGGTAAACCAGATAACACAACCTTTATGATTGTTTTTCTATTCGTGCATATCACGTGAAACTCTATACTCATGCCAGGTTACATTGGTATCATTATTCATATTAAATTCTCATTATTTTTTAAGTTGTTTATCCGCATACATTCTCTGATCAGCACAGCTAATTAACTCATCATAGCTGGTACCATCATCTGGAAATATTGCTATACCCAGATTCATGTCCAGAGTGAAAGTTGTCCCGTTAAGAACAATTTCCTGTATACACTCATTTTTTAAACGCTTTATCAGGTTGTTTATTTCAAATTCATCAATATTCCCATATATCAGCAGGCAGAATTCATCACCGCCCAGACTCGCTATTAACTCATTTTTTCTTAAAAACTGTTTAAACCGTTCTGCCATAATCTGTAGAACCTGATCACCTGCAGCATGTCCTACCGTATCATTGACCATTTTAAACCCATCCAGGTCAATATATATCACCAGTTTACCACTGTTACCGGCCTGTGGTGTTAAACGTAATAACAATGGCAGAGGCGTATTAAAGCCAGAACGCTTAACAATCGCAGCCAGTGCTACCCGGCATTGCCCTTTGACATACCGGGACAGATTGGTTTTATTACCATGCTGGTGGTGTATCTGACTCATGGGTGCCTTTTTGGAATGACGCAGCACGATAGAGTCATCTATGGCCAGATAAACCGGATTATCCCCAAACAGCTTTAGAAACAGGGCCGTCCACTGTCTCATCAGTTTAAGATAAGACCTCTGACCGGTTTCAAGCCATTTATAAGGTAATCCCCTCAAAAAATAATTCTTTTCATAAGTAGAATTATCCATTAAATTATTAATGAGGAGAACCTACAATGAAGAAGTCCAGATTTACAGAATCCCAGAACATTGGCATTCTGAAAGAAGCTGAATCAGGCGTGCCAGTCACTGAATTATGCCGCACCCATGGTATGAGTGATGCTACCTTCTATAACTGGCGGGCCAAATACGGCGGCATGGATGTTTCCATGATGAAACGCATGAAAGAGCTGGAAGAAGAAAACCGCCGCTTGAAGAAGATGTATGCAGAAGAGCACTTAAAGGCAGAGATTATTCAGGAGGCCATGGCAAAAAAGTGGTAAAGCCATCCCATCGCAGGGAGATGGCTAAACAAGTAGTCAGGGACAGAGAAATATCCATCAGGCTGGCCTGTCGTATCTTTGATATTAGTGAAACCTGTTATCGTTATCAGGCAAAAAATTCACAGGTAAATGACAAAATTGCTGACTGGCTGCTGCGTTTGACGCAGGCTTATAAAAACCGGGGCTTTGGCTTATGCTTCCTGTATTTGCGTAATGTTAAAGGCTTTCCCTGGAACCATAAACGAGTATACCGTATTTATCGGGAGCTGGAATTAAACCTAAGGATAAAGCCTAAAAAATGATTAAAACGTAAAAAGCCAGATACCCTGGCGGTTCCAGAGCAAATCAATGATACCTGGTCGATGGATTTTATGCATGACCAGTTAAAAGACGGACGTAGCTTTCGTACCTTTAATGTTATTGATGATTAGAATCGAGAATGCCTTGGGATTGAAGTGGTTTTATCATTACCGGCATTAAGAGTGATACGGACACTGGAACGCATTATTGAATGGCGAGGCAAGCCCAAAACCATTCGATGCGATAACGGGCCTGAGAACATAAGCCAGAAAGTGGTTGACCGGGCAAAGGCACAGGATATAAAACGACAATATATCCAGCCGGGTAATCCACAATAAAATGCTTATGTAGAGCGGTTTAATCGAACGGTACGCCATGAATGGTTAAATCAGTTTTTATTTAATTCTATAGAGCATGCACAGGAAACAGCAACATGCTGGAAATGGAGTTATAATAATGAACGACCCCATACGGCTATCGGTGGAGTACCACCCAGGCAAAAATTGGTTTTAGCCTGTTAGAAAACAATTTAAACCGTCTTAACCAGATATTCCTGACACCGGAAGGACTGATCTCAATATCCCTGGTCGTTTTTAATTGTCGTGATACCTGTGACTGTCCCAAATGAGGATTTTGCAGTGAAAAGTCAATTACGAACTTTTCCAGGCTTTCTACAGCCCTGTTTTTATATCTCAGACCAGGCGTTTCCTGGTGTCTGAGAGCCTCAATACCGCCCTGTTTTAGTAAACGTCTGTATCGATATATGGTGTCACGTGAAACCCCGCTTAAACGGGAAACTTCAGTTACATTGCCAAGGTTATCAGCCAGGGCAAGTATCTCCAGTTTCTTCTTCTCCTCCAACTCTTCCTTTGATATTTTGGTAGGCTCTACAACTTCTGAAACCATAAGTTTTCGACCTGCAAACCAGGCATTAAATTGACCATGACTGGTTTTTCTAAGCTCTATTTTCTGCTGGGCAATCGAATGTTTAATCGATGATTCAATAAAGTAAAACTTATTGTTATAGCTGAAAGTATGATCATTACGGATCTTACGATACTCCTTGATAATACAGATCTCATCCAGAGCCATCTGTTCTGGTAAGGGGGTATATTCAACCGTATCATCTCTGGCCTTAACAACAATCTGCTGATGCCAGTACTGAGGAATAAATACCTGTTCAAGATAACGGTTAGCATTGGCCATATCAGTGATATTATTCAGTCGAAGTTCAGGTACCAGGCGATCCTGCAATGTATCAAAAGCACGCTCAATTCGTCCTTTCCCCTGAGGTGAATTTGCAAATATAATTTCAATACCCCGCTCTTCACAGGCTCACTGCATCTGTGAGAAGTTACAACGTTTAGGCCCGCCAAAAATACCGGCCCTGTCAACATACAGAGCTTTAAACAGGCCATGTTTTTCAATGAAAGCACGCATTACCTTTAAGCTCCCTATGGTTGTTTCTGAGCTGAAGAATTCTGCATGGATATCACTATTAGCATCATCAATAATAGCAATCAGACAGGACTTTTTATTCCCGAACCAGCGGTGTGTACTGCCATCCATCTGCAGCAGTAATCCAGGGGAACCCATACGTTCCCGACGTTTACATACACGACTGCGCCTGCGTTTGACACGCTTAACATGGTGGATGTCATGTGCCCATTGTCTTAACGTTTCACGCTTTACGGAAATATTTTCATTACTAAGCAGCAGCTCTCCTAAATGCAATAGATTCACATCATAGTATTTATCCCGGATAAGCTGCTGTACCTGATGCTTGAGTGAGTCAGATATCTTATTGGCAGGTTCATGGCCTGTATTGCCATGAATAATAAACTGGACACCGAGCCGGCGATAGCGTTGTAAGTAACGTTCAATAGTACGTTTGGATTTATTAAGCAGTTTGGCAGCATTGGCAATTGTCATTTTATGCTCTGCTACCCTGGAAATTACATCTACGGTTAATTGAGCCCTGGAGTTCATGGTAATCATCCTTTGTGCTCCTAAATGTTCTGGATACATTTAAGAAACACGACAATTAATGAACCGTCAATTTCCCCTGGTAATTAAGGTACGACAAAATCGCTTGGTGTTAACACAACCGATTGTAGTAGTTCCGACCTGATCTGACAGTCGGCTTGACTTAGTGAAAGTTTCCCGTTTTGATTAAAGGTGTCGAATCTTTATGACAAAACAAAAGGAAACTCTCATGTTTCATACTAACAATCCTATCATCAAACATAAAGTCGGTTTATTAAATTTAGCCGAAGAATTAGGAAATGTATCTAAAGCCTGTCAGGTTATGGGCGTATCAAGAGATACTTTTTACCGGTATCAGGAACTGGTGGATGAAGGCGGCCTGGAAGCACTGATCTCAAAAAGCCGAAGAACGCCTAATTTAAAAAATCGTGTTGATCCAGACACTGAAAAGAAGGTCTGTGAATATGCCATTGAATTTCCCACACATGGCCAGGCCAGAACCAGTAATGAATTGAGAAAAAGAGGCATTTTTGTATCCGGAAGTGGTGTACGCTCTGTCTGGCTACGCAACAACCTGGAGAACTTTAAAAAGCGCCTTAAGGCTCTGGAAGATAAGGTAGCCCAGGAAGGCATTCTACTCAGTGATGAGCAGGTGGCCGCTCTGGAGAAGAAGAAACAGGATGATGAAGCCTGTGGTGAAATTGAAACGGCTCACCCCGGTTATCCGGGTTCTCAGGACACCTTTTATGTCGGTACATTAAAAGGCGTGGGGCGTATCTATCAGCAAACCTTTGTGGATACCTATAGCAAAATTGCCTTTGCCAGGCTTTACACCACAAAAACGCCTGTTACAGCAGCCGATATGCTTAATGATAAAGTCCTGCCATTCTTTGCAGAGCAGGAGATCCCTTTATTAAGAATTTTAACCGACCGGGGAACAGAATACTGTGGCCGTATGGAGCACCATGATTATCAGCTTTATCTGGCCATTAATGATATTGACCATACAAAGACCAAAGCGCGTTCACCTCAGACCAATGGAATATGTGAGCGATTTCATAAAACCATATTACAGGAATTTTATCAGGTCACATTCAGAAAAAAACTGTATTCATACATGGAAGAATTACAAAAAGATCTGGACGAATGGATCAGATATTATAATAATGAACGTACCCATCAGGGAAAAATATGTTGTGGAAGAACACCCATGGATACATTAACTGATGGGAAATCAGTCTGGGCTGAAAAAAACCAGGCCCTGGACATAAGTGAAGAACGCTATGAGCTTGCCATGTCGGTAGCCAATGATGGTTTGTTTGACTGGAATATGGAAACAGATGAAGTCCTTTTTGACAATCGTTACTATACCATGGCCCAATATAATCCCGGGGATTTCCCACAAAGTTATGAACAATGGGTACAACGAATTCATGTTGAAGATAGAGCACAGGTTATTAGCCGTGTCCAGAATTATATTGATGGGAAAATAAATAAATACGATATAGAATTTCGTTTTCTACGTAAAGATGGTAGTTATGTGTGGATTCGTGCTCGTGGTGGTATAGTGTCCCATGATAAAACGGGTAAACCATTACGCTTTTTGGGTACACATTCGGATATAACCGATCGTAAAAAAATTGAAAAACAAATTACTACTCATGCCTACTATGATAGCCTTACCAGTTTGCCTAATCGATTTTTGTCTCTGGAACGGCTTGACCTATTAATAAAAAAAGCCGAACGCAAACAATATAAAATTGCCGTATTATTTCTGGATCTGGATGATTTTAAAAAAGTAAATGACAGTCTTGGTCATGAAGTCGGTGACAGGGTTCTGATAGAAGCAGCCTCCCGTTTAAAGAGTATTATACGAAATGAGGATACTGTAGGACGTCTGGGTGGTGATGAGTTTATTTTACTTCTGGACGGTTTAAAGAAAAGTACTGATGCTGAGCCTGTAGCCAAAAAACTTATTCAAAAATATCAGCTCCCTTTTACTATCGATAAAAGGGAGTTGATATTAACGACCAGTGTCGGAATAGCCATATATCCAGAAGATGGTTCAACAGCAGCACGTTTACTCCGCCACGCGGATGCAGCCATGTATAATGCCAAGGCTCTGGGACGCAATACCTTTTCTTTTTTTACCGAAGAACTAAACCATAAAGTTGTTCGCCGTCTTGCTCTGGAAGAACAATTACATGGTGCCTTAAAACGTAAAGAGTTTATTGTGTATTTTCAGCCAAAAATTGACATCGCCAATGGCCATATTATGGGTGCTGAAGCTCTTTTACGCTGGTCTAATCCAGTACTGGGGCAGGTATCTCCAGATGAGTTTATCCCACTGGTCGAACAAAGTGGCTTAATTATTTCGTTAGGAGAGTTTGTTTTAAAACAGCCATTAACAATTTTAAAACAATGGCAACATTTAGAACAAGTTAAAAATGAACAGTTTTCTATAGCCATAAATCTTTCTCCACGCCAGTTTCGAGATCCCAGACTGGCCGATACTTTCATCCAGCTTATTAAGCAATACGGTTTGTCTTTTCATCTTATTGAGCTTGAAATCACAGAAGGAATATTAATGAGCGGTCATCATTATATTAATGATTCCCTTTTGCAATTAAGCCAGTCTGGATTACTTCTGGCCATGAATGATTTTGGAACAGGTTATTCGTCTTTAAGCTATCTTCGCAAATATCCATTTAATATAGTAAAAATTGATCGCAGTTTTATTAATGAAATGGACTCTAATCATAATGACCGTGAGTTAATCAATTCCATTATATCCATGGCACACAGTCTGAATTTAAAAGTGGTTGCTGAAGCTGTCGAAACTGAATCTCAATTGAACTATCTCCGTCAGATCGGCTGTGACTATGCCCAAGGATATTATTTTAGTAAACCATTATCTGCCAGTAAAATGGAAAAATTTCTTTTATCCTGATTATGGCAAAATTAACTCGACCTGAACATGGCGGTGCTCTTAATCCGGCCATAAATAAATACCAGATTAAAAAGTCTGAATGGCTGGATTTATCTACGGGTATTAATCCCAATGGCTGGCCTGTCCCTGAAATTCCTCCTGTAGTCTTTAACCGTCTGCCTGAAACTGATGACAGTCTTATAGAAAGTGCACAAAACTATTATCAAAACCCGTATTTAATCGCTGTTGCGGGTTCCCAGGAAGCTATTCAGTTAATACCAAAAGTATTATCAGAACTGAATTTAATACCAGTTCAACCTAGGGTCGGACTGGTTACACCCGCTTATGCTGAACATGAATTCAGCTGGCAACTGGCCAGTGCCGAAATTATACACCTTAGCCCTGATAATATTGAAAATTACCTGCCTGAACTGAATGTACTGGTTTTAATTAATCCCAATAACCCTTCCGGCCATTTATATTCTCCTGAAACCCTGCAGTTATGGCAACAACAATTAAACCGGCATAACGGCTTTATGATTATTGATGAAGCCTTTATGGATTGCACACCACAATACAGTCTGCTCCCTCATACTGATTTTAATCAGGCTGTTAATCTAATTATATTACGTTCTGTTGGCAAGTTTTTTGGTCTGGCGGGGATCCGTGCCGGTTTTATGGCTGCACAGCCTAAGGTACTGGAAAGTTTTAAATTTTTTCAGGGACCCTGGTCTGTGACTCATCCCACACGTTATATATTAAAACAGGCTTTAAACGATACTCAATGGATTGAACAAAACACGCAATGGCTTATACAACAATCTGACAGGCTGGAAAAACTTTTAATTGATTTTATACAGAATTTTGATTATCAGGCAAAAGTAAGCGGTAGCCGATTATTTAAAACTGTATTTACTCATAAGGCACAAAGCCTTTTTAAGCACCTGGCGCGTCAGGGCATATTGACTCGGCTACTGGATAATTCATCCGGTGTACGTTTTGGCCTGCCGGCTGACACTCGACAGTTTGATCGGCTTAGTAGGGTTCTGATTCACTGTTTTTTGTAAACAGCGTAAAAACATACCACCTTTGAACCAGAGTTAATATTTCCCTTATTAAGATGAGAAATACAAAAGCATGCTTACCTGTTTTAAAGAAGTTTATAGTAGAATCTGTAGTATATTGAAATGGAGACACACGGAATCACTATATCTCAATATTGCAGATTCTGGATATTAAACCTGTTATCTAAAATGATGAAAAACACTCTCAGCATCAAAAGAGAATATTGGCCAGAAGTTACAGACATGCCACATTTTATCGTCAAACTATATTACGAAGGTTGTAAAACAGAAGTTGATGATATTTATTTTGATAACTAAAGTTTAGAGCGACAGCTCACCCTTGAGAGTCCTTTTTCGCTCATACGTTCTTTAACAATTTGTTTATAACCAGCTGTTTTGAAATTGTTTTTATAACAAATCTTCAAATCGCCTTAAAATATCCGTATCCGGCGGGTGGAATTTTTGGGACTTACCATTCCACCAGTCCCTGACCCTAACCTGCGAAAAATACCTTATCAATCCCATTCGTATTCTTCCGGCAGTAATGGGTGTATTCTTTCGCCAGGGCGTATTATCAATTAAGCGCAATACCGGGTCCGGACATTTAATAGCCAGACCACTTAACTGCATATCTGTTGACAGTAATAGACGTGGTCTTTTTTTCCCTTTAGAGTCCTCAAACTCACACCAGACAAAGCATACCGACTGGCCATTCAGAAAGCGGGCTTTAGCCACCGCTGTTCGGTAATTAACCTGCTGTTCACGTCCATACAGGTGTACGGTTTCCTTATTTAAAGGCAGCCGTTTAATTTCTTCTTTTGTATAACGTGTCACATATTTTCCGGGTTGTCCCCGGCCTTTACCTTGCCAGGGTCGTTTATATAATACGGTATCGATTCGTACCTGACCTATAACCATCATATTATAAGCCTGTACCGGTTCAATAAAAGAACGGCGCATATACCAACTGTCCACCAATACAGTAACCGCTTTATCTTTTTAGCGGTTCCAGCAATGCCCGGATAAGACTTCGGGCAATCACCAGTTTACCACTGTTACCGGCCTGTGGTGTTAAACGTAATAACAATGGCAGAGGCGTATTACAGCCAGAACGCTTAACAATCGCAACCAGTGCTACCCGGTATTGCCCTCTGACATACCGGGACAGATTGGTTTTATTACCATGCTGGTGGTGTATCTGACTCATGGGTGCCTTTTTGGAATAACGCAGCACGATAGAGTCATCTATGGCCAGATAAACCGGATTATCCCCAAACAGCTTTAGAAACAGGGCCGTCCACTGTCTCATCAGTTTAAGATAAGACCAATGACCGGTTTCAAGCCATTTATAATAACCGGGCCATTGTCTGGCCATGTCCACTATCCAGATAGCACTGGTTACAAACCCTGATTGAGTTAATAAACTGCCCATTAGTAACTCAATAAAGGTTTTTGCGCTCCTAAGGGGGAGCGCTCGGGTTAAAAATGTTTCTGATTTAATTAGTTCAACCTGAATAATACCGTTTTAAGTCTGACATCAAGCCAGGTTTAAAGCGGCTGATTGTTCTGGTTTGATAAAATATCCCATCAAACCGGAAATAATTTTGAGCCACAAAAGCCGAAGCTTATTGAGGATCTTTCTTAAGTTATGACCAGCGGCCACCGTAACCACATTAATGGCATCACCGACTGCACCTTTGAGGTAGCAGCGGTCTAAACGGCCATCATTTTTCATATGACCAATTTCAGGCTCAATCGCACTGCGCCGTTTTAATGCCTTTTTAATACTTCGGGTAACGCCTCGCTTCTGACCTGAGATAAAAACTTTCGTATCTTTTACTTCATGTCCACGATAACCCCGGTCAACAAAGCACTGTTCCGGTTGTACGGCTGTAAACTGTTTTATCTGTTCCAGTTGTGGCAGCAAGGTATGTCCATCATAAGGATTGCCCGGACAGCTTTGAGCACCAATAACAAAGCCTTCCTTGTTAGTTACCGCGATACTGGTTTTAACTCCAAATTCATAAGGCTTATGAGCTTTGCCTTTACTGATACACTCGACTTCAGGTGCATGTAAACTGTAAAGCTTGTTCTTACTGTGCTGCTCCTGCTCAATTAGTTTCTGAGCCTGTTTTAGAGCTACTTCAAACAATGACTGAATATCGACAGAATAATTGGGCAGTTGTCGTTCAATATCCCGTTTAACACGACCTAAACAGGATTTCAGTTTATTGTTCATTTTCTTCATGCGTTTAAACTGTTTTGCATGAGCATAACGACTGGCCATTAGTACATATTGCGGCCCAACCCGATTATAGTTCTGGCGCAGTTTAATACCGTGCTCTTTGGACAGTTTAACCCGGTTTTCTCTGGCTTTGTTCAGGAGCTTTGAATCGGTTGGAAAAGCGATGTTCTTTTCCTGTACGGTAGTATCTACCGTGACTTTCTTTAAACTGCCGGGCTTTATGGTTTTACTCTTTAGTCCGGCTTTAATGGTTTCAATCAGTAATTTTTCACTGCCTGATTTACCCGGCCGGTTACGCCATTTGGTCATGGTCGCAGGGTGTATGGGCATCTTATGCTGAAAGTATTCTTCTCCACAGAAATACTGCCAGTACGGATTTTCTGTCCAGCCTTTTACTACCTGTTCATCCGATAAATCATGAAGGTGTTTCAGGTAATGCAATCCTGCAATCAAACGAGTGCGTATGGCAGGAGCACCTTTAGTGGATACAAACAGAGCACCCCATTCTTTATCAGGACTTTCCCGGTCTATGTGTTTTGATAACTTAATCAACTCATGGTTTATGTCCAGCATGTTTTCAAGGCGCATCCTGAACAGGTCTTCCTGAGGTATTTTTGGCTGTTTCTTTGGCTTCATTCTGGTCTGGAAATTTGCAAGGTAATAAGGCTTATTTTACCAAAAACCTGCAAATTTAACACCCATAATCAAGCAATATTTCTTTATAAATCAATGTGCTATGATTTATTCAGGTCGAACTAATTAAGAAATAACCTCCATGTGTCAGAATATATGTTGCATCTAATGTACAAATCAAATAAGATGATATAATATTGTACACATGTACACCAACAATGGATTTATATGTATATTACAATAGACACATCAGCCTTAATTGCCGTCATTGGTAATGAGGCATCAAAACAAAAAATTATTAAAATTACAAAAGGTTACTCTCTTTGTGCTCCTGTATCTGTCCATTGGGAAATAGGTAATGCCTTCTCTGCAATGTTCAAAAGGCAAAAATCCAGCATGAAACTGGCAAAAAAAGCACTTAAAGAATACCAGAAAATCCCCATTAAGTTCATTGATGTGTCGCTTGAAAGAACACTTGAAATATCACATACACAAAACATCTATGCTTATGATGCATATCTTATTCAATGTGCTCAACAGACAAGTACACCCTTACTTACACTCGATAAACAGTTAAAAATTACGGCTGAGAAAATGAGTATAAATATATTGGAGCTAAAATAATGAGAGAATATAGTTTTACTGAAGCCAGACAACACTTTGCCTCACTTTTAGAAGAAGCCAAAAAGGAAGGTTCAGTATGTATAAAAAAAAGAAATGGTGAATCATTTTATTTAAAACCTGTTGAGACCAAAAAATCTCCTCTTGATATCAAAGGCGTTGACCTGGAAATCAGCTCATCAGAAATAGTTGATATAGTCAGAGAAGGCAGAGAGCGAAAATACAGCTAACAAATAGCTGCACGCCAGGTTGTATAAATAACACCTTAATCACGTTTCAGCTCAGTTAACCGGTTTAAAGAACATCGTGCTGATAGCTGAATCATCCTGCCATTCCAGAGTCAGCTGACCGTTGATAAATCCAAAACCGCTGACATGTTTCAGGGCATTCAGAAAACGGTCTTCCAGTTCCATAATGTGAGGGTCGCAGAACTTGCGGGTAGCAGCAATGGGTCCAAAACTGATCTCACCGGCCAGTTTGCCTTCTTTAATAGTCGTGGTAAAACGGTTACAGGCACTTTGACCGGATACTTTATGATCATCAAACTGAATAAAAATATCAATGTCAGCTGGAATCTTTTCCTGCCAGTTTAATTTGAGTAGCTGCCACTTTGGCCCCTGAAGATCCTTAACTGAAATCTGCCCAAGTAACAAGGGGTCATGTTCCACCAGTTGATTACCCTTTAATGACCAGCTTCTGACGACATGATGGGTCGGACAGCAGGCCGGATCATTTTCTCCGGCCTGAATCACATCCAGTTCAATTTTGCCTTTATCAACCCTGCCCATCATGGTTTAGATCACCACTTGTTGTGGTCTAATAGAACTGGACTGATGTGGCTATACTATTCCGGACATACAACTTAAAATACTTTTAAAAAGAGAGTGTGTTCAAAATGACAGATAAAACAAGACAAGCAAAGAGCTATACCCCGGAATTCAGAGAATCAGCAGTACAGTTGGCTATCGAGTCAGAAAAGTCGGTTTCAGTAGTCGCCAAAGAACTGGATGTAAACGTTAACACCTTACATACCTGGATAAGCAAATATACTCGTCCAGGCAAAGAAAAACAGAGCAAAACACGAACGGATGAACATATTTACGATGAAGTGTTCTGGTCTAATGGAACCGGACACTTTAATAAGAGATAATAATAATCAATTATTGAGGTGTCAGAATGGGACAGAAACGAACATACAAACAATATTCTAAAGAATATAAAGAAGAAGCGGTAGCACTGGTTCTCGAACAAGGTTATTCAGTGCCAGAGGCGGCTAAATCACTGGGTATAGCCAGCAATATACTGTATCGCTGGAAGAGTAAAATAGAATCTCAACCTGAAGGAAAGTCATTGTCAGTTGATGAACGTGAAGAGCTGAAGCGCTTACGTAAAGAAGTTAAAAATTTACGTATGGAGAAAGAGATTTTAAAAAAGGCCAGTGCCTTCTTCGCGAAAGAAATGAAGTAAAATTTGATTTCATAAGAGATGAATCATCACACCACCCGGTGACTGTTTTATGCCGGGTAATGCGGGTCAGTACATCAGCTTACTATGCCTGGAAGAAACGACCAGGTCAGTTGATTACAGCAGAAACACTGCACCTGCATCGTCGTATGAAAGCGCTCTTTAAGCAAAGCCGTAATAGCTTAGGCAGCCGTGAAATGATGAAGAAATTACGTGAAGAAGGCATTGAAACTGGTCGTTATAAAGTACGTAAGTTAATGAAAATATTGAACTTAAAAGTTACTCAACGCATTGCATACAAAGTAACCACTAAAAGAAACCATAATGATGATGTAGCGGAGAATTTACTCAATCAGAATTTTAATCCTGTTGCTCCTAATCAGGTTTGGGCCGGAGACATTACGTATTTAAAAACCGGTGAAGGTTGGATGTATTTAGCTATTGTAATGGATTTATACTCACGTCGTATTGTTGGCTGGTCTATCAGTAAACGCATGACGACAGACTTAATATGTAAAGCAATGGTAATGGCCTATAACATAAGACAGCCGCCTTTTGGGCTTGTTTTTCATAGTGATCGAGGTTCACAGTACACCAGTAAGCGATATAGAAAGTTACTGAGTCATTATGGAATACGGGCCAGCATGGGGGATGTAGGCGCTTGTTGGGATAATGCTGTGGTTGAACGTTTTTTTGGTAGTCTTAAGCATGATTGGATATTCAAAATTGCTCAGCCAACTCGTGAGCATATGAAGAAAGATGTTGCAGTTTACATGAGGTATTACAACCTGGAAAGACTGCATTCAGCAAATGGTGATCAGTCACCAATTAACTATGAAAATTCTCTAAAAAAAGTATCCGGTTGGACTTGACCAGTACACAGTTCAGATTTGGTAATTATTGAAGGAAATACTTTGTCACCTTCAATAGGGATCCATGCAATGTCTTCTAAGAAGATTACTAAAATTCTGTATAGAGTTTCATCCATTTTCAGTACTTCATTAACTTGTAGCATAAAGTACCTCTTTAAGTGTGATAGTATCAGACAACTTTATATTTGAACTTTTGAGCTTTCGATATGGAATAAAAATATCAAATATAAAGAACCGTTTTGCCAGTAATTGACGAAGTTCCAGCAATGATTCTCCAGGTTCCATTTCATATGATCTATCGAGCTTTTTAGCAATTTCTATTATTGTCTGTTCTGGGTTATCTTGAATATGGTGATAATAAAACTCCACTCTTTCAAAAAGAATCTTCAAACTTAGTTCATCGCGCTGTGCAGCGATATAACCAATTTATATTCTGAAATACAACTGCGTATTCTGCTGATGGTGAACACCAATTCTGATCCATCATGAACACCCATTCTGTTCTATCGTGAACACCCAACCCTGCCCACACATTGGCGTACAGTCTTTTTACCCTAAGTGTTCACCATCCGTCAATGATGAGCGTGTTTTTCGCATCGATTCACCTTTTAATTTAAGTCGGTGGGCATTGTGCATAAGCCGATCTAAAATGGCATCGGCAATCGTATTGTCACCGATAGACTGATGCCACTGATCAGTGGGTAACTGACTGAGCATAATGGTTGATGCATGTCCATGGCGATCATCCATCAATTCCATTAAGTCATTGCGCTGTACCGCTTTTAACAGTTCCAGTCCCCAGTCATCAATGATCAGCAGCTCTGTTTTGGCCAGAGACTGAAGTGTTTTGAGGTAAGTACCGTCTGCTTTGCTCTGGGTAAGCATCATTAATAACCGGGACAACCGGTAATATTTAACACTATGACCTTTCATACACGCCGTATGCCCCAGTGCACAGGCAATAAAGGTTTTACCACTGCCACAGGGGCCAGTGATCAGAATGTTCTGAGCTTTGTTTAACCAGTCACATTGCAGAAGTGAAGCCATGACAGATTGCTGTAAACCTCTGGGATGCAGATAATCAATATCCTGGGCATGTGCAGCCAGTTTAAAGCGGGCGGCTTTAATCAGCCGCTTTTGCTTTCTCTGCTCTCTTTCCTGGGCTTCACTGTCGGCCAGTAATTGTATTCGCTGCTCAAAGGACAGGCCTTCATAGGTGCCCGGCTGCTCAATCTGGCTAAGCAGGGCATCGGCCATGCCGGTGAGTTTTAATTGTCGAAGTTGGGTAATGGTTTGTTCTAACATGCTGATACTCCCTGGTTAGTGATAGCTTTTGGGGCCACGAATGTTCTCATGAGACTGTGGTAATGAAGAAGGTTCTTTCTGTTCAAAGAAGTCAGGCTGTAACTTATCCTGATTGCTGAGCAATATAGACTTAATGTGCTTCAGCCGGTTGAGATTTTTATGATTGGCAATCTGGCAGGCCTTATTTAAACGCTCATTAGGATATTGTCGGGACAGATTGAGTAAGCCCAGGCAAACCCGGTAAGCCTGCTCTTCATGCTGCTTTTGTTTCAACTGGCTTTTAACCCAGATAAGCACTTCATCACCAATATCCTTAGCCCAGTTCATTAATCGCCCTGGTGTCCATTGATGGTGTTTCTTATGGCTCTCTGGCATATGGGCCGGTACGGTGGTGGTACCAGAATGGTATTGTCTGGCATGCTGACAGATGCACCGGTTATGAAAGTACATCTCTATTAAGAATGCTTTGGCATGCACTTCCAGTTTTTCACCCACCAGATGATGAGGTACTGAATACAGGTGTCCGTCAAACTGAATATGGTAATCCACATTGACTTTGACGGTTTTGATTTCAGTAAACTCAAATGCCTGTTTGGGCAGTGGCAGCAGTGCCGGTTTATCCAGCAAGTCAAACCACTGTTGCCGGGTGCCTTTAAGCTGCTTAAAGGGTTTGTTGTTGACCTCTTCAAGCAGGCCATGGATCTGCTGATTGAGCTCTGTCAGTGAGAAGAACGTTTGATGACGTAAACGAGCCAGGATCCAGCGTTCTATAATCTGCACACCCACTTCAGCTTTGGCTTTATCCTGAGGCTTTCGGGATCTGGCAGGAACGATGGCTGTACCATAATGAGCCGCCATCTGCTGGTAAGACATATTAATATCCGGATCGTACCGACAGGCCCGGGTGGTACTGCTTTTAAGATTATCAGGAATTAACAGTACGGGAACCCCTTTTATAAATTCAAAGGTTCTTACATGACTGCCGATCCAGTCCGGCAGGCGTTGGCTCCAGGTAGCTTCTGCATAGGTGTAATTGGAAGCACCTAATACGGCAACAAAAATCTGGGCAAACTGAATTTCACCAGTGTCCTGCTGAACAACAGGAACGGTTTGACCGGCATAATCAACAAAGAGTTTTTCTCCCGCCTTATGATGCTGACGCATGGAGCGTTTCTGTTTCTTTTGCCATTGCTGGTACAGCATGCAGTACTGTGGATAGCTGTAACAGCGGTTTGGGTATTGTTGTGTGTATTCTTCCCAAAGCAGGAGCCTGGTCATTCCTTTGCGTTTGAGTTCCCGATAGACCTCTGACCAGTCAGGGAGCTGGAATGCGCTGGAAACCCGGGTATCGGCTTGGGTGTAAAACCGACTGGCCAGTTGTTGATCGTCCAGTTGTTCAATGGCGGGCCAGTCCAGATCAAGAGCCTCTGCTTTACTGCAGATTTTTTGTACGGCACCCAGGCTTAATCGCAGGCTGGTTTTTATCTGGCGCAGGCTGAGTTTGGCTTGCAGTCTGAGTCTTAATATTGTTCGTAATTGTCGCATTGATAGTCTCTTTGTTGGCATAACCATTCCCCAATAAAAATCAGGGAGGTTAGCAGTTATTGAATATCAATGTGTGGGAAAGGATTCTGAACCATCGTGAACACTGATTCTGGAAAAACAGTAAAAGTGTTCACGATGAGATCAGAATCGGCGTTCACGATAGAACAGAATGGGTGTTCATGATGGTTCAGAAACAGTGTTCACGATAAATCAGAATCAGTGTTCATGATCGGCCAGAATATGCAATACAACACTAGGAATATCTTTTTCTGTAACAATAAACCATGGTATTAATTTCAACTTCCAATATCGGCGCTCTATCTCAAGTTTTTCGATAGTTCTTGGATCTTGTAGCGTTTCAGCTATTTTTGCCTGAATAGCAAATTTAGGTAGTTTCTTTTTGGTTGTAGTAACAAGAAAATCAGATGACATCACCTGAATCACACCTTGATAAGCTGGGTGTTTTATCCCATTTTCTTTGGCTAATCGCTCTGTTACTTCTAATTGGAGGGGAAATTGTTCCCTAATATCACTGGAATCAGAAATCCATTCCAGAATCAGGAAGATTGCGAGTTCTAAATCTGAGAGTAATTGGTGTGTTCTTTGGCATTTATGGCCAAATACTCTGTGGGATCGTCCTTGAGATGCGAGATCACGTACAGTTAGCCATGGCAGGTAATCTTTTCCAAGACCTGAGCTACGTCCTTCTTTAATCCATTTATTGTTTTTATCTACTGAATTGCCATATTGTCGCCCAGCCATAGTGATATCATCCTTTGTTTGCTCATAAATTAAGCATAACACAGGATACTTCGGTATGATACTTTATTACTCAGTATGATACTTTATTACTTGGTATGATACTTTAATACTCGCCCACAAGTACTATTATTTCAAAATAGGTTTTACTCAACAGTAACACTTTTGGCCAGATTTCTAGGCTGGTCAACATCTGTTCCCTTGATTATGGCCACATGATAAGAAAGTAGCTGTAAGGGAATAGTAAACACCATGGGTGCAATTAAAGAATCAATTTCACCCACTTTAATGACCTTAATAGCTTCTTCTTCTTCAATATCAGCATTGGTATCGGCAAATACATAGAGTTTACCACCACGGGTTTTAACTTCCTGCAGATTGGATTTTAGTTTACCGATTAATTCATTATTAGGTGCAACAGCAACTACAGGCATATCCGCATCCACCAGTGCCAGCGGACCATGTTTTAATTCACCGGCCAGATAGGCTTCGGCATGGATATAGGAAATTTCCTTAAGCTTCAATGCCCCTTCCATTGCAATGGGGTACTGAGTGGCTCTGCCCAGAAACAGAGTATGGTGTTTATCAGAAAATTCTTCAGACAGGTTTTTTATCTGTTCGTCCAGTTTCAGCGCTTTTTCTATCTGTCCAGGCAGCTTTCTCAGGTTTTCTACTGCTTCTTTCTCCAGCCTGGTATTGCCCTTTTCCTTGGCAATACTGACCACTAATAACAACAATGCAGTTAACTGAGTGGTAAAAGCCTTGGTGGAAGCGACACCGATTTCCGGGCCGGCATGAGTCATAAAGGCCAGACTGGATTCCCTGACCAGAGAACTTTCCGGTACATTACAGATCACCAGTGAATGTTTAGCCCTCTGCTTTTTGGCTTCCCGCAAAGCCGCCAGGGTATCGGCAGTTTCACCGGACTGTGAAATCGTTACAATTAAGGTTTTTTCATTATAAACCGCTTTCCTGTAACGAAATTCACTGGCCACTTCAATCATGCACGGGATACCAACAATACCTTCAAACCAGTACTTGGCCACCAGACCGGCATGATAACTGGTACCGCAGGCAATAATATAAACGGATTCTATTTCCCTGAAGATTTTTTCTGCTTCAAAACCAAAGGCTTTGGTAAAAACATGTTCATTATCTATACGCCCTTCCAAGGTATCGGCCACTGCCCTGGGCTGCTCATAGATTTCCTTGAGCATATAATGGCGATATTCACCCCGCTCTATGGCATCAGCACTGATTTCACTTTTACGCATGGGGCGTTCAACTTCATCACCCTGAGCATCATAAATAACCACTGAATCTCGGGTAATATCCGCTATATCACCTTCTTCCAGAAAGATAAACTGCTGGGTTACCGGTAATAATGCCGATACATCCGAGGCAATAAAGTTTTCCCCTATACCGATACCAATAACCAGCGGACTACCGCTTCTGGCAGCAATAATCCGTTGTTCTGAGCTGTCTATCACTCCCAGTGCATACGCGCCTTCAAGCTGTTTAATCGTATCTACCACAGCATGCAGTAAATCTTTTCCTGTTTTTTTCTGTTCACCTATAAGATGAACAATGGTCTCACTGTCCGTATCGGAACTGAACTTTATGCCTTTTTCCTGTAATTCACTTTTAATCTGTTCGTAATTTTCAATGATACCGTTATGTACCAGTGCTACACTGGTTTCACACATATGTGGATGGGCATTTCGGGTAGCAGGCTCACCATGGGTTGCCCAGCGGGTATGAGCCACTCCGACATGTCCTTTTAAGGGCACCTTTTCCAGTTCATCCGCTAACTGGGAGACTTTTCCCAGCGCCCGCTGCCGGTTAATTTTTTTATTACCGTCCAGAATAGCCAGTCCGGCTGAATCATAACCACGGTATTCCAAGCGCCGCAGACCTTCTATCAGAATGGCTTCTACATTTCGTTCTGCAACGGCACCGACTATTCCACACATTGAGTTTTTCCTGTTGTTTCACTTATTATTTATAGTATTTTATTTCTTATTTTTAACCGGACGTTTCCAGCCATTTATGGTTTTTTGAGGTGCCCTGGTAAAGGTTAGCTTTTCCGGCTCAGCATCCTTACTCAGGGTTGACCCTGCCCCAACCGTTGCTCCGGCACCGATTTCTATGGGTGCCACCAGTGCAGTATTGGAACCGATAAAGGCATTATCACCAATTTTTGTCACATGTTTATTGGCACCGTCATAATTACAGGTAATGGTACCGGCACCAATATTTACATTTTCACCCATTAGGGTATCACCAATATAACTTAAGTGATTAACTTTAGAGCCTTTGGCTATATGCGCTTTTTTAAGCTCTACAAAATTACCGACTTTAGCATTTTCTTCCAGCTCACTGTCTGGTCTCAGGCGGGCAAAAGGACCGATATTACAGGCATTACCTATAATAGACTGTTCAATAATACAGTTTTCAAGAATAGTCACATTATCGCCGATTATTGAGTTTTTAATGACTGTATTAGCACCAATGTTTACATTATTTCCAATACTGCAGTCACCCTCAATAATAACATTGATATCTATAACCACATCCTGACCGGTTTTAAGCTGGCCGCGTAAATCGAAACGTACCGGATCTCTTAAGGTCACACCCTGGGTCATTAATTTATCTGCCTGAATTCTCCGATATTCCCGTTCCAGTTCAGCCAGTTGTAGTTTATTGTTAATGCCTTCTATTTGCTTGCTGTCCTGCACAATATAGCTATTAACCGTTTCACCTTCCTGTACTGCCAGTTCAATTAAATCGGTCAGGTAATATTCTCCCTGGGCATTGTTATTATCAATTTTATGCAGCCAGCTTTTCAGTCGGTTACCATCAACCACCATAACACCACTGTTAATTTCCCTGATGGTTCGGATTTCATCAGTAGCATCTTTTTCTTCAACAATCCTTTGAATACTATTATTACTGTCCCGTACTATCCGGCCGTAACCCATCGGATTCTCCAGTATCGCAGTTAACAGCGCCAGTGCCTGATTCTGTTTTGCCGCAATCAGCTTTTCCAGGGTAGCGACACTTAACAGGGGCACATCACCATAGAGGATTAACACATTAGCCTTATTATTAATAAACTGTTCAGCCTGCTGTACAGCATGGCCGGTTCCCAGTTGTTCAGACTGTTCACACCAGTTTAGCCGTGGATCAGTTATGGTATTTTTGACCAGTTCCGCACCATGTCCATAAACCAGAGTAATATCTTTAGCATCCAGTTTTCTGGCACTGTCTATAACATGCTGAACCAGTGGTTTACCGGCCAGTGAGTGTAATACTTTGGGCAGTCTGGAATACATTCGGGTGCCTTTGCCAGCGGCAAGGATGATTACCTGGATTGGTTTAGAAGCTTTGGAGCTCTGTGACATTCAATTCTCTCTATAATTTATCTAATAAATCCATTTCTTTATTTTAAGCTATTAACATGAGATTTGTCTTACATTGAAGTGCTTTATGTCACACACCTAGGGTTTTCCCTAAAATTGCAAGATAAATCCCTTAATCTTTCATTGAATGAAGTCTATATTAATAAACAATAATATAAGTTAATTAATTCAACCTGAATAATACCGTTTTAAGCCTGACATCAAGCCAGGTTTAAAGCGGCTGATTGTTCTGGTTTGATAAAATATCCCATCAAACCGGAAATAATTTTAAGCCACAAAAGCCGGAGCTTATTGAGGATCTTTCTTAAGTTATGACCAGCGGCCACCATAACCACATTAATGGCATCACCGACTGCACCTTTGAGGTAGCAGCGGTCTAAACGGCCATCGTTTTTCATATGACCGATTTCAGCCTCAATCGCACTGCGCCGTTTTAATGCCTTTTTAATACTTCGGGTAACGCCTCACTTCTGACCTGAGATAAAAACTTTCGTATCTTTTACTTCATGTCCACGATAACCCCG
Source organism: Alviniconcha strummeri (assembly GCA_963584105.1). NCBI lineage: Eukaryota > Metazoa > Mollusca > Gastropoda > Provannidae > Alviniconcha > Alviniconcha strummeri. The sequence goes on along the minus strand of OY757544.1, from coordinate 27,821,229 downwards.
GTCAACAAAGCACTGTTCCGGTTGTACGGCTGTAAACTGTTTTATCTGTTCCAGTTGTGGCAGTAGAGAGTGATAAAGAACAAACAGCTAAACCTGTTTCTGATAAAGAACTGGAGTTTTTAATAAAAAAACCCAAAAAAAGAGAATTGCTCAGCAGTTATTATTCTGAGTTTTTAAGTAAATAATTGTTTTTCTGAATAATCAGAAAGCTCTAACAGAAAAAGGTCGTATTTAATACGACCTTTTTTATTTCTGTGGTACAAATTATCTGCTGCGATTTATCTACAAGCTCACTAAGCTTCAACTGAATTTATTCAGGTTTAATGTCCCTTGCGCTTTTTGCGCAATTTATCAATCAGTTTAAGCTGGGCAATAGCTTCAGCCAGTGAGGCTTCCGCCTTGGCAAAATCAATACCGGATTCCTGATCCTGCAGAGCTTCTTCTGCACGTTCTTTTGCTTCTCTGGCAGCGTGTTCATCCAGATCACTGGCACGCAGTGCCGTATCAGAAAGAATGGTTACCAGATGAGGCTGAACTTCCAGCAGTCCACCAGATATATAGATAGACTCCTGATTGCCGCCCTGCTCGGTAATAACCACTTCACCGGCTTTGAGCGTAGACAATAACTGGGAGTGCTGAGGTAAAATCCCCAGATCACCCATTGCACCTGGAACAATCACCATCTCGGCTAAATTAGAGAAGAGCTCTTTTTCAGCACTGACGATGTTTAATTTCATGGTCATTGCCATGACAGTTCTCCTTAAACAGCGTTAGCCTTTTCAAGCACTTCTTCAATACCGCCGACCATATAGAAAGCCTGTTCAGGAATGCTGTCATGCATTCCTTCCACAATTTCCTTAAAGCCGCGAATAGTATCTTTCAGACTGACGTATTTACCGGCAGTACCGGTGAAAACCTCTGCCACAAAGAACGGCTGAGACAGGAAGCGCTGAATTTTACGTGCGCGACTTACAATCAGTTTATCGTCTTCGGATAATTCATCCATTCCCAGAATAGCAATAATATCTTTCAGCTCTTTATAGCGCTGCAGAGTTGACTGTACACCTCGAGCCACTTCATAGTGCTCATTGCCTACCACCTGTGGATCCAGCTGACGGGAGGTGGAGTCCAGCGGATCAACCGCAGGATAAATGCCCAGTTCCGCAATCTGACGAGACAGTACCACGGTTGCGTCCAAGTGAGCAAAGGTGGTGGCTGGAGATGGGTCAGTTAAATCATCGGCAGGTACATAAACCGCCTGAATGGAAGTAATGGAACCCACTTTAGTGGAAGTAATACGTTCCTGCAGAGCACCCATTTCTTCTGCCAGAGTAGGCTGATAACCTACCGCAGACGGCATACGGCCTAACAGGGCTGATACTTCGGTTCCTGCCAGGGTATAACGATAAATATTATCAATAAACAGCAGTACGTCATTACCTTCGTCACGGAAACCTTCCGCAATAGTCAGACCGGTTAAGGCCACACGCAGCCTGTTTCCTGGAGGCTCATTCATCTGACCATAAACCAGAGCCACTTTATCCAGTACGTTGGATTCGGTCATTTCATGGTAAAAGTCATTACCTTCACGAGTACGTTCACCAACACCGGCAAATACCGAATAACCACTGTGTTCTGCCGCAATATTTCGGATAAGTTCCATCATATTAACGGTTTTACCTACACCAGCACCACCAAACAGACCCACTTTACCGCCTTTAGCAAACGGGCAGACCAGGTCGATTACCTTAATACCGGTTTCCAGCAGCTCTGTGGCTGCAGCCAGTTCTTCATAGGCCGGAGCTTCACGGTGAATGGAAGCACGCTTCTTTTCACCCACATCACCCTTTTCATCAATTGGGTTACCCAGTACATCCATAATACGACCCAAGGTCTCGGTACCAACGGGTACTGAAATGGGCGCACCTGTCGGAGCAACTTCCAGACCACGCTTAATACCGTCTGTACTACCCATGGCAATACAACGAACTACGCCGTCACCCAACTGCTGCTGAACTTCCAGGGTAAGTTCTGCTTCAGTCACTATAATTGCGTCATAGACTCTGGGCATGGCATCACGTGGGAATTCCACGTCCACTACCGCACCAATAATCTGGACAATTTTTCCTGAACTCATTTTTAGTTCCTCTTTAAAGCTTAATTCTATACGGCAGCTGCACCGGCAACAATTTCGGACAGTTCCTGAGTAATGGCGGCCTGTCTTGCCTTATTATAGACAAGCTGCAGGTCATCAATCATATCGCCTGCATTATCGGTTGCACTTCTCATGGCAACCATTCGAGCTGACTGTTCACAGGCCACATTCTCGACCACACCCTGATACACCAGAGATTCAATATAGCGCATTAACAGGGCATCAATAACTTCTTCGGCCTCAGGCTCATAGATATAATCCCAGTGATATTTCATGTCCGCATGGTCATCATCTTCAGACATTTCATGGTAGCGAACCCGCTTATGATCTTCTGCCGGAGCAACCGCTATGGGCAAAATCTGCGCAACAATCGGCTGCTGTGTCATAGTATTAACAAACTTGTTAAATACCACAAATAAACGGTCAATTCTACCCTCTGCATAAGCATCCAGCATCGTTTTAACGCTGCCAATCAGGTTTTCCAGACTGGGCTCATCCCCAAGATTTTCAGTGTGAGCAACAATATTTCCGCCGACACTTTTAAAAAAAGCACTTGCTTTAGAGCCGATAACACAGATATCAATTTCTATATCTTTTTCGTTACAGGCCTTCATGTCATTAATAGCTTCTTTAAACAGATTGGTATTTAAACCGCCACATAAGCCTCGGTCAGATGAGATAATAATATACCCCACTCTCCTCGCTTCACGCTCCTGCAGATACGGATGTTTATATTCCGTATGAGCATAAGCCAGATGGCATACCACATCAATCATTTTTTCTGCATAAGGGCGTGAGGCACTCATACGATCCTGTGCCCGACGCATCTTACTGGCTGCAACCATTTCCATGGCGCTGGTGATTTTCTGCGTATTTTTAATACTGCTGATCTGACTACGAATTTCTTTTCCGCTTGCCATACTCAGGTCTCCTGTTTACCAGCTACTATTGGATTTGAATGCAGTCACGGCTTCATTCAGGGCTTTTTCAATGTCGTCGTTATAATCTCCCGACTCATTGATTTTATCCATTAAATCAGCGTGGTTGGCTTTAACATAATCCTGCAGGGCATTTTCAAAATCAACGATCTTGGCAACATCCACATCATCCAGAAAACCTTTGGTGGCTGCAAACAGGGAAACCGCCATCTGGGCCACACTATAGGGTGTGTACTGAGTCTGTTTCATTAATTCAGTCACTCGCTGACCCCGTTCAATCTGGCTTCGGGTTGCCTCATCCAGATCAGAGGCAAACTGAGCAAAAGCTGCCAGTTCACGATACTGAGCCAGGTCAAGACGAATACCGCCACCGAGTTTCTTAATGATCTTGGTCTGTGCTGCACCACCTACACGGGATACGGACAGGCCGGCATTAATCGCAGGACGGATACCGGAGTTAAACAGATCGGTTTCGAGGAAAATCTGACCATCGGTAATGGAAATTACGTTGGTCGGTACGAAAGCGGATACGTCACCAGCCTGGGTTTCAATAATCGGCAGAGCGGTTAATGAACCGGTTTTACCTTTAACCTTACCGTTGGTGGCTTTTTCCACAAACTCGGCATTGACGCGTGAGGCACGTTCCAGCAGACGGGAATGCAGATAGAATACATCACCCGGATACGCTTCACGACCTGGTGGACGACGTAATAACAGGGAAACCTGACGATAAGCCCAGGCCTGCTTGGTTAAGTCATCATAAATAATCAGAGCATCTTCACCCAGGTCACGGAAATATTCGCCCATGGCACAACCTGAGTAAGGTGCAATATATTGCATAGCCGCTGCATCGGAAGCCGTTGCTGCAACAACAATAGTGTTTTCCATGGCACCGAATTCTTCCAGCTTACGAACCACTGAAGCAATAGAAGAAGCTTTCTGGCCAACCGCGACATAAATACATTTAATGCCGGAATCTTTCTGGTTGATAATAGCATCTACCGCAACGGCTGTTTTACCCGTCTGGCGGTCACCAATAATCAGTTCACGCTGACCTCGACCAATTGGTACCATGGCATCAACAGATTTCAGACCGGTCTGTACCGGCTGATCAACCGACTGGCGGGAAATTACGCCCGGTGCGATTTTTTCAATAGAAGAAGTCTCCTTGGAATCAATCGGACCTTTGCCGTCAATGGGGTTACCCAGTGAATCAACCACACGACCTAATAAAGCCTCACCAACGGGCACTTCCAGAATACGGCCGGTACATTTAACCTTATCGCCTTCTGAAATGTGCTTATAGTCACCTAAAATTACGGCACCGACTGAATCACGCTCCAGATTCAGAGCCATACCAAAGGTGTTACCGGGAAATTCAATCATTTCCCCTGACATTACGTCACTTAAACCGTGAATCAGAGCAATACCATCGGCCAGACTGACCACAGTACCTTCTGTATTTGCTTCGGTTGTTACATCAAAATTTTCTATACGACTTTTGATCAGGTCGCTAATTTCTGATGGATTTAATTGCATTTTTTAATCCTCTTGTTCCGACTTGCTAGTGTCTCTTACCTAGCTCATCAGGGCATGGGTAATTTTTTCCAGTTGTGTTTTTACTGAGCCGTCAATAACCATGTCGCCTGCGCGAATGATGACTCCACCTAGTAACGACTTGTCGGTTTTGGTGGTAATTGTCACGTCACGACCTAATTTCTTTTTCAGTGCTTCTGCAATGCTCTTTTTCTGAGTCGCATTGACAGCATACGCTGAAATAACCTGGGCCTCGATACTGCCTTCCGCATCCGCACGCAGTGCTTCATACATATCAGCTATATCAGGAATAATATCCAGACGACCATTTTCTGCCGCCAGTTTGAGGAAATTAATACTCTGCTCATCCAGTTCATCCTTACAGATTTCCTTAAACAGGTCGATAACCTGCTCATTAGAAATATCCGGATTGGAAATCACTTCGGTCATGGTTTCATTCGAAACTACTTCTTTTAAAAGAGCCAGCTTGTCAGACCATACTTTAAGATTGTTATCGACAAGTGCCAGAGAAAAGATTGTCTGAGCATAAGGTCTTGCTAATGTACTTATTTCTGCCATTATTTAGTCCTGATTCTCATAAATTAGAGTTGCCCAACAACATCTTTTAACAAGTCGCCATGTGCTTTAGCATCGATCTCTTTCTTGATGATCTTGCCTGCTGCCGCTACGGTGATATCCACCACCTGGGCACGCAATGATTCTTTTGCACGATTCACTTCCTGTTCAATCTCAGCATTTGCAGTTGTAATCAGACGTTCACCTTCGGCCTTGGCATCAATTTTAGCTTCTTCTATTATTTCCGCCGCACATTTCTGTGCCTGAGCAAGTATTTCTGCTGCCTGCTCTTTAGCTTCTTTAATATGTTGAGCTGCTTTTTGCTCTGCTAGCTCCTGCTCGTGAATACCACGCTCAGCAGCAGCAAGACCATCGGCAATACGCTTCTTACGATCGTCCATCATCTGGGTCATTGGACCCCAGAGATATTTACCTATGAACCAGACCAATATCGCAAAGGTTATTATCTGGCCTATCAGGGTTGCGGTAATGCTCATCGCCTAATTCCTGTTGTTTGTTAAGTTAATACTTTTGTTTCGTACTTTTTACTGCGTACGTCAAAAACAGTCAATTAACCGCCAACAGAGGCTTTAACAGCATCAGCAAACGGATTCGCAAATACAAACCACATTGCCATACCCAGAACGATCATTGGAAATGCTTCCATCAGACCACCGGTAAATAGCATCTGACCCATTAACTGAGGACGCATTTCAGGTTGACGTGCAATACCTTCCAGGAACTTGGAACAGATTAAGCCCCAACCCAGTGCTGAACCCAGACCTGCTGCAGCCAGAATAATACCTACTGCAATTGCTGTGTAACCATAAACTAAAGCCATTGCTTCCATTAGTTTCTCCTAAGTTTTAAAGTTTAAATGTTTAAAGTTTTTGAATTCGTTGTAACGTGTGTTTCCAGTTTAATGTTCTTCCATATCCTGATGTGCCATGCCCAGGTATACAATGGTCAGCAGCATAAAGATAAAGGCCTGCAGAGTAATAACCAGAATATGGAAAATTGCCCATGCGGTACCCAGTGCTATCTGCGGTAAAAGTCCAAAAAGGGACGCGCCACCTAAAAGTGCAATCAGCAGGAAGATCAGCTCACCGGCAAACATGTTTCCGAATAAACGCAGACCCAGGCTGACTGGTTTGGCAATCTCTTCAATCGCAGTCATAATAATATTGACCGGAATTAAATATTTGCCAAAGGGGTGAAACAGGAACATTTTAAGGTAGCCAATCGGTCCCTTAATTTTAATGTTATAGAAAATAATCAGGGCAAAGACAGACAGTGCCAAGGCAAAGGTAGTACTTAAATCCGTGGTCGGCACCACTTTCATATAATGTATACCCACCAGCTGACCCAGTGAGGGGAGAAGATCCACGGGAATTAAATCCATGGCGTTCATAAGGAATACCCACATAAAGATGGTTAAGGCCAGTGGCCCGATCAGTGGATTGCTTCTAGGGAAAATATCTTTGATTTGCTGCTGAACGAATTCAACAATGGCTTCTAATACGTTCTGGCCGCCGGAAGGAGTATCGGCAGTCATGGTTTTGCCCATTTTCCAGGCAATGTACATCAGCACTCCGGCTAATAACCAGCTATAGAACAGGGTATCGAGGTTAAGCACCCAGAAACCTCCATCACCAATGCTGTTATTATGCAAGTGATGCTGAATATACTCGACGGCACCTAGGCCGCTTTCTTCATTAGCAGTAGAGCTACTCACAGTTACATCTCCAAGATTTTAATAAATTCTTTTTTGTCAACCCAGTTCAGGACTGATATCGGGTATCTACTTTATTGGCAACGAAACTGAACTGGGTTACAGCAAAACCAACCAGAACCCCCAGGGGATCCAGCTTTAAAACACCCATTCCAACAGCCATTAGAACCAGAGTTAAAATAAACTTTTGCACCACGCCGACGTAAATTTCGATATAACCCTGCTGCTTCTCTTTAGAGCCAGCTTCACCGGCGCGACTTATCCGCCAAGCCATTAACAGCGTACCTGTCAGAGTAATACTTCCGCCATATATTGCGGCAAAAAATCCATTTAAACTTTGAAATGTCAGGTAACTCAGAGCAATAATCAAAGTCAGTGCCAGCTGTATAACAAACAGTCTGCGTACCACTCGACGCATGACCACAGTTGCAAAACTCATTTTCTTTACCTGCCTGTTTCAGGCTATTCAATTATAGCCATATCGTATAGTGCAGCGAATTATAAAGTTAATATTGCCTTAGATCAATGAAATTAACGATATTCTAATATTTAGTTCAACCTGAATAATACCGTTTTAAGCCTGACATCAAGCCAGGATTAAAGCGGCTGATTGTTCTGGTTTGATAAAATATCCCATCAAACCGGAAATAATTTTGAGCCACAAAAGCCGGAGCTTATTGAGGATCTTTCTTAAGTTATGTCCAGCGGCTACCATAACCACATTAATGGCATCACCGACTGTGCCTTTGAGGTAGCAGCGATCTAAACGGCCATCGTTTTTCATATGACCGATTTCAGGCTCAATCACACTGCGCCGTTTTAATGCCTTTTTAATACTTCGGGTAACGCCTCGCTTCTGACCTGAGATAAAAACTTTAGTGTCTTTTACCTCATGTCCACGATAGCCCCGGTCAACAAAGCACTGTTCCAGTTGTGGCAGTAGAGTGTGTCCATCATAAGGATTGCCCGGACAACTTTGAGCGCCAATAACAAAGCCTTCCTTGTTAGTTACCGCGATACTGGTTTTAACACCAAATTCATAAGGCTTATGAGCTTTGCCTTTACTGATACACTCGACTTCCGGTGCATGTAAACTGTAAAGCTTGTTCTTACTGTGCTGCTCCTGCTCAATCAGTTTCTGAGCCTGTTTTAGAGCTACTTCAAACAATGACTGAATATCAACAGAATAATTGGGCAGTTGTCGTTCAATATCCCGTTTAACACGACCTAAACGGGATTTCAGTTTATTGTTCATTTTCTTCATGCGTTTAAACTGTTTTGCATGTGCATAACGACTGGCCATTAGTACATATTGCGGCCCAACCCGATTATAGTTCTGGCGCAGTTTAATACCGTGCTCTTTGGACAGTTTAACCAGGTTTTCTCTGGCTTTGTTCAGGAGCTTTGAATCGGTTGGAAAAGCGATGTTCTTTTCCTGTACGGTAGTATCTACCGTGACTTTCTTTAAACTGCCGGGCTTGATAGTTTTACTCTTTAGTCCGGCTTTAATGGTTTCAATCAGTAATTTTTCACTGCCTGATTTACCCAGCCGGTTACGCCATTTGGTCATGGTCGTAGGGTGTATAGGCATTTTATGCTGAAAGTATTCTTCACCACAGAAATACTGCCAGTACGGATTTTCTGTCCAGCCTTTTACTACCTGTTCATCCGATAAATCATGCAGGTGTTTCAGGTAATGCAATCCTGCAATCAATCGAGTGCGTATGGCAGGAGCACCTTTAGTGGATACAAACAAAGCGCCCCATTCTTTATCAAGACTTTCCCGGTCTATGTGTTTTGATAACTTAATCAACTCATGGTTTATGTCCAGCATGTTTTCAAGGCGCATCCTGAACAGGTCTTCCTGAGGTATTTTTGGCTGTTTCTTTGGCTTCATTCTGGTCTGGAAATTTGCAAGGTAATAAGGCTTATTTTACCAAAAACCTGCAAATTTAACACCCATAATTCGCCAATATTTCCTTATAAATCAATGTGCTATAATTTATTCAGGTCGGACTATTTATCCCATTATAGGTATGTGTGAATATCATTATGCTTATTGTTATATTGTATATTTGTTATTTTATAGCTTGTACAAAATTTAAGCTATTTTTAAATTATAGTAGATAAAACCGGTTTGTCATATCAGGAAATAAATTATCTATTTAATATGAGCCAGTATACCTTCAAGTTCATCAATACTATTGTAATGAATCACCATTTTACCATTACCTTTTTTACCGTGCTGAAAAATCACCCGCGCACCCAATTTGTCGGTCAGGTTTTTCTGTAAATTAATAATATTCGGGTCGTCTTTCTTTTCCTGTTTTTCTTTGGGGTTAAGAATTTTTTTGATCAGTCGTTCAGTTTCCCTGACAGACAAGCCTTTACTGACCACATGGCGGGCCGTATAACTTTGTTCTTCAACTTTTAAAGCCAGCAGGGCTCGGGCATGACCCATTTCCAGATCGCCGTTTTCCAGTAAACGCCGGGTAACCAGTTCCAGCTCCAGCAGACGCAATAAATTGGATACCGATGCCCGGGAACGGCCTACGGCATCAGCGGCCAACTGGTGAGTCATATTAAATTCATCTATCAGGCGCTTCAGGGCATTAGCTTCCTCTATAGGATTAAGCTCTTCACGCTGAATATTCTCAATCAGGGACATGGCAATGGCAGCACGGTCGGGCACATCACGGATCACCGCAGGAATTTCAGCCAGGCCGGCCATCTGGGAAGCACGCCAGCGGCGTTCACCGGCAATAATTTCATATTTTTGTTCACCGCTATTGCTGGTATCACCCACCGGACGGATCACAATAGGCTGCACTACGCCCTGGGCCTTAATGGAACTGGCCAGTTCTTCCAGTGCTTCGGGATGCATATCAATGCGCGGCTGGTAAACACCCGGCTGAATAAATTCTACTGGTACATTATGCAATTCCCCGTCAGCAGGTGAATGCTGACGGCTATCCGCTGTATCGGTTTCAAATCGCCGGGTGGTTTTGACACTGCCGCCAAGCAATGCATCCAGACCACGACCTAAACCACGTTTTTTTGCTGCCACTAATACAAGCCCTCACAAATCCTTAAGCTGGTTAATCCCTGAATATTCCGGAAGACTTACCATTATAGAAAAATTGCCTAAATAACAAAAGCACTTAATTTTTTCCTGTCAGCTCTAACTCTAACTGAACTCAGTATTCAGGCTTCCTGCTGACCAAGACTTTCTTCCTCTTTGCGCAGCATTTCCCCGGCCAGGGCCAAGTAAGCTCGGGCACCGTTGGAAGCCCGATCATAACTGATCACCGGCATACCATGACTGGGTGCCTCGGCAAGACGAACATTTCTGGGGATTATGGTACGATAAACTTTCTCATCAAAATGCGACAGTAACTGGCGGGAGACTTCTATAGCCAGACGATTGCGCGGATCAAACATGGTTCTTAAAATGCCTTCAATTTCAAGCTCGGGGTTTAAAGACTCCTTAATGCTTTCAATGATATCACTTAAGGCGGTTAAACCTTCCAGGGCATAATATTCACATTGCATGGGGATCATAATGCCATGTGCCGCCACCATAGCATTAACGGTGAGCATATTCAGAGACGGTGGACAGTCAATAAAAACATAATCATAGTCATCGGCAATTTCCTTAAAACGGTAGCTAAGCTGCCGTTCCCGATCAAACTTGGTCATTAGCTCCACTTCTGCCGCCGTTAAATCACCATTGCCAGCCACCAGATCATAACCGGCTTCCGGCACGGCTATTTTTACCTCATTAACCGAACTGCGGGATATTAATAAATCATAACCACTATACTGCACATCATTTTTATCAATGCCGCTGCCGGTAGTGGCATTGCCCTGCGGATCCATATCCACCAGCAGTACTTTTCTTTTGGTGGCCGCCATGGATGCTGCCAGATTAATACTGGTAGTGGTTTTACCCACCCCGCCTTTCTGATTGGAAATGGCAATGATTTTCACCATGGTTTGCCTCAATGGTTATTAATTTTTATTTAATATAATTTGTAACTTATATGGTTCGCACCACGTATGCAAGTGATACCACGGTACTCATGGATGATAAAGTTGCATTCTTATATCCGGCCTCTAAGTGGAGAATACAAATGGCTTCAGCATCCAGACTATCATTCTTATTGGATTTGACAAAAGGTTTAACAAACTGAGGCGCTATAAGTTTGACTTCATGACCATACTCTTGAAACTTGTGAGCCCAATAATGGGCACTGCCACAGGCCTCCATGGCTATTAAACAGGCTGGTAATTTAGACACAAAGTTTGATAATTGGCTTCTGGTCATTTTTTTTGTTAAAACCTTCTGGCCCCTGTCATCGGCAGCATAAATATAAAAACTGCTCTTTGCCAGAACAATTGCCAGTATTTTTATTGCACGTTTTACTTTAAAATTACTCATAAGGTTCGCCTCTCTACTCTGTTGTTATGTGTAAAAACACAATTTTGGCACATTTTTATGATGTCGTTAGAGAGTGGGGCGAACCATTCCATTTATTCAGTGTACCTGCAGCCATTCACTCTACTGTGCTTTAATTGAAGCTGAGTAGTTACTATAATTTTTCTTTATATCATCTGAGTATAAGAGGTTGGGTGTTTCTTGATGAAGTTTCAGCAGCAGGGATGCTGCCGAAAAGCCTCCATGGATGGATTCACGGCGTCTTCAACAAGGAATACCCAATCCCTTATACGGTCTTTCGTCTGACTGAATACTTAACTTTTAAACACTATCTGTATTAAATGTCTCTGTATATTTAAACCATTAATGGTCAGTGGATGTATTTGCTCTATTCTAAAGCCTTCTGGCAGTTGTGCAATCTCCTGTTCCGGAAGCTGCCCTTTCATGGCCAGAAATTTGCCCTGCTTCGCACATAAATGCCGAGTCAGGGTCAGCATATCTTCCAGAGAATCAAAGGCGCGGGAAATAATACGGTCAAACTTATCTCCTTCCTCTGTCTGATAATCTTCCACCCGGCTATGTACCGCTGTCACGTTAGTTAAACCCAGTTGAGCTATCACAGTCTGCAAAAAACGAATTTTTTTACTGCGGGCATCCAGCAGCACAAATTCAATATCCGGCAGACAGATAGCCAGCGGAATACCGGGAATACCGCCACCAGTACCCACATCCAGTACTCGATGAATGTCCGTTTGCTGCTGAAAAAAAGGCAGTATAACCAGTGAGTCCAGCAGGTGCAGATCCACCATTTTATGCGCTTCACGAATGGACGTCAGATTATAAACTTTATTCCATTTCTGTAATAACTGAATAAAATTTAATAATTGCTGTTGTTGCGCCGCAGGGATATCCAGTTCCAGTTGCTGGATGCCAGATTGCAGTTGCTGCTGCAGTGCTTCCATTATTAACCCGCCGCCTTTTTAGCTGCCGATTTATGGGTTTTTAGAAACACCAGTAATAAAGATATGGCGGCCGGGGTAACACCGGGTATACGGCTGGCCTGGCCAATGGTCTGGGGCTGGTTTTTATGCAGTTTTTCCCGTACTTCAGATGACAGGGAAGAGATTTTCATATAATCAAAATCCTGCGGGATCGGCTTGTTTTCATAACGTTTATGTTTTTCAATTTCTTCCAGCTGACGTTTGATATAACCGGCATACTTGGTCTGTATTTCTACCTGTTCAGCGGCAACCGGATCAGTTAGTTTCTCACCGGCCACATCCAGAGAAGTAAGTGAGTCATAACTAACTTCAGGCCTTCTGAGCATATCATATAAACTGGTGCCTTTATTCAGAGGCTTACCCAGTACCCGAACCGCTTCCTGTTCACTAATGGCATCAGGACCGATACGGCTTGTCTGCAGGCGTTTAATTTCATTATCCACCTGTTGCTGTTTTTTACTGAAAGCCTGCCAGCGCTGTTCATCCACCAGACCGAGTTTATAACCGGTTTCGGTTAAACGCATATCGGCATTGTCTTCTCTGAGGATCAAACGGTATTCTGCCCGCGAGGTAAACATGCGGTAAGGCTCCTGGGTACCCTGGATGATTAGATCATCAATCATCACCCCAATATAGGCCTCTTCCCGGCTGGGTGACCAGGGTTCTTTTTCCTGTACCTGTAATGCGGCATTGGCACCGGCAATCAGACCTTGGGCGGCGGCTTCTTCATAACCGGTAGTGCCGTTGATCTGACCGGCAAAAAACAGGCCGTTAATAAATTTAGTTTCTAGAGACAATTTTAAATCCCGGGGATCAAAAAAGTCATATTCAATGGCATAACCCGGGCGTACAATCCAGGCATTTTCAAAGCCTTTCATAGAGCGGACAAAGGCTAACTGGATATCAAAGGGCAGACTGGTGGATATGCCGTTGGGATAGACTTCATGGGTTTCCAGACCTTCGGGCTCCACAAAGATCTGATGCGAATCCTTGTCTGCAAAACGATTAATTTTATCTTCAATGGAAGGACAATAGCGCGGTCCCACCCCTTCTATTACCCCGGTAAACATAGGAGAGCGTTCAAAACCGGAACGGATAATGTCATGAGTTTTTGCATTGGTATGGGTAATATAACAGCTGATCTGTCTGGGATGGTCTTCCGGTTTGCCTAAAAATGAAAAAGTTGGAATGGGTGTGTCACCGGGCTGTTCCTGTAATACGGAATAATCAATAGTGCGTCCGTCAATTCTGGGCGGGGTGCCAGTTTTAAGGCGATCCACTCTAAAGGGTAATTCCCGTAAACGTTGTGATAATTTATTGGACGGCGGATCACCGGCGCGGCCGCCCTGATAATTTTCCAGACCGATATGGATCAGACCGCCTAAAAAGGTTCCAGTGGTCAGCACCACGCTTTTAGCCCGAAACTTAAGCCCCATTTCTGTTTCAACACCCACTACCTGTTCATTTTCAACAATCAGATCGGTCACGGCCTGCTGAAACAGTTTTAGATTGTCCTGATTCTCCAGAGCATAGCGCACGGCGGCTTTATACAATACCCGATCCGCCTGGGCACGTGTGGCCCTTACAGCTGGGCCTTTGGAAGCATTAAGACAACGAAACTGAATACCGCCTTTATCAATAGCTCTGGCCATTAAACCACCCAAGGCATCAATTTCCTTAACCAGATGCCCTTTGCCGATACCACCAATGGCCGGATTACAGGACATCTGTCCTAGGGTTTCAATATTATGTGTGATCAGTAAGGTACTGACACCCATCCGGCTGGCTACCATAGCCGCCTCAGTACCGGCGTGACCGCCGCCAATAACAATGACATCAAACTGATCGCTGTAAAACACGTTTTGCTCCAAAATGCTTTTTTTTATAACTAAAAGCAGTATTATAAAATATACACAGGTATGTCTTTAAGGATTTTATCATTTCGTTTCAATAGTTTACCCATCAGGATGTAACTCCATAATTAGGTTCTACACCAAACTGATAAAGTCCAGTAGACTTATTTCGTTTATGGTTAACAATGGATTCCAATAATGAATACCACCAGTAAACGGTTGTTTTGGAGACCGTCAATGTTGACATCTCCATTTGGTAAAATTGTTCTATGCTACTGCATATAAAGCGTTTCAGCATAGTCGCAATTAAATTGCTCCAAACCAAAGCTTCCATCAATGCGGGATTACTGGTTTGAAACCCCTGCAAGTTATTATGTGACTTGCACTCTTTAAATAACAACTCAATCTGCCAGCGTAAGCGGTATAACTGGCTGATTTGTGTTGCTGAAAACTGTTCTGCTTTCAGATTTGTAACCAAAAATGTATGCCTTTTTTCTTTGGGACTCCAGATTGCAATAAGCCTTGTTTCTCTGGCATCAATTTCCACAACCATATCAATTAATTGTCGTTTTGGCAGAGATTTTAACAAATCAGACAATGGTTTAGTTCTTTTGTTAACGACTTGCCCATCTTCTCTGGTGGCCCGGTGAACCGCTATCCTGGAAAGTCTCATCGCCCGTAAAATATAATACCCACCATGGTCATCTGTTTCATTAATCAGTTGGCCTGAATAGTAGCCACGGTCACCTGATAATAACTGATTTTCCAGTTCATGAGCTTCTGGTAATTCTGCTCGTTCTGAAAAACTATCCGGTGTCAGTGTGCTTTTTTCTATGCCTCTGGTTTTTAAGTCGTAGGTGACATGCAATTCCACGGCTGCCGGACTAATTGCTGTAAATCGCCCGGGATAATTCTTTTTCAGTGCCTTATGGATAGCAAATGAACTGCCATCCCGGATAAGTAATTTATCAAAACTGGCCAGAACCGGATGATTACATTTCAGTTTTGTATTTACCCGGTGATTAAAAACTTTATCTGCAACATCTCTCATCAATTGCGCAAATTCAGGTTTTGCTAGTTGATTATGAAAGGACTTATAACGGACATTTTTATTCGTTAACTGGTTAAAGTAACGATGAATTTCCGAAAAATGCCTTGTCTCTTTATCACCCATAGCCGTAATCATACTCACTATTAGCTGAAAAGGGGGTATCTGTCTTAATCGTTGGGAAAAACCTATGCTTTTGCCCGGTTTATTAAGTTTCTTTTCACTCAATACGACTTTTAGTTTTTTTGATAATGTGGTTCTTTTCATTTGAAGCTAATTTGATGATAAATAATTGTTATTCAGGCAATTATTTATCATCAAATTAGCTTCATTTCAACTCCTAAAGATCATACCTATGATAAAACATTAGAAGATGTTTATCTTTTAAATAATTATTTCGTTTCTGACTTTGAAGTCATACACAATATAATAAACTCATAACAACCTAACCATAATGGAGTATTCGCCTTAGCGATAAGCCAATGACCCAGGACACGCATCTGCACCGAAAAGGTCCACTTGCCATAACGCTGGCGGCCATTGTTATTATTCTCAGCGGGGTAAAATACGCAGAAAATATTATTTCTCCCATGCTGATTGCCCTGTTTATTACGGCCATCAGTGCCCCGGCCATGCTCTGGCTGACTCAGCGTAAAGTTCCTTCGGGTATTGCAGTCACGCTTATTATTTTTACTATTGTCACTTTTGGTGTAATTATTATTTCCGTATTAAGCACCTCTATCCATCGCTTTTCCGATAACCTGCCCGAATATCAGGAACGCCTGCAGCTTATTACTCAATCCATGGTTTTTCCCCTGAATAAAATCGGGCTGAATATTAATATTGATGAAATGGTGCAGACAGCTAATCTGGGCAAGGTTATGGGCTTTGTCGGCTCTACTTTTAATCAGTTTCTGGGCTCCTTTTCCCATTATTTTGGTATTAAGTCTGATGGGTATTGATTTTCCCTTATTATGGGGCTTGGTAGTTTTTCTGCTTAATTTTGTACCCAATATCGGCTCCATTCTGGCTGCCGTACCCGTTATTTTACTGGCTCTGGTTCAGTTTGGTTTTGTGGCGGACGCTGAGGTTATTATTCTGTATCTTCTGGTCAATAATATTTTAGGTAATTTCCTGGAGCCAAAACTAATGGGACGCAATCTTGGGCTTTCCACCCTGGTGGTGTTTTTGTCTTTGGTATTCTGGGGCTGGCTGTTAGGGCCTGTGGGTATGTTTTTGTCCGTACCATTAACTATGACACTAAAAATTATCATGGATAATAATGACAATACCCGCTGGATTGCTATTCTATTAAGCAATAATGCAGAAATAGAACAGGCATAAGCGATTACATATAAACAACGCCCATGATGGAAAAACTTTTACAAACCGCCGGTACCATTATCTCAGGCAAGGAACAGCAGCTGAAGCTGGCTATTGCCTGCCTGATAAGCTGCGGTCATTTACTGATTGAAGATTTACCGGGTATGGGTAAAACCACCCTGGCCCGCCTGTTTGATTTACAGTATTCCCGCATCCAGTTTACCAGTGATATGCTGCCGGCCGATATTATCGGCATCTCCATATTTGATAAAAACACCTCAGAATTTCGCTTTCATCCAGGGCCGGTATTCAGTCAGCTGGTACTGGCCGATGAAATAAACCGGGCCACTGCCAAAACCCAGAGTGCACTGCTGGAGGCCATGGAAGAAAAACTGATTTAACCATTCATGGCGTACCGTTCGATTAAACCGCTCTACATAAGCATTTTATTGTGGATTACCCGGCTGAATATATTGTAGCTTTATATCCTGTGCCTTTGCCCAGTCAACCACTTTCTGGCTTATGTTCTCAGACCCGTTATCGCATCGAATGGTTTTGGGCTTGCCTCGCCATTCAATAATGCGTTCCAGTGTCCGTATCACTCTTAATGCCGGTAATGATAAAACCACCTCAATCCCAAGGCATTCTCGATTCTAATCATCAATAACATTAAAGGTACGAAAGCTACGTCCGTCTTTTAACTGGTCATGCATAAAATCCATCGACCAGGTATCATTGATTTGCTCTGGAACCGCCAGGCTATCTGGTTTTTTACGTTTTAATCGTTTTTTAGGCTTTATCCTTAAGTTTAATTCCAGCTCCCGATAAATACGGTATACTCGTTTATGGTTCCAGGGAAAGCCTTTAACATTACGCAAATACAGGAAGCATAAGCCAAAGCCCCGGTTTTTATAAGCCTGCGTCAAACGCAGCAGCCAGTCAGCAATTTTGTCATTTTCCTGTAAATTTTTTGCCTGATAACAATAACAGGTTTCACTAATATCAAAGATACGACAGGCCAGCCTGATGGATATTCCTCTGTCACTGACTACTTGTTTAGCCATCTCCCTGCGATGGGATGGCTTTACCACTTTTTTGCCATGGCCTCCTGAATAATCTCTGCCTTTAAGTGCTCTTCTGCATACATCTTCTTCAAGCGGCGGTTTTCTTCTTCCAGCTCTTTCATGCGTTTCATCATGGAAACATCCATGCCGCCGTATTTGGCCCGCCAGTTATAGAAGGTAGCATCACTCATACCATGGGTGCGACATAATTCAGTGACTGGCACGCCTGATTCAGCTTCTTTCAGAATGCCAATGTTCTGGGATTCTGAAAATCTGGACTTCTTCATTGTAGGTTCTCCTCATTAATAATTTAATGGATAATTCTACTTATGAAAAGAATTATTTTTCGGGGGGATTACCGTATTTTTCGCAGGTTAGGGTCAGGGACTGGTGGGATGGTAAGTCCCAAAAATTCCAGCCGCCGGATACGGATATTTTAAGGCGATTTGAAGATTTTCAAAACAGCTGGTTACAAACAAATTGTTAAAGAACGTATGAGCGAAACAGGACTCTCAAGGGTGAGCTGTCGCTCTAAACTTTAGTCAATTAAAGAAAGAGTTAAATTATCAGGTTAATAATGGCTGCAGCACAAAGCCATAATAAAGTGCTGCGATCCAGTAAATGAGAGGCCTCAATAATGGTTTCTGGTTCGGCGGGTTTACCACAGCCCAGACCGGGACGCTCCTTGATTTCACCATGATACTGATCACTACCTCCCAGTTGTACACCCAGGGCTCCGGCACCGGTGGCCATCACCACCCCGGCATTAGGGCTTTCCCAGAACGGTGCCTGTCTGGCCCAGCATTTGGTGGCATGGTGCCAGTTGCCCATAAAAGCATAAGTTACTGCAGTTAAACGTGCTGGAATATAGTTAAGTAAATCATCCAGTTTGGCAACAAAATAACCGAAGGCCTTAAAACGATCGTTTTTATAACCCCACATGGCATCCAGGGTATTGGTAAGCCGGTATACAACAATACCGGGTGCACCGGCGACCAGAAACCAGAAAATAGCGGCAAATACGGCATCATTACCATTTTCCAGTACCGATTCTGTGGTTGCACGGGCAATATCATCACTTTCCATGGACTCTGTATCACGGCTGACAATCATAGCCAGAGCTTCACGGGCTTTATCTGTCTGACCGGCCAGCAAGGGATCATAAATATTCCGGGCGTGCTGTTTGAGGCTGCTTAAGCCAATAGCCAGATAGACAATAAGGATTTCAATAGCATAGCCGATAAAATTGTCCGGGGTTAAAAAGTCTGTAATAAACCAGGCCGGGATCAGGCAGACTAAAACGGCCAGAAAACCATTCACCCGTAACTGCTCATCGCTATGCTGAATATGTTGATCATTCAGGCGCAGTTCAAGCTGTTCGGCCAGACGGCCGAAACCTACTAGGGGGTGATATTTTTTAGGTTCAGAAAATAAATAATCAAGCAGTAAAGCGCATGATAGAATAATAAACATGGTGATCCTTTGATTTAATCTATTAAATTATTACAAGTAAAGTAGTCATAACGTTAGCAAGGTATCAGGGCGGGAGCATACTTTTAATAATTCTCATTTAAACGCAAATACCGTACCCATTGACCGCACTCCTTGTCCCTGCTGCCGAAACTTCATCAAGAAGCACGGTCAATGGATACTCAGTGGTTATAAATGTAATATTTATTCATGTTGAACTTGTTTTAACTAAAGTATGATCCTGCCCTGAGTAAAGCATAACATTAAAGAAGCATATTCTAACATGCAAAATAATAATAAGCAGGCAAAAATATTAATGATTCAGGGCACCACTTCCGATGCTGGTAAAAGCGTCATGGTGGCTGGCCTGTGCCGTCTATTTGCTCGCCAGGGTATCAGCGTGACGCCCTTTAAACCGCAGAATATGGCGCTTAATAGTGCCGTAACCGCACAGGGTGGTGAAATTGGCCGGGCACAGGCGGTGCAGGCACAGGCCAGTTTTCTGCCGCCGCATACGGATATGAACCCGATTTTGCTTAAACCCAATTCTGATACTGGTGCCCAGGTTATTATTCATGGTAAGGCCCGAGGTGATATGGATGCCCTCAGTTATCATCAGTATAAAAAAACAGCCATGCAGGCCGTGCTGGAGTCCCATCAGAGATTATCGGAACAGTATGATTTAATTATTACAGAAGGGGCCGGCAGTCCGGCGGAAATAAATCTGCGGGAAAATGATATTGCCAATATGGGCTTTGCTGAGGCAGTAGACTGCCCGGTGCTGGTGGTGGCGGATATTGATAAGGGCGGTGTCTTTGCCCACTTGTACGGTACTCTGAAGTTGCTGTCCCAGTCTGAGCAGCAGCGTATAAAAGGTTTTATTATTAATCGTTTTCGCGGTGATGTGAGTTTGCTGGAGCCGGGCAACCGCTGGCTGGAACGGGAAACTGAAACACCGGTGCTGGGTGTCATACCTTACCTGCATAATTTACATATTGAGGCGGAAGATGCCATATCCACACAACAGTTACAGGCAACAAATACTCAGCTATTAAATGTGGTGGTACCGGTATTACCCCGCATTTCTAACCATACCGATTTTGACCCTCTGCGTCTGCATCCCCAGGTAAACTTAAACTTTATTGGTGAAAGGGCTGATATTCCACCAGCGGATCTGTTGATTATTCCTGGATCAAAAAGTGTCCGTCAGGATCTGCAGTGGTTAAGAGATAATGGCTGGGATACGGCTATAGAGCATCATCTTCGCTACGGCGGCAAGATGATGGGGATCTGCGGTGGTCTGCAGATGCTGGGACAGAGTATTGATGATCCGCTGGGAATTGAAGGCCGGCCCGGCAGTAGCCAGGGACTGGCTTATTTTGACTATCAGACCACACTGCAAAAAGAAAAATGCCTGCGTCAGGTCAGCGGAGTTTTTAAGAACAGTCCAAAGACATCGGTCAATGGTTATGAAATCCATGCCGGTCAGACACTGGGTATAAAACCGGAGCAGGCATTGATACAGTTAAACGCTCAGTTAAATGAGCAGTATGACGGTATTCTTTCAGATGATCAGCAGATTATGGCTACCTATCTGCATGGAATTTTTAATCATCCGGATACTTGTGAGTACTTACTTCAATGGGCTGGCCTTTCTACCCGGACAAGTTTTAACTATTATGAATATCAGGAGCAGGCTATTGAACGGGTGGCTGATGCACTGGAAGAACATCTGGATATGAAAATGATTAAGCAGATCCTGGATTTTTAAACATTGGGCTGATAAACATCAAGACAAAGTCAGTATGAGAATGTTAATATTTTACGATAAATTATTGGTACAAGTGCAGCAAAAACTAAGGAATTTTAAATGAAAGTCGGACCAAGAGAGATTATTACCCCGTTTCGCCCTATTCCCCTGGATGTACCGGAAGGGATGAAGCCCAATGAGTTTTTTAACAGTACGGAAAATCTGCAGGATCTCTCCCAGAATAATGGTTTGCTGTCCAATCCGGAAAACCTGCTTATGTACCGCAAAGCACTGGGGCATAGCAATGAATTTGACACATCTATAATTTTTAATTCCTCAAAATGTATTCTCGACCCCCTGGGCCGCCCGGTCAGACGTACCCAGTTGCCGGAGGTGACTAAAAATACCTGGAACCGGATGAACCAGATCATGATTGAATACATGATGGAAAAATACCCCGATCCGGCCGATGCCCTGATCCTCGCCGGTGAAGCCAGCCTAGATTCTACCTGGCCCCTGACAGCACCGGGTGTACCCAGTATCCGTATGCTGCATAACCACTTTATTGTTTTTAATATAGATCAACTGCGTAACGCTGAAATGGCTGATCCCAATAATCCAAATCTGACGGACGGCGGCCAGAACAGCCTGTTCCAGGCTCATATGCGCTCAGTGTACCGTAAGTTTTTTGAATCGCTGGATTTACAGATCCTTAAACCTATTCATGGAACTGAATCAGAGATTAGTTTAACCGGTTATCCACAGGGACTGCCAAGCTGGGAGATTCAGGGTGGTGTGGCCATGCTTAAGAGTACCCACTTCTGGAAAGAATATGATTTGATCCTTAAAGGCTTTCTGGACTTTTATCGCACTTTCTTTACTCAGGTATCCACCCGCAATGCGCCAATACCGGAAAAGGCCTTTTTTCCGGATGAAATTGAAAATACTCTGTTGTTTGATAATGATTTCCTGGCAGCGGCCAAAAAAGTCAGGGATATGTGTATTAAAGATGCCAAGTACGCCAATGCCATCCGCTGGCAGCCGGCCTTTAAGCAGCTGATTTACCGTAATGACCAGGGCAAACTGATTGTCACCATCAGTCAGAACTCCATAGGTAATGCTATTACTGAATTATTAGGTGTGGTGGTGCGCCGGGTACCGGATGCTGAAGCTTATGAAAAAACCGAAGCGGCGTTAATTGAAAAATTACTGGAAGTCCGACAACGCTTAATTAATGCTGACCTAGGTGATCCCATCAAGACCCAGTACTGGGATTAATATCTGCTTAAGAGAGCCTGCTTTGAGCAAAAGGGGATTAAAAACCATATTTAATCCCCTCTCTTCCCTAAAATTGAGCAGGAGCAGCACAGTAAGAACAAGCTTTACAGTTTACATGCTCCTGAAGTTGAGTGTATCAGTAAAGGCAAAGCTCATAAGCCTTATGAATTTGGTGTTAAAGCCAGTATCGCGGTAACTAACAAGGAAGGCTTTGTTATTGGCGCTCAAAGTTGTCCGGGCAATCCTTATGATGGACATACCTTGCTGCCACAACTGGAACAAATAAAACAGTTTACAGCCGTACAGCCGGAACAGTGCTTTGTTGACCGGGGTTATCGTGGACATGAAGTAAAAGACACTAAAGTTTTTATCTCAGGTCAGAAGCGAGGCGTTACCCGAAGTATTAAAAAGGCATTAAAACGGCGCAGTGCGATTGAGCCTGAAATCGGTCATATGAAAAACGATGGCCGTTTAGATCGCTGCTACCTCAAAGGTGCAGTCGGTGATGCCATTAATGTGGTTATGGTAGCCGCTGGACATAACTTAAGAAAGATCCTCAATAAGCTCTGGCTTTTGTGGCTCAAAATTATTTCCGGTTTGATGGGGTCTTTTATCAAACCGGGGCAATCAGCCGCTTTAAACCTGGCTTGATGTCAGGCTTAAAACGGTATTATTCAGGTTGAACTAGTTAGAGTTTTCATGGTTGTTTCCTCTTTATCTGTAATAGGGGTTTTAAGTTTTTAAAACGTTTTCTGTTTTGTTGGGATAACCATACAACAACCTGCCTTTCACCAGCCTTACATGAGAATTAAACTTTTGTAATGTTATTGTTATATTACTCTTAGGTTGCTCTTATGTTTTATGGGGTTTACCTGATAAGGAAGTGGAATGTTTATGTTAGAATATCTAAAAACTTTACGGGAAAATACTATGCATATATGGGTTGATGCCGATGCCTGTCCAGTCGTGATTAAGGACATTCTTTTTAAAGCCGCTAAACGAACAAAAATACCCATGACCCTGGTGGCTAATCGCTTTATTCAGACACCCTCCGTAGATAATATTAAAATGCTGAAAGTGCCAGCAGGCTTTGATGTGGCGGATAATGAGATTGTAAAACGGGTGGAAAAAAATGATCTGGTGATCACTGGTGATATTCCACTGGCGGCAGAAGTCATTGAAAAAGGGGCTCAGGCTTTAAACCCCAGGGGAGAGCTTTATTCAGTCAGCAGCATAAAATCCAAACTGAATATGCGGGATTTTATGGACACCATGCGCTCCAGCGGTGTGCAGATGGGCGGTGGCCCACCGCCTTTAAACCAGACGGATAGGCAGAATTTCGCCAACCATCTGGATCGTATTCTGACTCAGTTTCTGAGTCAGAATTAAATATTCGAATAAGTGGTTAAAAACAGGCTACATGCCATTGCCAAATTTATCTGTTTCAGTTACACCGCTGTCACGCATGGCTTTCAGTGCTGTGCCATACTGAGCCAGAATATTTAATGACCATTGCAGTCGTTCACGAATATAGGGATCAGAACGGCTGTCATTATCATCAGGATTATCATTCAATACCGATTCCACATGACGGATAATGACCTGTTCCGGGATATAACATAAACGGGAATTTTTATAACTGCTCATACGCAGTTCAGCGACAGGATAAGCACCGCCGTCACCGGCAGAAACTGATACAATCAGTGCTGGTTTATGAGCCAGTTCATTTTTGCCAAATAACAGAAAAAAGTTTTTCAGCCCGGCGGGTACCTGACCGTACCATTCAGGCGTAATCACTACCAGCGCATCACAGGATTGCAACTGTTCGCGGATGGGGTTTAATAAATCCTGCCAGTGCTGTGTGCCGTCCCAGACGCCTTCATCCCATAAAGGCAGTGGATTACCCGCCAGAGAATAAAGCCAGGTTTCATCGCAGATACCATTTTGCAGAGTGGCTTCAATATGCTGTGCCACTTTCATGCTCTGGGAATTATTTCGATGACTGCCGCTGATAATTGCTATTTTCATGATTTGCTGCATCCTGTTTGTCAGTTTAATCGGGGTTAATCTATAGGTGATGGGTGCTAAATGATTATTTTCAAGCCTGACTTTCTGAGTCGGCAGTGCCAGATCACACTTTGGTTAAAATATGTTCAACTTGAAATTTATAACCTCTGAGTATCCATTGACTGTACTTCTTGATGAAGTTTCGGCAGCAAGGAGTACAGTCAATGGATACGGTATTTGCGTCTAAATGATAATTATTAAAAGTATGCTCCCGTCCTGCCTGAACCTGCAATTTTATAGCAGATGTTTTATAATTAACCCCCTGTTTTTAACCTTTTTTAATACGCCTGATAAACTGACACAGGATAAACTAATCTTGGATAAACAATGATACCTGTACTTTACGAAACTGACCTGAAAAGCCTGCCGCTGATCCATCGTGGTAAGGTCAGGGATATTTATGCCGTTGGTGATAATCACATACTGATTGTTACCACCGATCGCCTGTCGGCCTTTGATGTGATCCTGCCCACGCCAATTCCCGGAAAAGGCGCCATTTTGACTCAGGTATCCAATTTCTGGTTTGACTATTTCAGGGACACCATTCCCAATCAGGTCTCTGGTATGACGCTGAAGCAGGCTATACCTGATGCGGCAGAATGGGAGCAGGTAGAAGGCCGTGCCGTGATTGTTAAAAAACTCAAAGCCCTGCCCATAGAAGCCATTGTACGTGGTTATATTATCGGCTCAGGCTGGAAAGACTATCAGAACAACGGAACGGTATGCGGTATTATGCTGCCGGAAGGCCTGCAGTTAGCCGATAAATTACCCCAGGCCATTTATACTCCCTCCAGCAAGGCCGCAGTAGGTGAGCATGATGAAAATATTGATTATGAGGCCACAGTTAAACTGATTGGTGAAGACTTGGCTGGCCAAATCCGTGATGTCAGCCTGAAACTGTATCAGGAGGCGGCTCAATACGCTCTGCCCAGAGGCATTATTATCGCCGATACCAAGTTTGAGTTCGGGGTGGATGCGAATAACCGCCTGACCCTGATTGATGAAGCTCTGACACCAGACTCTTCCCGTTTCTGGCTGGCAGAGAGCTATCGTCCCGGCAGCAGTCCACAGAGCTTTGACAAGCAGTATGTGCGCGATTACCTGGAAACCCTGGACTGGGACAAAACCCCGCCCGGTCCCGAACTGCCGGAGGATGTGGTCAACAATACCATGGCAAAATACCAAGAAGCCCTGGAGCGCTTAACTGCGAAACAGAACTAATAATGCAACATAGCTAACCCTGAACAAGACAAACAGAATTAACCCAATCTCCCGGAGAGAAAACATGAACTTTGACAAAATCAGCTTACAGGTGCCGGAAATTTTATTACCCAATAAGGATGTGGATCTGCATAAATGGTCGGTAGTGGCCTGTGATCAGTACACCTCACAGCCAGATTACTGGGCAAAAGTGGCGGAAATAGCCGGAGATGCACCTTCTACGCTGAATGTTATATTTCCGGAAGTATTTCTGGAAGATCATGATGGTGATGAACGTATTGCCAGTATTAATAACGCCATGCAGCAATACCTAGACGAAGGTATTTTAGTACCTATGGACAAACCGGGCTTTGTACTGGTGGATCGTAAAACTTCTCAGGCGCCTTCCCGTAAGGGGCTGGTAGTGGCCATAGACCTAGAACATTATGACTTTAACAAGGGGTCGCAGACCTTAATTCGTGCCACCGAAGGCACTATCATGGATCGACTGCCGCCGCGCATTAAAGTCCGTCAGGATGCCGCCATTGAACTGCCCCATATTATGGTGCTGATTGATGATCCGCAGCACACGGTCATTGAACCGCTGTTTGAAAAAAATCCTCAGCCCCTGTATGACTTTGAACTGATGATGGACAGCGGCCATATCAAGGGCTATGCCATTGATACCCCAGAACTGATCCGGCAGACAGTCGATACGCTGACCCAACTGGCCGATCCGCAGGTATTTGCCGACAAGTACAATGCTCAGGGGCGTGATGTACTGCTCTATGCGATGGGTGACGGCAACCATTCTTTAGCGACCGCCAAAGCCATCTGGGAAAAAATTAAGGAAGAAGCGGATGATATACAGTCAGTAATGGATAACCCGGCTCGCTTTGCTCTGGTGGAACTGGTTAATATCCATGATGAAGGCCTGCAGTTTGAGCCTATCCACCGGGTGATTTTTAATGTGAAACCAGAGCAGTTATTGAAGGCTATGCAGGCGCATTTTAAAGGTAACTGTTCAGTGGTTCGCTGTGATAATGAAGCCGATATGAAAGCCAGAGCCAAAGCAGCCACGGCTGATAATGTGCATATTGTACCCTTTAATGACGCTTCCGGTTATGGCTAT
This sequence comes from Alviniconcha strummeri, assembly GCA_963584105.1. Lineage (NCBI taxonomy): Eukaryota > Metazoa > Mollusca > Gastropoda > Provannidae > Alviniconcha > Alviniconcha strummeri. The sequence goes on along the minus strand of OY757544.1, from coordinate 27,794,668 downwards.
ATCCAGATCACCAACCCCGAATATACCCTGGAACTGGCCACTATTGAGTCATTTTTAAACGACTATCTTGAACAAAATGGTGGTAAGGTGGACTTTATTCACGGTGATGAAGTGGTTAATGAACTGGGTGTTAAGGAAGGCAATATGGGCTTCTTCTTCCCACCGATTTCCAAGCACAGCCTGTTTAAAACCATAATTTTTGACGGCGCCCTACCCAGAAAAACCTTCTCTATGGGCGAAGCGGATGAAAAACGCTTTTATCTGGAAGCCAGAAAAATTAAAAATCAATAGTTAATATTGATGGGGTCAGAATCATCGCTCTTTTTTTGGAGACAATGATATTTGTGTTCATGGGAGATTCTGTTGATAGAGATATTCGGCAATACCTTCTAACCTCTGTTTTGCTCGTGGTGAGAAAACGAGTCTTATTTTATTCATATTTGGTGCGAATCTCGTTAATTACCTGAGCTATGGGAATGCCTTGGCTATGGAACTGCTGTTTTCCCCATAGGTTTGCTTAATGCTTTTTTCCAGCTCAGGATTGTCAATTTCTATATGTAACATTTTTTGTGCCTCATTTGTTTTAATCGGTGTATTGATTAAGTTTGCTCCAGGAGCTACTGTTAATGGTGTTGATTATAGCAACTATGTTGACATAGGGAAATCTGCGCCATATTATCTACCAGCAGATAGATTTTGCTGGAAAAATAAAGGCTGATCAATAACATCCACCAGAAAAACATCCACAGAGTCGGCCAGATCCCCAGCCCCAGCCCCAGCCAGAGCAGTATGGCATATACATGGCGGGATTTATGAGTACCAGCAGATAGGCCGGCAGCACAATCAGGGTGCTGCAAATGGCGATCCAGTTGGACTGTTCGGCATTTTTAGTCTGCTCCTTTGGCGGTGCGGCCTGAGGTGGCAGGGGATCTTCGGGAAAGAAAGGATACACCAGTGCCTGGCACAATGTGGCAATAATAATACCGAAAATCAGGCTTTGTATAACGGTAGTCGCTAGAACATCACTGACGGCTCCGGCGGCAGAAACCAGAGTCAGCCCCATGACCATAAAGACACCGGGCAGATTTTTATTGAGGTTAACGGTCAGATAAGTACTGAGATACAGCCCAACAGCCACCAGTAAAACGGCGGTTAGCTGATAATTAGTCCGACCTGAATAAATCATAGTGCATTGATTTATAAAGAAATATTTCTTTATTATGGGTGTTAAATTTGCAGGTTTTTGGTAAAATAAGCCTTATTACCTTGCAAATTTCCAGACCAGAATGAAGCCAGAGAAACAGCCAAAAATACCTCAGGAAGACCTGTTCAGGATGCGCCTTGAAAACATGCTGGACATAAACCATGAGTTGATTAAGTTATCAAAACACATAGACCGGGAAAGTCCTGATAAAGAGTGGGGCGCTCTGTTTGTATCCACTAAAGGTGCTCCTGCCATTCGTACTCGTTTGATTGCAGGATTGCATTACCTGAAACACCTGCATGATTTATCGGATGAACAGGTAGTAAAAGGCTGGACAGAAAATCCGTACTGGCAGTATTTCTGTGGTGAAGAATACTTTCAGCATAAGATGCCCATACACCCTACGACCATGACTAAATGGCGTAACCGGCCGGGTAAGTCAGGCAGTGAAAAATTACTGATTGAAACCATTAAAGCCGGACTAAAGAGTAAAAGCATAAAGCCCGGCAGTTTAAAGAAAGTCACGGTAGATACTACCGTACAGGAAAAGAACATCGCTTTTCCAACCGATTCAAAGCTCCTGAACAAAGCCAGAGAAAACCTGGTTAAACTGTCCAAAGAGCACGGTATTAAACTGCGCCAGAACTATAATCGGGTTGGGCCGCAATATGTACTAATGGCCAGTCGTTATGCTCATGCAAAACAGTTTAAACGCATGAAGAAAATGAACAATAAACTGAAATCCCGTTTAGGTCGTGTTAAACGGGATATTGAACGACAACTGCCCAACTATTCTGTTGATATTCAGTCTCTGTTTGAAGTAGCTCTAAAACAGGCTCAGAAACTAATTGAGCAGGAGCAGCACAGTAAGAACAAGCTTTACAGTTTACATGCTCCTGAAGTTGAGTGTATCAGTAAAGGCAAGGCTCATAAGCCTTATGAATTTGGTGTTAAAGCCAGTATCGCGGTAACTAACAATGAAGGCTTTGTTATTGGCGCTCAAAGTTGTCCGGGCAATCCTTATGATGGACATACCTTGCTGCCACAACTGGAACAGATAAAACAGTTTACAGCTGTACAGCCGGAACAGTGCTTTGTTGACCGGGGTTATCATGGACATGAAGTAAAAGATACGAAAGTTTTTATCTCAGGTCAGAAGCGAGGCGTTACCCGAAGTATTAAAAAGGCATTAAAACGGCGCAGTGCGATTGAGCCTGAAATCGGTCATATGAAAAACGATGGCCGTTTAGATCGCTGCTACCTCAAAGGCACAGTCGGTGATGCCATTAATGTGGTTATGGTAGCCGCTGGACATAACTTAAGAAAGATCCTCAATAAGCTCCGGCTTTTGTGGCTCAAAATTATTTCCGGTTTGATGGGATATTTTATCAAACCAGAACAATCAGCCGCTTTAAACCTGGCTTGATGTCAGGCTTAAAACGGTATTATTCAGGTTGAACTAATTAAGCAGCAGCGGGATCAGTACTATCCCTAGGCCGGTGGTCATTATGACCATAATGATCAGGCCGATAAGCTTGGGGGGAGATAAAGGGCAGTGGAACCGCCAGAGCATAAGCTGCTGCCAGTGGCCGCTACCAGGGCAAGTCGAAATACACGTCTGGCCTGAATATGCATAGTATTACGCCTTATGCCGTTAAGCCCACAGCTTTTAAGAATACCGAGTCCATATGAGCAAGGGTCAGCTTGTTAGTAAGCATAAAAAAGCCAGCTCATAAAACGGATAAAGGCTTTGCCCAGAACATTTAAAATACTGCTGTCTCTGGTATAAACCATGACCTCGGCCTGACCGCCTATGCGGATGTGCTGACGCAGTTCATCAATATGTTTGCGGTCAAACTGGATAACGATCGGAAAACACTGGGCCTGGCGCAGCCAGTCGCGGTTGTTATTGATAGTGAGTAAAGTACCAAGCGGTGGGGGCTGACTTGTGGCCACGCCTAGGCCGAGGCAAACTGACCTGCATCGGTGCGTAAATCAGTAATTCTGCTGTCCAGGGGAGCTTTAATCAGGGTGCGTCTGAGATTGAGCTGAGCCTGATCGACGGCACTCTGGGCACTCTTTAACTGAGCATTATTAAGACCTTCAGCACCGCGGTTTTCAATGGCACAAACCACTTCGGCTTCAGCCTGAGCCACTTTGGCCACAGCCTGTTCATAATTGGCTCGGGAGGATTCCAGCCGCTCAACATCCTGACGGGCTTTTTTAGCATTTGCTTTAGCCGCCAGAAGACTGGACTGGGCAGACAGCACTCCAGCAGTATTGGCTTCCATCTGGCTGAGTACTTTTTCCAGGTCGGATCTGGCCTTGTTCAGGGCAATTTCATACTGGGTATGATCCAACTAAAACAGGGGCTGCCCCTTTTTAACGGCCTGGTTATTTTTAACCATTACTTTGGTGACGGTTCCGGACACTTCCGAACTGATGCCGATAACATAGCCGTTAATCCGTGCCTGCTGAGTATAAGGGGTAAAGCGATCCGCCAGCAGATACCAGAGCAGGCTGAGGAAAATAGCGGCCAGAATAATAACCAGGCCTTTTTTCACACTCTTCTAAGCAGGCTCAGTTTCAGCGGCATTGCCGGCCTGTGCTGCAGCTTCGCTATTGCCGGTTTCGGTAGCCGGAGTGTTCTGGCTTTCGGTTTTGGCATCAGGTTTGTTATTGTTTTGTGGATTGCTTATTGGGTTTCACTTTGTCTGGTTTCGGCAGGATTTTGTACGGGTATATTCTGCTGATAAATAGGGCTGGTCAGTAAGTCACCCCAGTCACTACGTTCCTGCATGGTCTTTCTTGTTTCTTCAGGGATCAGCTCATTAACAGGCGTGGCCATCCAGTACCCGCTGGAAATCGGCATAGCCTTCCCGGTAACGGATATTGGCAATAGCCAGTGCCCGTTTGGAGGCAGCTACGCTTTGATCCAGAATTTTCTGCTGTTCATCGGTTTTAAGCAGGCTGTAGTTGGCATTATCCACTTCTTGAGCCGCCTGCAGAACCTTATTCTGGTATTGTTCAATGAGCTGCTGCAGCCGGGCATCCTGAATGCGGACATTATTTTCAATACGATCATAATTGAAAACATTCCAAGTAAAGCCCGGTCCAAAGCTGAACAGTGTGGTTTCCGGTGTACTATCCAAGGTATTGGTTGACCAGCCCAGAGTACCGAACAGGGTAATACTGGGATAGAGGTCGGCTTCAGCCACGCCAATCTGGGCTGACTGAGCCGCCACCTGCCAGGCAGCAGTACGGATATCCGGACGGCGGGTTAACAGGCTGGCCGGGATGGGGTTAAACGTTTCCGGCGCAACATAGGACAGCCGGTAGCCTTTAATATATTCTTTAGGCAGATTCAGACTGCCCGGAGATTTTCCCAACAATACGGCCAGAGCATTCAGGTTTTTGTTTAGGGCAATTTCCAGATCGGGAATAGTGGCTAGGGTGGCCAGGTACTGAGTTTTGGCCTGCTGCAGGTCAAGCTCTGAGCCTTCTCTGCTTTTAAAACGGTTTTCAGTAATTTCATAGCTGCGTTTCTGGATGCGGGCATTTTCATGGGCAATGGCAATACGGCCCTGAGCTATGTGGTAGGCAAAATAGGCCTGCGCCACCTAGGTCGCTATCAGTACCTGAATATCCTGCTGATTGGTAATAGAGGCAAAGAAGGCTGCATCCGCTGATTCAATGCCGCGTTGAAAACGGCCCCAGAAATCCAGCTCCCAGCCAAGCGAAAATCCGGCCCCATAATCAACATAGTTCTGGTTGCGTTTCAGGGCTTTTCCGCCGTGATTGTCAATATTGACATAGGTAGCTGAACTATTCACCTGCTGTAATTTCGGATACAGTGTGCTCTGAGCAATACTTAATAAAGCACGGCTTTCAAAGATCCGCAGACCAGTAATTTTTATAGAAGGATTTTCTTTTCTGGCGGTGGCAATTAAGTCATTAAGTACCGGATCATTGAAAATTTTCCACCATAAGTCGGTATCCAGCGCCTGATCGGCTGTTTTGTTGACAGAAGCGGTGGGTTGCCACTGTTTTAGCCAGTTAACATCCGGCTCCTGATAATCCGGGCCCAGTACGGTACAGGCACTCAGAACGGTCAGAGCAAGGCCGGCAGTTAAGCGTTTTAAAGTGTGTATTACAGGCATACCGGTTTATTCACTCCGGGCATTGTTTTCCAGTGCCTGCATGGCCCGCATATCCTTAATACCATCCTCAACCCAGTTCATAAAGATGACATAAGCCAGGGATAGGAATACTGCACCAATAAAGAGTCCCAGTAATCCGGTTGCAACCATGCCGCCCAGTGCCCCTAATAAGACCACCGGCATAGCCTCACTGCCTTCCTTACCCTAGGCCAGCATAATACCGGCAATAATCATGGAAAAGATAAACTGTAGAATACCGCTGATAAAATCGGTGGCGGGATGCTGCCAGACGGAGTAAATCTTTTTGCCGACAACCGGCCATTTGGCAACTGACTGGGGAGGCTGTTTGAGCGTAAAGGTGTCGTTCTTGATGCTGGTATGCGTTTCCTGCACAAAATCTGCCAGTGAACCACCCAGCATAATGGTGGGGCCACCGATAATGAGTACTCCGGCCAGAATAAGTGCCCAGAGCATCAGTCCCATAAACAGACTGAAGATTTTCAGACTGATAAATACCAGAAAAATAACCAGGGCAAAGCGAATTAACACATCTGTCAGATCTTTGGTAATGAGCTTTCTTAATTGTATGTTGTTCTGCGAATTTTCACTGTTAATATCCATATTACTGATTTATCTCTCTTTACTATATATATAAGTTAAGTGTTAGATTAAAACGGAAAATATCGGCCATTATACACGGCTTTATGGCGTGTCAGGTAAAATTATTTCCTAAATTGTCAATATATCCAATTTCTAAAATTCGAATAAATCAAACAAGTTGTTGACATAGATCAATAAAATGCCTATTATAATAACCAAGTATTTAACTCAATAATAATCTTGAGCATAAATAATTAAAGAAATTTAGGAATAAAGAAAATGGCTAGAAAAGGTAAAAAACGTTCGATTCAAGTTTGGGGTTGTGATTTGGAAGACGGCACCAGAATTACTAATGACGATGAAGGTATTGTAAGTGTAATAGTTAATGGTGACAAAACTGTAACCGTTACTGATACCCATCATATTGAAAGAATTGTTGATGGAGCCCGCTGGGTTTCCTATGTACCCCGTCAGAACTAAGCCGGAAGCCGGAAACCGGCATCAGTAAAAACGGATAAAAGTACAGGTACGGTCTAAAACCCGTATTAACATAAAAAAGGAAGTACGGTTAAAACCCACTTCCTTTTTTATGCCTGCTGATATAGGCTTTGTATTACAATAGGTATTGAATGGCAGGATATAAACCACAGTAAGTGATGAGGCTATACTATTCCGGACACACAACTTAAAATACTTTTAAAAAGAGAGTGTGTTCAAAATGACAGATAAAACAAGACAAGCAAAGAAGCTATACCCCGGAATTCAGAGAATCAGCAGTACAGTTGGCTATCGAGTCAGAAAAGTCGGTTTCAGTAGTCGCCAAAGAACTGGATGTAAACGTTAACACCTTACATACCTGGATAAGCAAATATACTCGTCCAGGCAAAGAAAAACAGAGCAAAACACGAACGGATGAACATATTTACGATGAAGTAAAGCGTCTGAAAAAAGAACTGGCCAGGGTAACCCGGGAGCGTGACCGGTTAAAAAAGCGACGGCATATTTCGCCAGAGAAATCGAGTTAAATATGCCTGGATAAAGCAACACTCTGTAGATTATCCTGTAGCAGAATTATGCCGGTTTATGTCAGTATCACGCAGTTCCTATTATGACTGGCAGGCAGCCCCTAAAACTGCCCGTGAAGAAGAAAATAAGACACTGACAGAAAGGCTGAAGAGCTTGTTTAAGCAAAGTCGTGTAACTTATGGCAGCCGTCGCCTTAAACGAAAGCTGTCAGAACAGGGGTTTCAGGTGAGTCGTCGGCGAATTATCCGCCTTATGAAAAAGGCAGGACTTTACTGTAAAACCAGAAAGAAATTCAGGGCAACGACAGATTCTTCCCATAATAAGCCGATTGCAGATAACCTGTTAGAGCGTCAGTTTAATGTTACAGAGCCTGACCGCTACTTTGTAGGTGATATCACCTATATTGCGACCGATGAGGGCTGGTTATATCTGGCTGTTGTTATCGACCTGTTTTCCAGAATGGTTATTGGCTGGTCAATGGATAAAACAATGAAAACCCAGTTGGTTAATGATGCTTTGTTCATGGCCATATGGAAACGAAAACCATCTAAAGGGCTTGTCTGGCATACCGACAGAGGCAGCCAGTATGCTTCGGATAGTCATCGTAAATTATTAGGTGACCATGGCATTATTCAGTCCATGAGTCACAAGGGTAATTGCCGGGACACTCAGTTTATAATACCCATGAACGTCATCCCAATCTGACCCATGCTGGGATTGGCCTTGTTGCCTTTGTATTGACCTGTCGATTGGAGTTGACGTTCCCCAGGCGTCACCGGGCCGATTACTTGTGACCTAATAGGAGCTTTGTTTTGCATCTTGAGTGTCCTGTCCTGTAATTCGGATTGGTGATACCTGACTTATGCTTTTTTGGGAGGTGTTGGCCATGAACAAAAAACTTCAAAATGAAGTTATCCCTGGTGTTGATACCCATTTGGATAAACATATTGCAGTGCTCATTGATGGATTTGGAAAATATCTGGGAAATTTATCGATAGAGACGAATACTACGGGTTATCAGCAGTTATTTAAATGGGCACAATCTTTTGGTAAGCTGCGACGAGCAGGCATTGAAGGTATAGGAACTTATGGTGCGGGTTTGGCACGATTTATTTCTAAACAAAAAGTTCAGGTCTTTGAAATTAATCGACCTGACCGTTCAATGCCTCGCTTTCGTGGTAAGTCCGATCCAACAGATGCAGAAAGTGCTGCACGCACTGTTTTATCGGGTAACGTATGTGCAATACCTAAATTACACTCTGGTGCTGCTGAAGCTATGCGGATTGTCTCTGTTGCCAGGCGTAGCGCCGTTAAGGTGCATATTCTGGCCGATCATGAACACTGATTCTGATTTATCGTGAACACTGTTTCTGAACCATCATGAACACCCATTCTGTTCTATCGTGAACGCCGATTCTGATCTCATCGTGAACACTTTTACTGTTTTTCCAGAATCAGTGTTCACGATGGTTCAGAATCCTTTCCCACACATTGATATTCAATAACTGCTAACCTCCCTGATTTTTATTGGGGAATGGTTATGCCAACAAAGAGACTATCAATGCGACAATTACGAACAATATTAAGACTCAGACTGCAAGCCAAACTCAGCCTGCGCCAGATAAAAACCAGCCTGCGATTAAGCCTGGGTGCCGTACAAAAAATCTGCAGTAAAGCAGAGGCTCTTGATCTGGACTGGCCCGCCATTGAACAACTGGACGATCAACAACTGGCCAGTCGGTTTTACACCCAAGCCGATACCCGGGTTTCCAGCGCATTCCAGCTCCCTGACTGGTCAGAGGTCTATCGGGAACTCAAACGCAAAGGAATGACCAGGCTCCTGCTTTGGGAAGAATACACACAACAATACCCAAACCGCTGTTACAGCTATCCACAGTACTGCATGCTGTACCAGCAATGGCAAAAGAAACAGAAACGCTCCATGCGTCAGCATCATAAGGCGGGAGAAAAACTCTTTGTTGATTATGCCGGTCAAACCGTTCCTGTTGTTCAGCAGGACACTGGTGAAATTCAGTTTGCCCAGATTTTTGTTGCCGTATTAGGTGCTTCCAATTACACCTATGCAGAAGCTACCTGGAGCCAACGCCTGCCGGACTGGATCGGCAGTCATGTAAGAACCTTTGAATTTATAAAAGGGGTTCCCGTACTGTTAATTCCTGATAATCTTAAAAGCAGTACCACCCGGGCCAGTCGGTACGATCCGGATATTAATATGTCTTACCAGCAGATGGCGGCTCATTATGGTACAGCCATCGTTCCTGCCAGACCCCGAAAGCCTCAGGATAAAGCCAAAGCTGAAGTGGGTGTGCAGATTATAGAACGCTGGATCCTGGCTCGTTTACGTCATCAAACGTTCTTCTCACTGACAGAGCTCAATCAGCAGATCCATGGCCTGCTTGAAGAGGTCAACAACAAACCCTTTAAGCAGCTTAAAGGCACCCGGCAACAGTGGTTTGACTTGCTGGATAAACCGGCACTGCTGCCACTGCCCAAACAGGCGTTTGAGTTTACTGAAATCAAAACCGTCAAAGTCAATGTGGATTACCATATTCAGTTTGACGGACACCTGTATTCAGTACCTCATCATCTGGTGGGTGAAAAACTGGAAGTGCATGCCAAAGCATTCTTAATAGAGATGTACTTTCATAACCGGTGCATCTGTCAGCATGCCAGACAATACCATTCTGGTACCACCACCGTACCGGCCCATATGCCAGAGAGCCATAAGAAACACCATCAATGGACACCAGGGCGATTAATGAACTGGGCTAAGGATATTGGTGATGAAGTGCTTATCTGGGTTAAAAGCCAGTTGAAACAAAAGCAGCATGAAGAGCAGGCTTACCGGGTTTGCCTGGGCTTACTCAATCTGTCCCGACAATATCCTAATGAGCGTTTAAATAAGGCCTGCCAGATTGCCAATCATAAAAATCTCAACCGGCTGAAGCACATTAAGTCTATATTGCTCAGCAATCAGGATAAGTTACAGCCTGACTTCTTTGAACAGAAAGAACCTTCTTCATTACCACAGTCTCATGAGAACATTCGTGGCCCCAAAAGCTATCACTAACCAGGGAGTATCAGCATGTTAGAACAAACCATTACCCAACTTCGACAATTAAAACTCACCGGCATGGCCGATGCCCTGCTTAGCCAGATTGAGCAGCCGGGCACCTATGAAGGCCTGTCCTTTGAGCAGCGAATACAATTACTGGCCGACAGCGAAGCCCAGGAAAGAGAGCAGAGAAAGCAAAAGCGGCTGATTAAAGCCGCCCGCTTTAAACTGGCTGCACATGCCCAGGATATTGATTATCTGCATCCCAGAGGTTTACAGCAATCTGTCATGGCTTCACTTCTGCAATGTGACTGGTTAAACAAAGCTCAGAACATTCTGATCACTGGCCCCTGTGGCAGTGGTAAAACCTTTATTGCCTGTGCACTGGGGCATACGGCGTGTATGAAAGGTCATAGTGTTAAATATTACCGGTTGTCCCGGTTATTAATGATGCTTACCCAGAGCAAAGCAGACGGTACTTACCTCAAAACACTTCAGTCTCTGGCCAAAACAGAGCTGCTGATCATTGATGACTGGGGACTGGAACTGTTAAAAGCGGTACAGCGCAATGACTTAATGGAATTGATGGATGATCGCCATGGACATGCATCAACCATTATGCTCAGTCAGTTACCCACTGATCAGTGGCATCAGTCTATCGGTGACAATACGATTGCCGATGCCATTTTAGATCGGCTTATGCACAATGCCCACCGACTTAAATTAAAAGGTGAATCGATGCGAAAAACATGCTCATCATTGACGGATGGTGAACACTTAGGGTAAAAAGACTGTACGCCAATGTGTGGGCAGGGTTGGGTGTTCATGATGGATCAGAATTGGTGTTCACCATCAGCAGAATACGCAGTTAAGGCACGGACACAGGCCATTAATCAGATCCGGGCTTTGCTTATTTCTGCCCCTGATAATATACGTTCAAAATTATGGAAGTCAAAGCCTGCAGAATGTGTTAATAGCTGCGCTTACCTGCGAACACCTGGAGAATCAAGTTGGTTAGTTACATTGGCTACCACTCTCCGTTTATTAACAAAACGCGGTGCCAAACGAATGCCGGAACAATTTGGTGTTGGCCCTCAAACAGCGGCAACATTACTGGCCGTTGCTGGTGATAACCCAGAACGTCTACGTAATGAAGCAGCCTTAGCTTCATTATTTGGTGTTAATCCTTTAGAGGCTTCCTCGGGTAAAACCGTTCGTCACCAACTTAACCGTGGAGGTAATCGGGATGCTAATAATGCATTATGGACGATTGCCATGGTTCGTATGCGAAGTGATCCACGTACCCGGGAATATGTCGCTCGAAGAACATTAGAGGGTAAATCATTAAAAGATGATCCATCGATGTTTGAAGCGTTATATTATTAGAGAGTTATATCCAATTATTCTGGCTAATTTGAAGGACGCTGCCTTGCTTACTTGACATAGGAGCGTCAATGCTGTATCAGAAAGCTTTTTCCATACACTGAAAACAGAGTTGGTGCATCATCAGAAATTCAGAACCAGGGATGAAGCTAAACAGGTGATATTTGAATATATTGAAGTCTTTTATAACAGGGAAAGACTGCATTCTGCCAATGATTATTTATCACCTAAAGATTACGAAGAACTACAGAAAATGGCTTAAAAAAAGTGTCCGGGAAAGTGTTGACAGATCAATCTTTCATGGTATTAGGGAGCGATACATTCATTGTTGCCATAATATTGACAGTGTAAATTAAACTGTGTATCCGCTCTTATTTAAATATAAGGAGCCAACTGCTCCTCAAACTCGATTATAAATCGATTCATAGCTGCTTTCCAATTTCTGATGGGCATTGTCCATTTTTTGGAAGCCGACTGGATAGCCAGATAAATCACCTTCATAGCAGAATCATCGTTAGGAAACAGTCGCCGGTTCTTAATAGCCTTGCGAATAACACTGTTCACTGACTCAATGGCATTGGTGGTATAAATAACCCGCCGGATATCCTCAGGATAATCAAACAGCGTGATAAGGTTGGGCCAGTGCGCCTTCCATGACCGGCTGATTTGCGGGTATTTATCATCCCACTTTTGAGCAAACCGCTCTAATTCCAGTGCTGCTTCCTGCTCAGTTGCAGACTGGTAGATTTGCTTTAAATCCGCTGTAACTGCTTTATAGTCCTTCCAGGGCACAAACTTCAGTGAATTTCTGACCATATGCACAATACACAACTGAACTCTGGCCTGAGGGTAGGCCGTATTAATAGCTTCAGGAAAACCGCTTAAGCCATCCACACAGGCGATTAAGATATGCTGTAAGCCTCTGTTCTGTAATTCAGTCAATACAGAGAGCCAGAACTTAGCCCCTTCATTTTCTGAGAGCCACATACCCAGCAGTTCTTTTTTACCCTCCAGGTTAATTCCCAGAGCCAGATAAACAGCTTTATTGATAACCCGCTTATCCTGGCGGATTTTAACCACAATGCAGTCCAGATAGACAATGGGGTAAACTGGCTCCAGTGGACGTGACTGCCATTCCACTACCCGTTCCATGATGCTATTGGTCACCTGAGAGACCAGGGCGGGTGAAATATCCACCCCATACATTTCCTCAAAGGTATCCACAATATCACGAGTGCTCATGCCTTTGGCATACAGCGCCATAATCTGGTCATCCATGCCGGTGATACGGGTCTGGCGCTTTTTGACCAGCTGAGGTTCAAATTTGGACTGTCTGTCTCTGGGGGTATTCAGTTCAAACTGACCGTGCTCACCTTTTAACTGTTTTCGGTTGTAGCCATTGCGGCTATTGCCCTCTTCCTTATCCAGAAAATAATCCATTTCGGCATTCAGAGCGGCTTCAACGGTCATTTTAGTCAGTTGAGCACTGAGGTCGCTTAAATCCTGAGGGGTTTTTAAATCTTTAGCCAGTTCGTTGGCCAGGGCCTGTAACTTGTCTTTGTTCATTGTCTTACTCATCGCTGTATTCCTTGTTATAGGGTAACAAAAGATGGTTCAGACCGGCAGGGGGTTAATAATGTCGACTTCAGTCGAAGAGAAATTCCGCCCCCATGGTGAGCAAATACCTGGAAAAGGCAGGGTGTCAAGGAGGAGTCCTGAAAGGAAGCTCCTTGATAGCCTGACTTTGGAAGGTAGGCTGTTCACTATGGAGGTGGTATTTCAGGTTTATTCATTTTACCACTGCTGACTTAAACCACCGCAATGAGCGTTTACACAGTTATTTTTACACCCTCATAATATTTACCTATTATCAAAATCAATTCCTGCTTTGATTATGACATACTTTGTCAATTATTGCTAAACACAACTTTTTTCAATGTAATATGTCCTACTTTAATTCACAATTATATTAACAACTTCTGCTTTTGAATTTTACTTAATGCTTTAATACTACATTCTCTTTTACTGGCTGAACTTCTTGTGTGATTGTTTTCTATATAGACAATCTTTTGCGGAATATGAGAATAAAAGTATTTTGCTCCTTTTTTATTTTTATGCTGTTCAAAGCGGCGTTCTACATCAGTACTGATACCGGTATATAATGAACCGTCAGTACAGGCAATAATATAGACTGACCAGTTTTCAGAAAGGTTTTTATCAGCCAAGTATGCGCTCTATGGTTTCAATTAATTCTTCTGTTTTTACCAGCTTGGCCAGAAACTCATTACCACCGATATTATGTCCCGTATCTTTGGTTTCCGCTTTGGTTACAATAGCTGTCATAAACACGTAGGAAATAGAGGCCAGTTACGGATCTTCACGAATTTCAGCTATAGCTTCATCGCCGCTCATATCCAGCATCATAACATCCTTAAAAATCAGTTCCGGTTGAAATTCTCTGGCGGCGGCTAAAAGGTGTCCACCCTATAACCTTTTCTGTTGAATTATTAGGCTTTTCATTGTTGAATGTCAATGATTTCTGATTACGGTATCATGTAACTGTTTCCATAATAGCTCTATTCTGTTTACCCGGGGGTGATAGGCTGGCTGAAATATCAGGTCAATTTTTTGATCTTTCATTCCCTGTAAAATATCAGACCAGGATTTTTTTCTTACCGGAATAAATTTAACCGGTAATTTTTTTTCCAGTATCCTGAGATAATCAATTGCAACTCCCTAGAACTGATTATTATCATCCAGCCATTCTACCAGTGGAAAATCCGGATCAGATGCCACCCTGATCTCTGCATGTTCTTTTAGCCACTATGTTTCTTCTACAGTAAACACAAGGGGTGCTTTTATTTCAGAATCAAAAGCATATAATGAATTAAGCAGAAAAACAGCGGCTAAAAATAATAAAGTTTTCAACAATCGTCCTGTATAATTTATAGATTAATAATCTTTCTTTTTATACAACAAGCAGTTATTTTATTTTCCAATACAAAAACTGGTAAAAATTCTTCCAAGTAAGTCATCCGAAGTAAATTCTCCGGTAATTTCAGACAGGGCATTCTGGGCAAGACGGAGTTCTTCGGCCAGCAGTTCGCCGGCTGAAAACTCCTGTAATTGAAGCAGTCCATTTTCTACATTCTGGATGGCTTTCTGTATGGCTTCCAGGTGTCTGCGTCTGGCCATAAAGGTTCCTTCGCCGGCACTTTGAAATCCCATGCATTGTTTTAAGTGGTCTTTTAATAATTCAATACCGGCATTTTGTTTGGCAGAAAGGTAAATTTCTGTTTGATGTTCAGAGTGATTGATTGATGGTATTTTGTCTGCTAGATCGATTTTATTATGAATTATAATAATATCTATGGATTCAGGAAACTGAGCCATTAGCTGTTCATTGACTGTCTGCTGCTGCGGATCATCAATACAGGATTCATCCACAACCATTAGAATTTGATCGGCATTTTCTATGACATCCCAGGCGCGTTTTATACCGATTTTTTCTACTTCACAATCACTTTCCCTTAAACCAGCTGTATCAATAATATGCAGCGGCATACCGTCAATATTAATTTCTTCTTTTAATACATCACGGGTGGTACCGGCAATATCTGTCACAATAGCAGACTCTTTACCAGACAGCGCATTAAGCAGGCTGGATTTTCCGGCATTAGGCTGTCCGGCGATGGCTACAGTCATCCCTTCACGAATTAAACAGCCCTGTTGTGCTTTTTTAAAAATGGCATTCAGATCTGTTAATATTTTCTGGGTATCTTTTTCTACCTTGCAATCAGATAAAAAATCAATTTCTTCTTCCGGAAAATCAATGGCCGACTCAACATAAATCCGCAACTGGATTAAAGCTTCAACCTGTTCATGAATTAACCGGGAAAATTCGCCCTGCAGGGAGCGCAGTGCAGAACGGGCCGCCTGTTCACTGCTGGCTTCAATGAGATCCGCAATGGCTTCTGCCCGGGCCAGATCCAGCTTGTCATTTAGAAAAGCCCGTTCACTGAATTCCCCCGGTTTGGCCGGTTCTGCTCCCAGGGCAAACACTTCCTGTAATAACATATCCATGACCACCGGGCCGCCATGTCCCTGTAATTCAACCACATCTTCACCGGTAAAGGAATTGGGCCTGGGAAAATACAGAACAATACCGGAATCTATAATCTGTTTATTTTGACTATAAAAAGGCAGGTAATGGGCAAATCGGGGTTTCGGGGTCTGTTTAATGATATGTTCGGCAATATTTAAAGATCGGGGGCCGGACAGTCTGATAATGCCCACGCCCCCTCGACCGGGGGCGGTGGCTAATGCGGCAATAGTACTAATAGAATGATCAGGCATTCTCTATTTTTTTAGTAATATACCATTGCTGGCTAATTGACAGCAGGTTATTGACTACCCAGTATAACACCAGGCCCGATGGGAAGAAGGCAAAGAATACCGTAAAGATAAACGGTAATGCCATCATAACCTTGGCCTGTACCGGCTCCATTGGTGCAGGATTCAGCTTTTGCTGTACAAACATGGAAACACCCATAATCAATGGCAATACATAATAAGGGTCCGGCGCAGACAGGTTATTAATCCACAATGCAAAATCAGCCTGACGCATTTCCACACTTTCCAGTAATACCCAATATAGTGAAATAAAGACCGGGATCTGTACTACTACCGGTAAACAACCACCTAATGGATTGATCTTTTCTCTTTTATACAGATCCATCATGGCTTTATTTTTTTCACCAGGATTATCCTTATACTGTTCCTGAATGGCTTTTAATCTCGGAGCTACTTTTCTCATATGCGCCATGGATTTATATGAATGTTCCGATAATTTATAGAACATTCCTTTAATTACCATGGTTAACAGAATAATAGACACACCCCAGTTACCTACAACCCCCTGGATAAGGGTCAGCAGCCAGAAAATTGGATGGGCAATAACAGACAGGAAACCATAATCAACAGTAGAGTCCAGTCCTTCGGCCAGATCGTTGATATGTTCTTGCAGTTTGGGGCCAATAAACAGAGTATCGCTTAATACTAGCTGCTGTTTTGGTTCTACCAGTTTTTCTGAAGTAATAGTACCGATAATATAACGGGGTTTAGCCGTGTTTTTATTAGTAACCCGGGAATAATAATTTTCTCTGCTGTCTTTAGGCGGAATCCAGACCGACATAAAATAATGCTGGATAAAGGATACCCAGCCGCCGGTATTCTGCATGGAAAAATTCTGTTCCAGCATTTCGTTAAAATCAATTTTTTCAAAGCCGTCACCTTCTTTAGACACCATAGTGCCGGTATAGGTATGAATGAATTTACTTTGATTCTTATCTTCAACTTCAGTTCTCTGGAACTGGCGATACAGATAACCTTTCCAGACAAGATCACTATTATTGGTAATAGTATGATCGACTTTTATTTCATATTTACCCGGGAAGAAAGTATAGGTTTTAGTGAGGGTAAATTTGCTATCAGCTGAAGTCCAGTTTAAAGGCACTTTCAGTTCATTATTGGTACCCAGTTCATAATTCAGTTTCTGGGCAGTAAATTTTACTTTATGATCCGGTGCATAATTGCCTTTACTGGCGGCCAGTAGACCTGTCTGACTGACGTAGTACAAACCGGATTTATCATTCATTAATACAACAGGACTGGGATCGGTATTTACATCTACCGGGTATTGCAGTAAAGCTACACGATGTATATCACCGCCGATGGTATCTATTTCAATATCAAAAACATCGGTTTTTACTTTAACCCACTGACCGCTGAGAATTTTCTGTTCAGGTTCAGGTGCTGTCGCAGTCTGTTCACTGGAATCTGAACTGACAGGTGCTGAAGGCAAATCACTATTATCTTTTGTCTGTTCATTAGATTCTGGAATTAAAACGGCTGTTTTTTCCTGATTCTGCCCCTGATTTTGGGTTTGTTGCGGTGGCGGATTTACCTGTAATTGCCAGGACTGCCACAGGGACATAGAAACCAGCATAAATGCAGCAAATAAAATTAAACGTTGTGTATCCATGGTATGACTTTTTTTAATCACTAATTTTTAAATGGTTTAAAATACTATTAAAGCTTGTTTTGATTTTACCGTTCTGACTTTCTTCTATTCTAACCGTTTAAGCCTTCTGACAGTTTTAATAAACTATTATTCATGACTTATCGGTTTTTTGTTTCAGCATATCTTCTTTTTCTGGTACCGGATCCAGACCACCGGGATGAAAGGGATGACATCTTAAAAGACGTTTTAATCCCATCCAGCTGCCTTTTAAAACCCCAAAACGTTCAATCGCTGTATGGGTATAACAGGAACAACTGGGTAAATAACGGCAATTATTACCCAATATCGGACTGATCAGGTATTGATAGCCCTTTAATATCGCCAGTGTAACTTTCTGGAAAATAGTCATGTCAGATAATACTCATATAAACTATTCATCTGAATACCTGGCCCACAAAGCGTTCTTATACAGTTTGAAGTCAAGAAACAGATTCTACCAGATACAGACTCATATGGCTTTATAAGATTTCATTAATTTGCCTGAAATATGAGCTGAAAATTAAATTATTTTTTACCAGACTTATTTAATTTATCCACTTTTCTGTCCATATTAGTCAGCTTTTTTCTTAAATAATTCAATTGCTTGGATATAGACTGGGTAATTACCTGATTATCCATTTTATCAATACCGGGTCGCACCAGTAAGACATAATCCGCACAGGCAATTTTATACTGATTTAAGCGGAAAAATTCCTTGGCCAAGCGTTTTATCCTGTTTCTCTGAAACGCAGTCTTAACCGATTTTTTGGCAACGGCCAGTCCAAGGCGTGGGTTAGCTGTATCAGGATTATATTTGGCTAAAATCGTAAGTAATATATCTGAGGAACGAAGCGGTTGGTTAAAAACGAACGTATAATCTGAAGGAAGGAGCAGCCTGTGCTTACGGGTGAACTTATTTCCAGTAACCATTTTTTTTCAGGCATTCTCGTGATCAGGTGTTATAACCAACTACTGTAAGACAGAAAATCAATGTAATTTGACTAAAATTTCTAACAAAAATTAGTTTCTACAGCTTGATTGGGCCAGAATGTATCCTGATGATTTAGCGACTGGGTATCACAGGTTTTTAATACTTAAAAACCTGTGAAGCAGAGGACAAAATTATACAGCTAACTTATGACGGCCTTTAGCACGACGTGCATTTAAAACTTTACGACCTGCCTTGGTAGCCATACGGGCACGAAAACCGTGAGTACGCTTACGCTTCAGGTTACTTGGTTGGAATGTTCTTTTCATAGCTATTTACCCGAGTATCACTCTTTAAAAAATTATCAAAAATACCCCATAAGGCTCTTTTGTGAGCCGGCTATTATACGGTCTTTACATATTATTAGTCAATAATTAAATACTTTAAATATTATATCTACTTCTGTAGTTGGAGTATACTATGGTTAAATATCCTATCATTCATATGGTTATTGTGTAAATTAGTAAATACTAATTATTCCATGAATTTTTAATAATTCCTGATAAACAATTTCTATATAAAAACTAAATAGTTCAACCTGAATAATACCGTTTTAAGCCTGACATCAAGCCAGGTTTAAAGCAGCTGATTGCCCCGGTTTGATAAAAGACCCCATCAAACCGGAAATAATTTTGAGCCACAAAAGCCGGAGCTTATTGAGGAGCTTTCTTAAGTTATGTCCAGCGGCTACCATAACCACATTAATGGCATCACCGACTGTGCCTTTGAGGTAGCAGCGGTCTAGACGACCATCATTTTTCATATGACCAATTTCAGGCTCAATCGCACTGCGCCGTTTTAATGCCTTTTTAATACTTCGGGTAACGCCTCGCTTCTGACCTGAGATAAAAACTTTCGTATCTTTTACCTCATGTCCATGATAACCCCGGTCAACAAAGCACTGTTCCGGCTGTACGGCTGTAAACTGTTTTATTTGTTCCAGTTGTGGCAGCAAGGTATGTCCATCATAAGGATTGCCCGGACAACTTTGAGCGCCAATAACAAAGCCTTCCTTGTTAGTTACCGCGATACTGGCTTTAACTCCAAATTCATAAGGCTTATGAGCCTTGCTTTTACTGATACACTCGACTTCCGGTGCATGTAAACTGTAAAGCTTGTTCTTACTGTGCTGCTCCTGCTCAATCAGTTTCTGAGCCTGTTCCAGTGCCACTTCAAACAATGACTGAATATCAACAGAATAGTTGGGCAGTTGTCGTTCAATATCCCGTTTAACACGACCTAAACGGGATTTCAGTTTATTGTTCATTTTCTTCATGCGTTTAAATTGTTTTGCATGTGCATAACGACTGGCCATTAGTACATATTGCGGCCCAACCCGATTATAGTTCTGACGCAGTTTAATACCGTGCTCTTTGGACAGTTTAACCAGGTTTTCTCTGGCTTTGTTCAGGAGCTTTGAATCGATTGGAAAAGCGATGTTCTTTTCCTGTACGGTAGTATCTACCGTGACTTTCTTTAAACTGCCGGGCTTTATGGTTTTACTCTTTAGTCCGGCTTTAATGGTTTCAATCAGTAATTTTTCACTGCCTGATTTACCCAGCCGGTTACGCCATTTGGTCATGGTCGTAGGGTGTATAGGCATTTTATGCTGAAAGTATTCTTCACCACAGAAATACTGCCAGTACGGATTTTCTATCCAGCCTTTTACTACCTGTTCATCCGATAAATCATGAAGGTGTTTCAGGTAATGCAATCCTGCAATCAATCGAGTGCGTATGGCAGGAGCACCTTTAGTGGATACAAACAGAGCGCCCCATTCTTTATCAGGACTTTCCCAGTCTATGTGTTTTGATAACTTAATCAACTCATGGTTTATGTCCAGCATGTTTTCAAGGCGCATCCTGAACAGGTCTTCCTGAGGTATTTTTGGCTGTTTCTCTGGCTTCATTCTGGTCTGGAAATTTGCAAGGTAATAAGGCTTATTTTACCAACAACCTGCAAATTTAACACCCATAATTCGCCAATATTTCCTTATAAATCAATGTGCTATGATTTATTCAGGTCGGACTAATTATTTATTAAGTTCTTATTTTGTTTCTTTTATACTGTAATACGAAACAGGGAGTTTTAATAATATAGATTATATATATTTATTTTTATTATTAAGCATGCTATTTTCTGTTAACAAGCATTTAAACTCTTTCTGAAACAGCAGCTTAATTACTTTCAAACTACACAGATAAACTGTGTTATGTCTGTGAATAAAATGTGGATGTTTTTTAGATTTATACAAAGTGATGACTTATAAATATTTTATATCCAGGTTTTAGAGTGTTTACTCACCGACTTATCCACAGGATAATTCTAAATTATTTTTGTATTTTTGTGTGTTTTTTTGCTTTATAATTGTAAAAAAACCATAGAATTTTTTGTTTTTTTCTTGAACCGGTTAATTTATGAACTTTGATATTTGGGATAAGTGTCTGCAGACTTTAGAGAAGGAAATTCCTGCTCAGGAGTATAAAATCTGGGTATTGCCTCTGCAGGCTAAATTGGTATCTGAAACAAAACTGGTTCTTTTTGCGCCAAATAAATTTGTCATTGATTTCGTAAAAAGAAAGTTTCTTGCCGATATTTCTAAAATAATTTCTAAATTATCTGATAATTTGATTATCGTCGAACTGCAGATGGGTACTAATAAAAAATCTGATGTCAGTGAGACTAAAACTACCCAGACAAAGAAAACATCCTCTGCTGACCGAAGTGAACAAAACCAGTCTGATGGTTCCTTTACCAGCGTTATCAATCATGCGGTAAAAGCCAGTGGAGATTCCTCTGCAACCCAGGCTAATATTAAAAAATACCAGTCTGCCCTGAATAAGGAAATGTCCTTTGACAATTTTGTTGAAGGTAAATGTAATATGCTGGCCCGGGCAGCCGCTTTGCAGATTGTGGAGACAATTAATGAAGGCGGCAGTAATAATAACTACAATCCTTTTCTAATTTATGGCGGTGTGGGTTTGGGTAAAACCCATCTTATCCACGCTCTTGGCAATATTATTATGGCCGAGAATCCTTCGTCAAGGGTAATTTATCTTCACTCTGAACGTTTTGTACAGGAAATGATCACTGCCCTTCAGAACAAAACTATTGATCAGTTTAAAAACTTTTATCGTTCAGTAGATGTTTTACTGATTGATGATATTCAGTTTTTTGCCGGTAAGGAAAGAACCCAGGAAGAGTTCTTCCATACTTTTAATGCTTTATTAGAAGGTCAGAAACAGATCATTATGACCTGCGATACTTTTCCAAAAGAAGTGTCGGGTCTTGAAGACAGGCTCAAGTCACGTTTTGGTTGGGGGCTTACGGTTGCCATCGACCTACCTGATACTGAAACCCGGGTAGCCATTCTGATATCGAAAGCGGCTCAGGCAGAAATTGATTTATCCCAGGACGTTGCCTTTTTTATTGCCCAGCGTATCCGTTCTAATATTCGAGAACTTGAAGGTGCATTAAGAAGGGTTATTGCTACAGCTCGTTTTCAGGGTCAGAAGATCAGTGTTGAGTTTGCCAAGTTAGCCCTGCATGATTTAATTACTTTACAGGATAAGCAGGTTTCTATAGAAAATATACAGAAAACTGTCGCTGAATACTATAAAATAAGAGTAGCTGATCTGCATTCCAAACGACGTACTCGTTCTGTAGCCAGACCCAGGCAAATTGCCATGGCACTGGCCAAGAGTTTAACCAGTCATAGTCTGCCTGAAATTGGAGATGCTTTTGGTGGACGTGATCATACAACGGTATTATATGCCTGCAGAAAAATAGAAGAATTAAGAAGTGAAGAAGTTATTGTAGAAGAAGATTATATAAATCTACACAGACAGCTGACTTCATAATGTATTATATAAATAGTGTTTGTTTCAGGGATAAACCAGAATGAATTTTTCAATTGCTATTGATAACTTACTACCGGCCATACAATCGGTTATCGGTGTTGTGGAAAAACGTCAGACTATGCCGATATTATCTAATATTCTGGTAAATATCAGTGGTGGTACTTTTAAAATTACAGGTACTGATCTGGAAGTCGAAATAAGCACATCGTTCCCTATTGAGGATAAATCGGTTGGTCTGGTTTTTACGGTACCGGCAAAAAAATTATTTGATATCTGTAAGAACCTGGACAGTGGTATAGATTTAAATTTTGAATTAAAAGAAAATAAACTGGTTCTAAAAGCCAAAAAAAGCCGTTTTATGCTTGCTATCCTGGCAGCAGAAAATTTTCCAAATTTAGATCCCATGACTTCGACTTCCGAAATGAGCATATCTCAACGGGATTTAAAACAACTTATTGATGCAACTCAGTTTTCTATGGCCAACCAGGATGTGCGTTATTATCTTAATGGTCTGTTATTTGAAGTTTATAACAACGAACTGAGAACGGTTGCAACTGATGGACATCGCCTGGCCTATAGTGCTTTAGATTGCCTGACAAATTTAATTAATATACCTAAAGACACTACCATACAGCTCATTATTCCCCGTAAGGCTATTACTGAACTCAATCGATTACTGTCAGATACTGAACAGTTAATACGTTTGTCCATATCATCCAGTCATATGCATATTGGTTTTGAAAAACTGGATTTTACCACTAAGCTAATTGATGGTCGGTTTCCTGGCTACCAGAGAGTTATTCCAGTCACTGAACTGTGTACAAAAAACATTATTGTTGATCGACAGATGTTTAAACAGTCACTGGCGAGGATTGCAGTTTTATCAACTGAGAAATATAAAGCAGCCAGGCTGGAATTTTCGGTGGATAATCTAATTGCAGTTGTGCATAATCCTGAACAGGAAGAAGCAGAAGAATATATTCCAGTTGACTATAAAGGCGATGAATTTACTATTGGTTTTAATGTAGATTATCTGGTTGATGCCCTAAATGCTATTTATGATGACCAAGTAAGTTTAAGTTTAACCGATGCCAATAGCAGCTGCTTAATTCAGGGCTTAAATAATGATACGGCTAAATACGTAGTTATGCCTATGAGGCTGTAATTTTTTATGCCTCTTGATGAACTGCGTATCTACAACGCAAGAAATTTAAAAGAATACAACCTGCAACTCTACCCTTCTTTTAATATTTTTTTTGGTTCAAATGGTGCAGGTAAAACTACCATACTTGAATCCATTTATTTACTTTTACGTTCCAGAACTTTCAGAAGTTCCAAGTATAAAACTTTTATTAATGAAAACTCATCTGACTGTACTGTTTTTTCAAAGTTCACTGCTTTTAATGGTAATGATTTTACGCTTGCTATATCCCGTTCAAAAGATTTTGTACAACCTACTTTAAAATTAAACTCTATTAAAATTTACTCTATTTCAACTGTCAGTCAATTAGTTCTTCTTGGTCTTATTACACCTGAAAGTTTCAATCTCCTGGATTCAGGGCCTTCCATTAGAAGAAAATTTATTGACTGGGGTGTGTTCCACGTGGAACCAGACTTTATTAATCAATGGCGTGATTATAAAAAAGTGTTAAGTAATAGAAATAATTTATTGAGGCAGTTAGTAATAAAACATCCTAATACTGGGACTGTATCAGATAAAGAAAAACAGACAATTAATTGCTGGGATCCACAATTAGTAAAATTAAACAATATACTTAGTCAATATAGAAAAAAACAGATAAAGAATATTGAGCCTATATTTAGAAATATCATTTCAAGATTCTCGGACGACTTATCTGAAAATATAAGTCTGGACTTTTACCAGGGATGGACAAGAGATGTTGATTATAGTGAATACCTGGTTAGTAAGTTTGAAGAAGATTTGAATGCATCTAATACTCGATTTGGCACTCACAGAAGTGAGTTAAAAATTTTATACAGAAGACAACAGGCTAGGGATGTACTTTCAAGAGGCCAGAAAAAAATCGTTATTCTTTGTTTAATTCTCTCACAATTTATATATCTATCAAATATTGAAGAATCTACAGAACATAAAATCTTACTTTTGGATGATATTGATAGTGAATTAGATGAAACAAATTTAAAAATATTTACTGAGATTTTGTCTGATATAGACTGTCAAAAGATGATAACAACAACAAATGAAAATAAGTTCGAGATTTTTAGCAAGCTTGAAAATTCTGGTATGTTCCACGTGAAACTAATAAAGTATTAAATGATAGTAACTATTTAGTGTTATCTTATCTAATTGTGCCTGATTGCAGATAATCTACAGTACCTGGATAGTTACAAAAGATTTAAAAAACACTTGATCATGCTGAATAACTGAAGGAAAAGAAACCTTAGGGAATGGCTATAGATCGAGTATAATAGCTAGATTAGCATGAACTGTTAGCGTGTATTTCAACGAAATTTATACGCCAGATGAAAGAAGAAGATGGAGAAATACAATATATGAGTGAAGAGAAAACCTACGATTCTTCGAATATTAAAGTTTTAAAAGGTCTGGATGCTGTAAGAAAACGACCTGGAATGTATATCGGTGATACGGATGATGGTACCGGATTGCATCATATGGTTTTTGAAGTCGTTGATAACTCAATTGATGAAGCTCTGGCTGGTTATTGTAGCTCTGTAGATGTAATTATTCATAGTGATGGCGGTGTTAGTGTAAGGGATGATGGACGGGGAATTCCTGTTGATATGCACGAAGAAGAAGGTCGTTCAGCTGCAGAAGTTATTATGACGGTACTGCATGCTGGCGGTAAATTCGATGATAACTCATATAAAGTTTCAGGTGGTTTACATGGTGTAGGTATATCGGTTGTTAATGCCTTATCTGAAACTGTCCGACTCACCATTCGTAGAAATGGTAAAAAGTATCAGCAAGAATATTCTATGGGTGAACCCCTTACAGAATTAAAAGAAGTTGAAGAAACGGATCAAACCGGTACAGAAATATATTTTTTACCCAGTAAGGTAATTTTCAGTGATGTAGAATACCATTATGATATTCTGGCCAAGCGTCTACGTGAGCTGTCCTTTCTGAATTCAGGTGTGTGTATAAACCTGAAAGATGAAAGAGAAGTTGATAAAAGTGACCTGTTTGAATATGTCGGTGGTATTAAAGCCTTTGTTGAGCATTTAAATAAAAATAAAACCACTTTGCACAGTAATATTGTTTATTTTACAAATGTTAAGGATGATATTTCTGTTGAAGTGGCTCTGCAATGGAATGATACCTACCAGGAAAATATTTTTTGTTATACCAATAATATCCCGCAAAGAGAAGGTGGAACTCATCTTGCCGGTTTCAGATCCGCACTGACACGTACTTTAAATCAGTATATTGAACAGAGCAGTATTGCAAAAAAAGCCAAGGTGTCTACAACCGGGGATGATGCCCGGGAAGGACTGACTGCTGTGCTTTCAGTTAAGGTTCCTGATCCAAAATTCTCTTCGCAGACTAAAGATAAACTAGTTTCATCAGAAGTTAAAAGTGCTGTGGAATCTGTTATGGCAGAGAAACTCAGTGAGTTTCTGGCTGAAAATCCTTCTCAGAAGTTAAAAGTGCTGTGGAATCTGTTATGGCAGAGAAACTCAGTGAGTTTCTGGCTGAAAATCCTTCTGATTCCAAAGCCATTGCCTCAAAAATAATTGATGCAGCAAGAGCCAGAGATGCGGCAAGAAAAGCCAGGGAGATGACACGTAGAAAAGGTGCTCTGGATATTGCCGGTTTACCCGGAAAACTGGCTGATTGTCAGGAAAAAGATCCCGCCCTGTCAGAACTGTTTCTGGTGGAAGGGGATTCTGCTGGTGGTTCAGCCAAGCAGGGAAGAGATAGAAAAACCCAGGCTATATTGCCATTAAAAGGTAAAATTCTGAATGTAGAAAAAGCCCGCTTTGACAAAATGCTGTCATCAGCAGAGGTAGGCACACTGATCACAGCCATGGGTACCGGCATTGGTAAGGATGAATTTAATTTAGAAAAACTGCGTTATCATCGAATTATTATTATGACCGATGCGGATGTTGATGGTTCTCATATCAGAACCCTGCTGTTGACCTTTTTCTACAGACAGATGCCGGAACTGATTGAACATGGTTATATCTATATTGCCCAGCCCCCTCTGTATAAAATCAAAAAGGGCAAGCAGGAAAAATATGTTAAAGATGATGCAGAGTTAAATGATTATCTGCTTCAGGTCGCTCTGGATAAGGCTGCACTCTACCCTGCTGAGGGTGTTCCACCGATTAAAGGAACTGCCCTGGAAGATTTGAGCAAAAAATATCTAGCTGTTAATGCCATTAAGGATCGTCTGGCCAGTCGTTATAACGAGCGCTTTCTGGATACTTTAATGAAAATGCCTCATATTAGAAATGAGGATTTACAGGATAAAGAAAAAATCCAGCAGTGGACAGCTGATTTACATGACAAACTTAACCAGGTTGACAGTTTTTCTATTGCCTACGAAATTGAAGTAGCACAAAAAAACGAAGATGACTTTGATATTCGGTTTAATGAGGTTCGTCATGGGGTTAAACATGAATATATGATCTCCTCAGATTTTTTCCGTTCAGGTGAATACAGAACATTAATGGATTTTTCTGAACAACTTGAAGGCCTGCTAACACCGGGTGAAGCCATAGTAGAGCGAGGAGAAAAACGTAAACAGGTTGACATATTTGAAGAAGCACATAAATGGCTCATTAATGAATCCAAACGTGGTCAACATATACAACGCTATAAAGGTCTGGGTGAAATGAATCCGGAACAGTTATGGGAAACTACCCTGGATGCCAATGTGCGTCGTCTGTTACAGGTAAGAATTGAAGACGCTGTAGTAGCGGATGAAATCTTTACCACATTAATGGGTGATCATGTAGAACCAAGAAGAAACTTTATAGAAAACAATGCTTTATCTGTAACAAATATCGATATTTAAAATATAAGCTTAGCTCTGCATCCAATGGGTAGTGGGCTAAGTTTTAATAAATCAACCTGATTAAAATTTCTACAATTATAAGAAAAACAAAAATTTAAGCTGTTGGTTCATCTTTAATTAGTTCGACCTGAATAAATCATAGCACATTGATTTATAAAGAAATATTGCTTGATTATGGGTGTTAAATTTGCAGTTTTTTGGTAAAATAAGCCTTATTACCTTGCAAATTTCCAGACCAAAATGAAGCCAAAGAAACAGCCAAAAATACCTCAGGAAGACCTGTTCAGGATGCGCCTTGAAAACATGCTGGACATAAACCATGAGTTGATTAAGTTATCAAAACACATAGACCGGGAAAGTCCTGATAAAGAATGGGGTGCTCTGTTTGTATCCACTAAAGGTGCTCCTGCCATACGCACTCGATTGATTGCAGGATTGCATTACCTGAAACACCTGCATGATTTATCGGATGAACAGGTAGTAAAAGGCTGGACAGAAAATCCGTACTGGCAGTATTTTTGTGGTGAAGAATACTTTCAGCATAAGATGCCCATACACCCTACGACCATGACCAAATGGCGTAACCGGCTGGGTAAGTCAGGCAGTGAAAAATTACTGATTGAAACCATTAAAGCCGGACTAAAGAGTAAAACTATCAAGCCCGGTAGTTTAAAGAAAGTCACGGTAGATACTACCGTACAGGAAAAGAACATCGCTTTTCCAACCGATTCAAAGCTCCTGAACAAAGCCAGAGAAAACCTGGTTAAACTGTCCAAAGAGCACGGTATTAAACTGCGCCAGAACTATAATCGGGTTGGGCCGCAATATGTACTAATGGCCAGTCGTTATGCACATGCAAAACAGTTTAAACGCATGAAGAAAATAAACAATAAACTGAAATCCCGTTTAGGTCGTGTTAAACGGGATATTGAACGACAACTGCCCAATTATTCTGTTGATATTCAGTCATTGTTTGAAGTAGCTCTAAAACAGGCTCAGAAACTAATTGAGCAGGAGCAGCACAGTAAGAACAAGCTTTACAGTTTACATGCTCCTGAAGTCGAGTGTATCAGTAAAGGCAAAGCTCATAAGCCTTATGAATTTGGAGTTAAAGCCAGTATCGCGGTAACTAACAAGGAAGGCTTTGTTATTGGCGCTCAAAGTTGTCCGGGCAATCCTTATGATGGACATACCTTGCTGCCACAACTGGAACAAATAAAACAGTTTACAGCCGTACAGCCGGAACAGTGCTTTGTTGACCGGGGTTATCGTGGACATGAAGTAAAAGACACTAAAGTTTTTATCTCAGGTCAGAAGCGAGGCGTTACCCGAAGTATTAAAAAGGCATTAAAACGGCGCAGTGCGATTGAGCCTGAAATCGGTCATATGAAAAACGATGGCCGTTTAGACCGCTGCTACCTCAAAGGTGCAGTCGGTGATGCCATTAATGTGGTTATGGTAGCCGCTGGACATAACTTAAGAAAGAGCCTCAATAAGCTCCGGCTTTTGTGGCTCAAAATTATTTCCGGTTTGATGGGGTCTTTTATCAAACCGGGGCAATCAGCCGCTTTAAACCTGGCTTGATGTCAGGCTTAAAACGGTATTATTCAGGTTGAACTAATTATGTACAGAAACGGGATTTTTATGTGGTGATACGGGACTATGAACAGGAGGCCTGTTTTATTCTCATGCTCTGGGCACTGGCGATAATGGGTTTTAAAGGTTATCAGTCTTGGCAGGAAAATAACCTGCTTAATACTGATATTTTAAAACTGCCTGTTAATTTACCCATTGGTCCGGAAGATACCCGGGCACTATTAAAACGATTACAGGAATTACCATCACATATGCAACGATACCTTTTGCCGCGAGCGCTTAGAGTCAGATGACTTAATAATAATAATGAAGAAAAAAAGTCGTACCATTTCATCCTTTAACCTGTCCTTTCTGGACATTATGTTATCCGGTTTTGGCGCAGTGGTATTACTTGTTTTAATCATTAATTCCCATATTGTTACTGAAACAAAAGAAAAGTTTAAAGACTTAACGGCAGAAGTCACCCGTGTTGAACATGAAATAAAAGCAGCCGAATTATATAAGCGAAATATACAAAATAAAATTTCTGATAAAGAGCAGGAAAATAAGACTATCAACAGTCATTTTGAAGAAATCAGCAGGCAGGTTGAAGATGTTCAGAAAAAGGAAACACTGAGTCGTGAGCAAAGCCTGGCCTTAAAAAAACATATTAACCGATTACAGAATGATTTAAAAAAGTCGAAAGGCAAAAGTGGAAAGAGCAGCAACAGCTTGATATCGCCCTGAATCAGAGCGGAAATAAAGTCCGCCAATATGAAGGTGAAGGCAATCGTCAATACCTGACCGGACTAAAACTCGGGGGTAAAAGAGTTTTAATTCTTCTGGACAGTTCGGCATCCATGCTGGATGAAAGTATTGTTAATGTGATTGTCAAACGTAACATGTCCAATGCCGTAAAGCGTAACAGCAGAAAATGGCGTCAAGCCGTAAATACTATACGTTGGCTAGTGGCTAACCTGCCGGCAAGCAGTAAGGTTATGGTGGTTCATTTTAATACCCGTGCAAAATCTCTGGCCGCTAAACAGACTATACAATGGCTAAAGACTACGGATAAAGCGGCTATGAAAACCCTGTTCAGTAATTTGTCTAATCTTATACCGCAAAATTTATAAAGCCTTTACCAGTATTAACTCTATTGCCGGCCGCCGGATAATGTGATTCTGATCACCGATGGTTTGCCTACTCAGGGCAGAATTAAACCCAAAGCAACTAAAGTAACACCTTCAGAGCGGATCAGACTGGCACAGGATGCGATAAAAATTATTCCAAAGCATATTTCCATTAATACCATTTTACTGCCTATGGAAGGTGATCCCATGGCTGTCGTGATTTACTGGCAGCTGGCAATAGATACTAAAGGTTCTTTTATGACCCCAAGCAGGGACTGGCCATGAGAAAAAAACGCAAGCCTATAGAAATATTCAGTCTGTCCTTTCTGGATGTGGTGTCCTGTGGATTTGGTGCCATAATCCTGTTACTGGTGATCAGTAAAATTTCTCAGCCGGTTATTAATAAGGAAAATACCATTGGTGGTATCAGTGTTAACAGTGAGTATATAATTTTTATTATCGATACCTCCGGTTCCATGCATAATTTTACCTGGCCGCTAGTACAGAAAAAAATGCAGGAGATCCTTAAAGTCCATCCCTCGGTAAAAGGCATTCAGGTAATGAATGATATGGGTGATTATATGTTTTCCCAGTATGCAGGCCGTTGGATACCGGACTCACCGGGTCGGCGCAGGGCCATATTAAAACGCCTGAAAAGCTGGGAACCATTTTCCAATTTCTCACTGGAAGAAGGAATTACTAAAGCTATTCGAACTTTTTATGATGCCAATAAACAGATAGCCCTGTATATATTTGGTGATGATTTTTCCAGGGGCAGTATTCAGTCAGTCATTGATACGGTAAGCCGTCTTAATCGTTCTCATCGCAAAGGCTCGAAACATGTTAGAATTAATGCCGTGGGTTTCCCGGTATTATTCCAGTATCCAGGTACCGAGATGAATATTGCCCGCTTTTCTGCTTTAATGAGAAAGCTGGCTGAAGAAAATAACGGCAGTTTTGTCGGTCTGAACAGTTTAAAATAAATCGGGGTGTTTATGTTAAAAATCAGTCAAAAGATAAATTATCTGCTCATCTTAATAACAGTTTCTCTATTATCAGCCTGTCAGACCACCCTGCCCGTTTTTGAACAGGATCAACTGCCATCTAAGTCAGTGATTGAGGACAGCGGTTGTAATGAACAGAAAAATAATGCCAGAAATGTACAGTATGACTATCTGATTTATGCTAATAAAATGATAGATTCCATGGTTAAAAACCGAAATGTTCAGGCAAAATTAAAACAGCAGCGCATGAAAATTTACCTGCAGCCGGTCGTCAATAATACTTCAGATAATATCGATATATCCGCCATTAACTATGCGATTAAAAACCGAGTGATCCGTTCCGGGCAATTTATTCTGGCTGATCGTCCTGATGCGGCTCAATACCGGATAAGCGGAACCATTAATACTATAAATACGCTCAGTGAATGCGACAGTGGACAAAGAAAGTTCAGCCTGAGCTTAACGGGTATTAAGCAACCGTCCATATTATGGTCTGAATATAAAAACCTGAAATAATTATTGATTATGGCCAAACTACCGGAAAAAACCAGACAGATTGCCCAGGTACATGCCCAGTTAATTAACAGCGTGGTACTGGCCTGTCATAATAAAGCACTGCTGCCCCAGCTGGAACCTGCCCTGCAGGTGGCACAGAATAACGGCTGGACAGAACTGGTCAAACGGATCCGCAAAATACTGGCCGGTTCCAGAGATTCTCAGATCCTGATTGGTCTGGATGAAGAAGATGCCGCCATAATACTGGCCATTCTGGTAGGCCTGCAGGATCCGTCCCAGTTACCCAAAGCCGCGGAAAAATCTGAAGCTGCCTTTGCAGCACCCGGACTGGCTGCCATGATTAACGCCGCTTCAGGCGGTGATGTGCAGGCCCTGTCCATGCTGGGTACCATGGCTCAGCAAATGTCTCAGACTCCGGGCAGTATGCAGCAGTTTGCAGTGATGTTAAAACCCTTAATAGATGGAGAAAGGGATCTGGGAAAACTGACTAAAAATATGGATGAACAGGCCCGGCAATTAATGGAAGGGCTGCTGAGTGAACTAAGCAGTTTGGAAAGTAGTAAGTCTGAATAATTGGTTGGAGGTTGCTCGGATTAATTGGAGATCAAGCTGTTCTGATTCTATTGATGGACCCCATTGATGCATCCAGCTTTTGTCTGATGGTGATTTATTGCGTTGTGCCGTAAAAAACGACTATATGAACAATAGTGATAACTTTTTTATAAGAGAAAATAGTTATGCCAACAATTTCAATGTTTTATGGTATTATTATACGCATGTATTATGCACCAGGTGAACATCCACCACCCCATTTTCATGTCTATTATGCAGAACATAAAGCAACGGTTGATATTAGAACGTGCGAAATACTTCAAGGTAATTTGCCCAAAAAGCAAACAAAATTAGTTTTGGCATGGGCAGAACTCCATCAAGAAGAATTAATGGCTGATTGGGACTTAGTAATGAATAGTGAAGAACCTTTTAAAATCCAGCCTTTACAATAAGGAGTTAGAGTCATGTATCCATCTGTAAAAACAGTGACTGCCAGTAAAGACTATGAACTTATTATTGAGTTTGATAATGGTGAATGCGGAATCTTAAATATGAAGCCATATTTAGATATGGGAGTCTTCAAAAGATTAAAAGAGTCTGATGCATTTAAGAGCGTTCGAGTCTCTTTTGATACTGTTGAATGGAGTTCTGGTGTTGACCTTGATCCTGAGTTTGTTTATGAAAAGTGTCATAGTAAACAGAAAGTACAACAAGGGAAAGTGAATGCAGGACAGCCATAATTTGTAGTGTAAAAAATTAACAAACAGATTTGAGCTTTAAATTATCTACGAAGGGCATAAAATCTTTATCTGAAAAAAGCAAAGGAATTTTATTTTCAATACAATAAGTAGTTCAACCTGAATAATACCGTTTTAAGCCTGACATCAAGCCAGGTTTAAAGCAGCTGATTGCCCCGGTTTGATAAAAGACCCCATCAAACCGGAAATAATTTTGAGCCACAAAAGCCGGAGCTTATTGAGGATCTTTCTTAAGTTATGACCAGCGGCTACCATAACCACATTAATGGCATCACCGACTGCACCTTTGAGGTAGCAGCGGTCTAAACGACCATCATTTTTCATATGACCGATTTCAGGCTCAATCGCACTGCGCCGTTTTAATGCCTTTTTAATACTTCGGGTAACGCCTCGCTTCTGACCTGAGATAAAAACTTTAGTGTCTTTTACTTCATGTCCACGATAACCACGCTCAACAAAGCATTGTTCCGGTTGTACGGCTGTAAACTGTTTTATCTGTTCCAGTTGTGGCAGCAAGGTATGTCCATCATAAGGATTGCCCGGACAACTTTGAGCACCAATAACAAAGCCTTCCTTGTTGGTTACCGCGATACTGGCTTTAACTCCAAATTCATAAGGCTTATGAACTTTGCCTTTACTGATACACTCGACTTCCGGTACATGTAAACTGTAAAGCTTGTTCTTACTGTGCTGCTCCTGCTCAATCAGTTTCTGAGCCTGTTTTAGAGCTACTTCAAACAATGACTGAATATCGACAGAATAATTGGGCAGTTGTCGTTCAATATCCCGTTTAACACGACCTAAACGGGATTTCAGTTTATTGTTTATTTTCTTCATGCGTTTAAACTGTTTTGCATGAGCATAACGACTGGCCATTAGTACATATTGCGGCCCAACCCGATTATAGTTCTGGCGCAGTTTAATACCGTGCTCTTTGGACAGTTTAACCAGGTTTTCTCTGGCTTTGTTCAGGAGCTTTGAATCGGTTGGAAAAGCGATGTTCTTTTCCTGTACGGTAGTATCTACCGTGACTTTCTTTAAACTGCCGGGCTTGATAGTTTTACTCTTTAGTCCGGTTTTAATGGTTTCAATCAGTAATTTTTCACTGCCTGATTTACCCAGCCTTTTACTACCTGTTCATCTGATAAATCATGCAGGTGTTTCAGGTAATGCAATCCTGCAATCAATCGAGTGCGTATGGCAGGAGCACCTTTAGTGGATACAAACAGAGCACCCCATTCTTTATTAAGACTTTCCCAGTCTATGTGTTTTGATAACTTAATCAACTCATGGTTTATGTCCAGCATGTTTTCAAGGCGCATCCTGAACAGGTCTTCCTGAGGTATTTTTGGCTGTTTCTCTGGCTTCATTTTGGTCTGGAAATTTGCAAGGTAATAAGGCTTATTTTACCAAAAATCTGCAAATTTAACACCCATAATTCGCCAATATTTCCTTATAAATCAATGCACTATGATTTATTCAGGTCGGACTATGTAGCAATAGAGGGTGTAAAAATAACTGTGTAAACGCTCATTGCGGTGGTTTAAGTCAGCAGAGGTTAAATGAACAAACCTGAAATACCACCTCCATAGTGAACAGCCTATCTTCCAAAGTCAGGCTATCAAGGAGCTTCCTTTCAGGATTCCTCCTTGACACCCTGCCTTTTCCAGGTATTTGCTCACCATGGAGGCGGAATTTCTCTTCGACTGAAGTCGACATCATTAACCCCCTGCCGGTCTGAACCATCTTTTGTTACCCTATATCAAGGAATACAGCGATGAGTAAGACAATGAAAAAGACAGGTTACAGGCCCTGGCCAACGAACTGGCTAAAGATTTAAAAACTCCTCAGGATTTAAGCGACCTCAGTGCCCAGCTGACTAAAATGACCGTTGAAGCCGCTCTGAATGCTGAAATGGATTATTTTCTGGATAAGGAAGAGGGCAATAGCCGCAATGGCTACAACCGAAAACAATTAAAAGGTGACCACGGTCAGTTTGAACTGAATACCCCCAGGGACAGACAGTCCAAATTTGAACCTCAGCTGTTCAAAAAGCGTCAGACCCAAATCACCGGCATGGATGACCAGATTATGGCTTTGTATGCCAAAGGCATGAGCACTCGTGATATTGTGGATACCTTTGAGGAAATGTATGGTGTGGATATATCACCCACCCTGGTCTCTCAGGTGACCAACAGCGTCATGGAACGGGTAGTGGAATGGCAGTCACGCCCACTGGAGCCTGTTTACCCCATTGTCTATCTGGACTGCATTGTGGTTAAAATCCGCCAGGATAAACGGGTTATCAATAAAGCTGTTTATCTGGCTCCGGGGATTAACCTGGAGGGTAAAAAAGAACTGCCGGGTATGTGGCTATCAGAAAATGAAGGGGCTAAGTTCTGGCTCTCTGTATTGACTGAATTACAGAACAGAGGCTTACAGCACATCTTAATCGCCTGTGTGGATGGCTTAAGCGGTTTTCCTGAAGCTATTAATACTGCCTGCCCTCAGGCCAGAGTTCAGCTGTGTATTGTGCATATGGTCAGAAATTCACTGAAGTTTGTGCCCTGGAAGGACTATAAAGCAGTTACAGCGGATTTAAAGCAAATCTACCAGTCTGCAACTGAGCAGGAAGCAGCACTGGAGTTAGAGCAATTTGCTCAGAAGTGGGATGATAAATACCCGCAAATCAGCCGGTCATGGAAGGCTCACTGGCCCAACCTTATCACGCTGTTTGATTATCCTGAGGATATCCGGCGGGTTATTTATACCACCAATGCCATTGAGTCAGTGAACAGTGTTATTCGCAAGGCTATTAAGAACCGGCGACTGTTTCCTAACGATGATTCTGCTATGAAAGTAATTTATCTGGCTATCCAGTCGGCTTCCAAAAAATGGACAATGCCCATCAGAAATTGGAAAGCTGCTATGAATCGATTTATAATCGAGTTTGAGGAGCAATTGGCTCCTTATATTTAAATAAGAGCGGATACACAGTTTAATTTACACTGTCTAGCAATAATCACGTCTGCTGTTTTTCTGATAGTGATTCCTTTTTTTCGTAGCTTTCTAAAATTATTAGCACTTGTAATTGCCATGTCCTTTCCCAATAAATCATGCACAGTTAAAGATGTTAAAGCGTTTTTGGCTGCTTTATAATCGGTATCACTGCTAAAGCCTTGTAGTACTTCAGCTAGAATGAGATCACCAATTATAATCTCTTCAAGCCCAAGTATTTCATTCAATTTATCTGTTTCTGCACATGCCGTGCCATTGAAAAAATCAATCCAAACACTTGAGTCTACTAAAATCATTTTTTAGTTCTCATTTCATCCAGGTCGCCCTCCCACTTGAGCTTGCCTCTAAGCGCATGAATAGATGCCTGTTTATTCAACTTAATCAAAGCCTTAAGGCCCAATTCAACAACATCCTTTTTGGTACTTAAACCAGTTGCTTTTAATGCATCAGCCATTAAGCCATCATCAATTTCAATATTAGTTCTCATTACAACCACCTTTGCGTATAAAAAAGCAAATGTGTACACATGGTAGCAATGAAACACATACCAGGTCAATTAACCTTGACCGGCTTATTTTTCACTGATTTGACTCATAATTATGTTCATAAAGTTCATGGACTTTTGTTTCAATCCACTGTTCAGCCAGCTTATTAATTTCCTTGGTTTTAAGTCCCTGGGTTTTAATAATCGGGCCGATAACCATTTTTATAGTTCCCGGTTTTTTTAATAACTGCCCTTTAGGCCAGAATTCCCCGGCATTATGGGCAATCGGCAGCACATCAAAACCGGAGGCACTGGCCAGCATGGCACCACCGATTTTATAACTTTCCTTCTGTCCCGGGCGGGTACGGGTGCCTTCAGGGAAAATAATGACCCAGTGACCTTCCTGCAGGCGTTTAGTACCATCAGTTACAATTTTTTTCAGAGCTTTTTTACCGCTTTTTCTGTCAATAGCAATGGATTTTATGGAGGCCAGAGTCCAGCCGAAAAACGGTACCCATAATAATTCCCGTTTCAGGATCCACACTTCAGGAATAAACAGGAGCTGCAGGGCCATGGTTTCCCAAGTGGACTGGTGTTTGCAGAAAATAATACAGGGTTTTTCTGGAATATTTTCCTGCCCGGTGATTTCATATTTTAAATTACAGATCACCCCCAGCATAAACAGAGTAAACCTTGACCAGAGGGCAATTAGTTTGGAACGGTATTTATAGGGTACCGGATAGGCCAGCAGGAAAATCAGGGTGGCAATGGGGATGGAGATCCACATAAAGATCAGAAATATAATGGAACGTATATAAGCCATAGCAGAACCTTTATCGAGATGCTCAGGATTTATTATTCAGAAAATGCTCAGTAAAGTCAGCCAGATCATTATAAACCGGAACAGACTGGTATTGAGTTAAATGTTCATCGGCTATTTTTTTCAGACTGCGCATGCCCTTTCCGGTTTTGACTAGGGCGGTTTTTGTACCGGCTGTCATACCGGCATCCAGATCCCTTAGAGAATCGCCAACTACATAAACTTCTGACAGGTCATCCGTTGAAATCCGGTAGTCCTGTACAATCTTCTGGATCATACCGGGCAGGGGTTTTCGACAGTTGCAGCCATCATCCGGCCCGTGTGGACAGAAATAAAAGGCTTCAATTTTTCCGCCTAGAGGTTCTAATAAGCGCTGTAGTTTATTATGCATGGCATGCAGGGTATCTAGGCTGAACAGCCTGCGATAGATACCGGACTGATTGGTCGCCACAATGACTTTATAACCGGCTTTATACAGTTGGGCAATGGCCTGCAGGCTGCCGGGCAGGGGGATAAATTCATCTTTGGACTTAATAAACTGATCCGAATCCTGATTGATCACCCCGTCCCGATCCAGAATAATAAGCTGAGTCATAAGCGGATTAGAGTCAGATTTAAACCTGTAACAGGGACAGATCAGCGATCTGCATAAACTGGCTGTGCAGCTGATTTAACAGGGCAATACGATTATTTTTCAGGGCTTCATCATCCACCATAACCATAACATCATCAAAGAAGGTGTCTACTACCTCCCGTAAAGTGGACAGTTCGGTTAAGGCTTCGGTATAGGCCGCCTGTGCTAGCAGCGGGCTGATTTTATCAATGACCTCTGTTAACTGCTGTGCAAGATTTTTTTCTGCTTTTTCCTTTAGCAGCTCATTGTTGATCTGAGCAGGCAGGTCAGTTTTAATTTTCTTTAAAATATTGGTAATACGCTTATTTGCAGCCGCCAGGGACTCGGCAGCATCCAGCTTTTTAAACTGGTTGACGGTTTCAATACGCTGGGCAAAGTCATAGGGCTGTGCCGGTCTGATAGTGACTACTGCATCAAAGACATCTGTGCTTATGCCCTGATCGGCAAAATATCCCTTAAGGCGATCCAGCATAAACTGATAAACCGGTTCAACGGCATCTTCTGCTTTAATTTCTGCAGGAAATAATCCGGCCGATTCTGCCAGAAGCTGTGGAATATCCAGAACCAGTTTATTTTCAATAACAGTACGCAGTAAGCCCAGGGCGGCACGTCTCAGGGCAAAAGGGTCTTTATCCCCGCTGGGGATCTGACCCAGGGCAAAGATACCCATTAAGGTATCAATGCGCTCAGCAATGGATAGCACCTGACCAGTAGCTGAGGCCGGAGTCTGATCACCGGCAAAACGGGGCATATACTGCTCATCTAGGGTAATGGCTACCGCCCTGTCTTCACCATCATTAAGTGCATAGTAGCGTCCCATAATGCCCTGTAGATCCGAGAACTCATTGACCATTTCAGTCATCAGGTCGCATTTGGCCAGTTGGGCTGCCCGTCTGGCATGGCTGCTGCTGGTATTTAAAAGTTTGGCAATACTGCCGGCCAGTTCTCTGACCCGTTGGGTTTTATCATAAACGGTTCCCAGCTTATTCTGAAAGACGACCGTTTTTAAACGTTCCAGCTGAATTTCCAGAGGCTGTTTTTTATCCTGATTCCAGAAAAAACTGGCATCAGACAGACGCGGCCGGATAACCCGCTCATTACCTTCCTTAATTTGTTTAGGATCACTGCTTTCAATATTGCTGATGGTAATAAAATTAGGCATCAGCTTATTGTCTTTATCCACCAGGTGAAAGTATTTCTGATGTTTTTTCATAGCAGAAATCAAAGCTTCCGGCGGTACCTCCAGAAAATGCGGTTCAAAGTCTCCAATAATAGCCTTTGGCCATTCAATCATACTGGTAACTTCATCCAGCAGTTCAGGATCAACTACGGCAGTACCCTCAGCCAGTACGGCAATATCCATAATCTGCTGATGGATGATTTGCCGGCGTTTATCAAAATCTGCAATCACCCTGCCCTGCTGTTCCAGAACGGTTTCATAATCAGCAGCGCTGTCCAGGGTAATGACCTGAGGATGATGGAAACGATGGCCGCGGGTTTTATTGGCAGATGTCACACTTAATATATCAGCCTGAATCACCTGTTCACCAAATAAAATAACGGCCCAGTGAACAGGCCGGACAAACATGGCATCTAGATCAGCCCAGTGCATGCGTTTGGGGATGGGTAACTTATCCAGTGCGGTCTGAAAAATGGCCGGGATTAGTTCTTCTGCTGCCTTGCCTTTTTCTTCAATGGTATAGGCCAGCCAGGCACCCTTGTCGGTTTCCAGCCTGGATAATTCTTCAACGGTCACACCACAGGAGCCGGCAAAGCCTATGGCTGCTTTAGTTGGACAGCCTTCATCATCAAAAGCGGCCTGCAGCGCAGGACCACGACGTTCAATGGCTTTATCCGGCTGGGTAGTAGCCAGTTTTTTTACCAGTACCGCGAGACGTCTTGGTGTGGCATAGGTTTTAATTTTGTCATATGTGAGTCCGGCTTTATCCAGTCCTTCGGCAACCCCGTTGCAAAAGGACTGCGCCAGTCCCTTTAGAGCTTTAGGAGGCAGCTCTTCCGTACCAAGTTCAAGTAATAAGTCTTTACTGTCTGACATGTTTTAAATCCGATTTATATTCTGTATGTTCTTATACATATTCCCTCTTCCTTTGGGAGAGGGTTTTCTCCTAAAGGAAGAAAAAGTAATCTGTTAAGTATCCTGCACCATTGGAAAACCCAGTGCCTCACGCCGATCATAGTAGGCCTGGGCAACGGCTCTGGCCAGCCCGCGGACTCGGCCGATAAAACGGGCACGTTCAGTGACTGAAATAGCATGGCGGGCATCGAGCAGGTTAAAGGCATGGGAGGCCTTAATCATCATTTCATAAGCTGGTAACGGCAGGCTGACTTCTATCAGATGCTTACTTTCTGTTTCCAGGTGATCAAACTGCTGAAACAGATTATCTACCGGTGCCTGTTCAAAATTATAGGCGGACATTTCCACTTCATTCTGGTGAAATACATCACCATAAGTGACTTTACCCAGCGGGCCGTCTGTCCAGACCAGATCATAAATACTTTCTACACCCTGCAGGTACATGGCAATACGTTCCAAGCCATAGGTGATTTCACCCGTTACCGGTTTGCAGTCCAGACCGCCGACTTGCTGGAAATAGGTAAACTGGGTGACTTCCATACCATTAAACCAGACTTCCCAGCCCAGACCCCAAGCACCTAGGGTAGGTGATTCCCAGTTGTCTTCTACAAAACGGATATCGTGTACCAGTGGATCAATGCCGAGCATTTTCAGAGAACCCAGATACAGCTCCTGAATATCTAGGGGGGAAGGTTTAATAACGACTTGGAACTGATAATAATGCTGCAGACGATTGGGATTTTCACCATACCGGCCATCGGTAGGGCGACGGCAGGGCTGAACATAGGCCGCGCTCCAGGGCTCCGGGCCAATGGCGCGTAAAAAAGTGGCTGGGTGAAAAGTACCGGCGCCCATTTCCATATCATAGGGTTGTTGCAGCACACAGCCTTTTTCGGCCCAATAGGTTTGCAGGGCGAGGATCAGTCCTTGAAATGTGGACACATCAAGGGTACTGGAGGCATTACGGGTATTTGAGCTACTCTCTGACATTATATTATCTGATTTATTTAGGTTTAAGGGTATCTAAAAGGCCGTAATTATACCTTAAAGCACCTGCCAGATCGTTATTTTGCCTGAAATTGGTACTATTTTTATGGATTTAGATCCTGCTCACTACCTAGATAGGCCGTCTTATTATAATAGGAATTGTCCGCCTGTTACTGTGGAATACACCTATATCGTTTTTTACAGACTTTATGTTAACTTAACCTGAATTCTGGATAAGAACTAAAAAATATTGAACTAAATGCCTGTTTCTCGATCAGCTCATTTAATGACCAAATCAAATGAATTTGAACAAGGAACAGGCAAGTGACTACTATAGATGAATTGTATTGTAATATTGATAATTTCAACCAGTTCTTTTATCCTGAATGGGAAAAAACACTGCTGGAATCCGGTGATAAAAAGAGAAGACGACAAGGTGTAATGAGCCCCGGTGAACTGATGACTATCCTGATTAACTTTCATCAGTCACATTACAAAGATTTTAAGAGTTATTATTTATGCCATGTGCATCAACATCTTAGGAAAGAGTTTCCAAATTTATTGAGCTATAGCCGTTTCCTGTGAGTGATGTCATCGGTACTGGTGCCATTATGCGCTTACTTTACTCATTGCAAAGGAAAGCCCACCGGAATTGCCTTTGTTGATGCGAGCAGCATTAAAGTATGCCAAAACATTCGCATACCCAGGCATAAAGTCTTTGATGGTGTTGCTCAGCGAGGCAAATCGACCATGGGGTGGTTCTATGGGTTTAAAGTTCACCTGATCATTAATCATAAAGGTGAAATACTGGCCACTAAATTGACGGCCGGTAATGTAGATGACAGAAAACCGGTTCCTGAAATGGCCAAAGACTTATATGGAAAGCTTTATGGTGACAAAGGCTATGTCTCCAGTCTTTTAAGTGATGAACTGTTTGAACAGGATGTCGGGCTTATTACCAATGTCAGACGAAACATGAAACCACGAGCCATTGCATTGTGGGATAAGATTATGCTGAAAAAACGTTTTATAATTGAAACGGTTAATGATCAGCTAAAAAATATTACACAGATTGAACATTCACGTCATAGAAGCGTAAGTGGTTTTATGTTGAAGCTTATTGGTTCTCTGATTGCCTATTGTCATAAAAAAGACAAGCCGACAATCAGAATAGATGAGAGTGATATGAAAACTCACTGTATTTAGGTAAATGACTGGGTTCTTATCCAGATCTCAGGTTAACTTAAATAAATATCGATAACTAAAATGAAAAGGACTCAATAATAATGAAACCGATACAGGCAATACTTTTTATCCTGATTCTGGCTTTAAGCAGACTGGTTATGGCGCAGCCGCAAAGTATAGATGGCTTAATTATTAAGCCCAGTGCTTACAGCGTTCCCGAAACTCTGGATCGACTGGAGCAGATCCTGTTAAAGAAAGGACTGACTATTTTTACCCGTGTTAATCATACTAAAGGGGCTAAAAAAGTGGGTTTAACCATGACGGAAACAGAATTATTTTTCGGGGGGATTACCAGGCGTTCCAGCAAATAAAGACTAATTAAATTAGTCGGGATTTATTGCCGACTTTTTTGTTATAATCTCTGCTTTTAAGCAAGTTGAAGTAGTGAGATGAAACAGCAATGTAAAGCCGTAGCTCTGATATCCGGTGGACTGGACTCCATGCTGGCGGTAAAAGTGATTCAGGAACAGGGGATCCATGTCGAGGGGATTAATTTCTTTACCGGTTTCTGTGTGGAAGGTCATACCCATGCGGTCAGGAAAAAGCACCAGGATAAGCAGAAGCGTAATAATGCCCTGTGGGTGGCTGCACAGCTGGGTATTAAATTGCATATTGTGGATGTGGTGGAAGAATACAAGGATATTCTGCTTAACCCGGCACACGGCTATGGTAAAAATGTCAATCCCTGCTTGGACTGCAAAACCTTTATGGTTAAAAAAGCGGTGCAGTGGATTAAGGAACATAATTTTGACTTTATTATTACCGGTGAGGTGGTGGGTCAGCGGCCTATGTCACAGCGCCGGGAAACCATGCCGGTGGTGGCTAAAGAGTCCGGCGGTAATGATCTTTTAGTACGGCCCT
Source organism: Alviniconcha strummeri (assembly GCA_963584105.1). Taxonomy (NCBI): domain Eukaryota; kingdom Metazoa; phylum Mollusca; class Gastropoda; family Provannidae; genus Alviniconcha; species Alviniconcha strummeri. Next base: position 27,751,604 of record OY757544.1, on the reverse strand, counting down.
TAAGTGCAAAACAATTACCCGAAACCCTGCCGGAACGTGAAGGCTGGCTGGATCGGGAAAAACTGTATGATTTCAGCGGCCGTACCCGCAAGCCACAGATGGCTCTGGCAGCAAAGTTCAGTTTTAAAGATTATGCCCAGCCCGCCGGTGGCTGCTGTATGCTCACTGATGAAAATTATGCTATTAAATTACAGGATATGTGGCACAACCGTCCCAGCCGTGATTATGAGCTGGATGACATAATTATGCTCAAAATGGGGCGGCATTTTAGACTGGCACCCCATCTGAAATTGATTATTGGTCGTGAAGAAGGTGAAAACCGCTTTATGCAGGGCTATAAGAACCAGTTTATGTCCGTCTATCCCACCAGCCATCCTGGTGCCCTGTGCGTAGTGGACGGCGAATTTAAATCTGATGAGGAACGTGATCAGGCTCTGGCTCTGGTGGCACGCTATAGCCAGGGGAAAAATGAACCGCAGGTTAAACTGGTTATTCGCCAGAGTACAGGGGAGGAACAGGAATACAGTATCTGCCCCATGTTACCTGATGATATCAATAAGGACTGGCTGATATGAGTGCCGATCAGCATAAAGAACCCTATTATGTCGATGCCCGTCGATTATTGTGTCCCTTGCCGGTAATTAGAGTTCAGGATGCGGTGGTTAAACTGAACACTGGCGACAGAGTCGTGGTGATCAGTACTGATCCCGGTGCTAAAGCAGATATTCCTGCGTGGTGTCGAATTAATGGACATGAGGTTCTGGATATTGTTGAGCAGGATAATGAGATTATTATTACTGTACTGGTTAATCATGAGCAATAAATTAAAGTCTGAAATGGCATTAAAATAAAAAAAATGCCAGAAATTTCATATTAACTATTGCTAATATTAATTAGATCTAATATAATGGTAGCCAAGTTGAAGGAAAATAATAAAATCAACGTGAAACACATTAACCGGATAAGAGTTTTTTTGTCCGAATCAATAATTTAAGATTAAACTAATACTGGAGAGTATAAAATGAAAAAATTAATTATTGCTGCTGCTATTGCAACTTCTTTTGTATCTATGACTGCAAACGCTTGGTGGGGAGATGACAGCAACTCCAATACTAACCTGAATGGTTATGGTCAGAACAACTGGAACAACAATGCATATGGCAACGGCTATGGCAGTGGTTGGGGTGATGGTAGCATGGACAGCGACATGGACGGTGATGTAGAAATCACTATTAAAGCCCGTGGTCGTGGTCGTGGTAAAGGTAACACCCGTGGTTCCGCTTATGGTAATGGTTATAGCAACTACAATGGCTACAACAATATGAACAGCCGTTTTGATGGCTATAACACTTATGCTAACGAACCTTATCGTTATGGTGGTTATGGTTATGCTCCACGTCCATATCCAGTACCTGTAGCACCTCAGGCTGCTCCTGCCGCCAAGTAAAGCGATAGTAGCAACAGCTAAAAAACCCCGTTCTGAACTTAATCAGAACGGGGTTTTTTGTTTTTGGCCCTGATTTTAGTTCCAGTTCGGTGCAAAAAAGCCTGTAATATTCTATAAGTAATAGTTAGCCCTGCAAAACTCCCCTGCTACACCTCTAAAAACAATTCAAATTCAGTAATCTATAAAATATGGTATAAATTTTGCTTTTTTATAGAAATATTATTCAGGTGTACTAAGAACCTGAACTGCTCTGTAACAATTTACTGGCTGAAGCTAGGTGAGATTTTTATAAAGTTTAAAAAATTGGCTTTTTTAGCGTTTCAACGTAAAATTCCATTTTTAATTTAGATTAAGTAATATGTCTGAAACCAATGAGCAAACTGATACGCTGTCAAATAAGGCCGATGAACGCTATCGCCTGACCAGTAAAGTTACTATTATTGGTGCCATTGTTAATTTTGTCCTGGCCATCTTTAAAATAATCATTGGTCTTATCGGGCATTCCCATGCTCTGGTTGTGGACGGTATTCATTCATTTTCGGATTTGCTTAGTGACGGCTTGGTTGTCTGGGCAGCCCGGCAGGGTAATCAACTGCCGGATGAAGATCATCCTTATGGACACGCACGTATTGAAACGGCCTTTGCTGCCGTTCTGGGTGGCGTATTAATTACGGTGGGCATTGGTATTATTATTGATGCCACTAACCGGCTGGCTTCAGGCGATATTCCGGTACCAGAAACTATGACCATCTGGGTGGCTCTGCTATCGGTGCTTTCCAAAGAAGCCCTGTACTGTTATACACTGGTTTATGCGAATCGTTTAAATTCTTCGCTACTCAAAGCCAATGCTTGGCACCATCGTAGTGATGCTATATCGTCGATTGTAGTATTAATCGGTATTGCCGGCAGTATTGCAGGTCTGCCCTATCTGGATGCGGCCGCTGCGGTGATAGTATCCATGATGATAGCTAAAATTGGCTGGGATATTGCGAAGGAAAGTATTGAAGAGCTGGTGGATAAGGGACTGGATCCGGACAAGGTGCAGTCCATAAGCCGACATATATCCGCCATACCCGGTGTTTCTCAGATGCATATGCTGAGAACCCGGCAAATGGGAGCGGAAGCTCTGCTCGATGTCCATGTGGAAGTGGCACCGAATCTGAGTGTTTCTGAAGGTCATCGCATCAGTGATGAAGTCAGCAAAGAACTAACACGGCAGTTTCCGGATATTGCTCAGGTGCTGGTGCATATTGATCCGGAAAATGATGAAGAACAATCCAGTTGTTCAGATTTGCCGCTGAGAAAAGATATATTGACTGACCTGGATCAGTGTTGGGCAGATATTGAGCAGTCAAAATCAATAGAAGAAGTGACACTACATTATCTTGATGGTAAGGTAAGTGTTCAAATAATACTGCCACTATCAATATTATCCGGTAATGTAAATGCTGGTCAGTTAAGACAGCAGTTTGTAGATTCAGTAAAAACACTGGACTATATCAACAAAGTAGAAGTACTTTACCGTTAAATGCACTGTTATGGTTCAATGTCTGTATTTTGGCATCCTTTGTGGTGCATGCATAATGAGTTGACGGTATTGTGCAACTTAATATGAGTTTTAAAAAATAACCCTGTTTCAGGGAATGTGTTTAACCAATAACCTGGAGACAAAGAATGTCCGATGTTTTAAAAATGATTGAAGAAAATGGTGTCAAATTTGTTGATTTCCGTTTCACCGATACACACGGTAAAGAGCAGCACGTCAGTGTTCCTGCCAAAACTGTAGAAGCCAGCACATTTGAAGATGGTAAAATGTTTGATGGTTCTTCTATTTCCGGCTGGAAAGGTATTAATGATTCAGACATGATTTTAATGCCTGATCAGAGTACAGCAGTAATGGACCCTTTTACTGATGAGCCGACTTTAATTGTTACCTGCGATATCGTTGAACCTTCAACCATGCAGGGCTATGAGCGTGACCCACGTTCTGTTGCACGTCGTGCTATTGAACACCTGAGATCAACCGGTATCGGTGATCAGGCTTATTTTGGTCCTGAGCCAGAATTCTTTATCCTTGATGATGTACGTTGGGGTTCAGACATGAGCGGTACTTTTGTAAAAGTTGACTCTGAAGAATCTGAATGGAACTCTGAAAAAGTTTATACTGATGGTAATATGGGTCACCGTCCTAGTGTTAAAGGCGGTTATTTTCCAGTACCTCCAGTAGATTCTCTGCATGATATTCGTGCTCAAATGTGTCTGACACTGGAAGAAATGGGTCAGGAAGTTGAAGTACATCACCATGAAGTTGCAACTGCAGGTCAGTGCGAAATCGGTGTTAGATTTAATACGCTGATTGAAAAGGCAGACGAAGTACAGCAGCTGAAATACGTTGTACATAATGTTGCTCATGCCTATGGTAAAACAGCCACCTTTATGCCCAAGCCAATTGTTGGTGATAATGGTTCCGGTATGCACGTTCACCAGTCTATCTTTAAAGATGGTGAAAACCTGTTCTCCGGCGACGGCTATGCCGGACTGTCTGAGACTGCGCTGTACTACATTGGTGGTATTATCAAGCATGCCCGTGCTCTGAACGCTTTCACTAACTCCTCAACCAACAGCTACAAGCGTCTGGTTCCAGGATTTGAAGCACCAGTCATGCTGGCTTACTCTGCACGTAACCGTTCTGCTTCTATTCGTATCCCTTATGAGTCCAATCCTAAGGGACGTCGTGTTGAAGTTCGTTTCCCAGATCCAACAGCCAACCCATACTTGGCATTCTCAGCTATGCTGATGGCCGGCCTTGATGGTATTCAGAACAAGATCCATCCTGGTGATGCTATGGACAAGGACTTATATGATCTGCCAGCAGAAGAAGCCGCTGAAATTCCAACAGTAGCCAGTTCTCTGGACCAGGCTTTAGAAGCCCTGGAAAATGATATGGACTTCCTGATGGCCGGTGGTGTATTCCCTGAAGACATGATTAGAGCCTTTATTGATCTGAAGATGGAAGAAGTGACTCGTTTACGTATGACTACTCACCCTGTTGAGTTTGATATGTACTACAGCTGCTAATAGCAGGCTTCAGTTTGAATTACTGGTTATGCCGGTAAGACGGAACTGAAAAACGAGTTAAAAAGCCCTGAATACACATTGTGTATTCAGGGCTTTTTTTATGCATTGAAATGTTCTGGTAAGCTTGCACTTTATTAGTGCATAATAGCAGGAACACGGTGTTATTTATAATGGGGAATAACAACATTCAAAAATGAATAAGTTTTAATAATCAGCAGGTTAAACTATAAAAACCTGAAATTAACAACAAAACAGCTTAATTACAGGAGAATTTCATTTATGGATCAATTTTTGCTTAATCCCTGTAATAATGAATAAACGGAGACTTTATTATATTACCCGTTTATCTTATGTCACCTAATGAGACATGATGTCAAAACACCTATGATAAGTTACTCAACAGACAACATACTGGATAATCTCAATACGGCTATCGTGCTTCTGGACAGCAGTCTGAATGTACAGTTTATTAATCCTGCAGCTGAAATGCTGCTGGGTGTCAGCTCTAATAAAATTAATTCTAAAAGCATCAGTAAACTTATAGAGGATCCTGAATTACAGGCCTCAATTCAGGATACCCTGGACAGTAACCATCCTTTTACTCAGCGGGAGAAAAACCTGCAGTTACAGGATTATTCTGTGGTAGTGGATGTGACTGTTCAGCCAATATATTCGGATCATAATGAAAAGCAGTTGTTAATAGAATTTAATCAGCTGGATCGGCATCTGCGTATTACCCGTGAAGAAAATCTGCTTGCTCAGCATGAAACCGTCAGAGCTCTGTTACGCAGTATGGCACATGAAGTGAAAAATCCACTGGGCGGTATTCGTGGTGCAGCACAATTACTGGAGCGGGAACTTAATGATGAAGAGCTGACTGAATATACCCAGGTGATTATTGAAGAAGCCGATCGTTTAAAAAAACTGGTGGATCGAATGCTGGGACCCAATGCTCTGCCGAACCGTACTATGGTCAATATTCATTCGGTTACTGAACGGGTTCGCAGCCTGCTTAAAGCAGACAAAATACACGATGTGCATATCTTTTTTGACTATGATCCCAGTATTCCGGAAATAGAATTTGATCCGGAACATCTGATCCAGGCGGTTTTAAATATTGTCCGTAATGCCGCCCAGGCTTTATCTGAACAGGAAGATAAAGTGGATGAAAATGGCCGGGAAAAAGAGAAAAAAATCACCATACGTACCAGAATTATGCGCCATTTTAATATCGGCCAGAAATACTACAAACTGGTGGCCAAGATGGACATTATTGATAACGGGCCGGGTATTTCCAGGCAGATGCAGGAGCGGATATTTATGCCCCTGATCACTGGCCGTGCTGAAGGTACCGGACTGGGACTGTCCATTGCACAGTCGCTGATCAGTCAGAATGGTGGTCTGATTGAATGTCAGAGCCGTCCGGGTAAAACCGTATTCTGTTTGCTTTTACCAATCAAAGATTAGAAAAAACTTAATGAAAAGAATTCAAATGCATATAATATATATTATCTGGAGTGCATTATGAGCACACAAGAAATTGTCTGGGTTATTGATGATGATCGTTCCATTCGCTGGGTGCTGGAAAAAGCCTTTAAACAGACTAACTTTGAAGTAGAAAGTTTTGAAAATGCTGAAGCCGTGCTGACGGCTTTAAAAAAAGCCCAACCGGATTGCATTATTACCGATATCCGCATGCCGGGGATGGACGGTTTTGGCCTACTGGAGCAGCTGAAAAAAAATTATAAAGACATCCCCGTTATTATTATGACGGCCCATTCCGATCTGGACAGTGCTGTGTCCGCTTATGAAGGTGGAGCTTTTGAATACCTGCCCAAGCCTTTTGACGTGGATGAAGCCGTAGAACTGGTGCAACGGGCACTGAGTTTAAGAAAGTCAGAAAAGGCCCGCAAACTGGATGCAAAACTTATCAATGAAACCTCAGAAATTATTGGTGAAGCCGCCTCCATGCAGGAAGTTTTCCGTGCCATAGGCAGGCTGTCCCGATCCAATATTACCGTTATGATTAACGGCGAGTCTGGTACCGGTAAAGAACTGGTTGCAAAAGCTCTGCACCGCCATAGCCCCCGTTCTGATAAGCCATTTATTGCCCTTAATACCGCGGCCATTCCTAAAGACTTGTTGGAATCAGAACTGTTTGGTCATGAACGCGGTGCTTTTACTGGTGCCCAGTCCCAGCGGGTTGGACGTTTTGAACAAGCTGACGGCGGCACTCTGTTTCTGGATGAAATTGGAGACATGCCGGCAGAATTGCAGACCAGACTATTAAGAGTACTGGCCGATGGTGAGTTTTACCGGGTCGGCGGTCGGGAACCGGTCAAGGTAGATGTGCGGATTATTGCTGCAACACACCAGAACCTGGATAAAAGGGTACAGGAAGGTCTGTTCCGTGAGGATCTGTTTCATCGTCTTAATGTGATCCGCATTCATATTCCCACCTTAAGTGAGCGGCAGGAAGATATCCCCCTGCTGGCGGATTATTTTCTTAACCAGGCTGCCCAGGAACTGAATGTAGAAAAGAAAACTCTGGATGCGGAAAGCAAGGTATTTTTAAGTCATCAGCCCTGGCCGGGTAATGTCCGTCAGCTGGAAAATGTCTGTCGTTGGCTGACCGTTATGTCTCCGGCCCAGATGGTGCATGTTGAGGAGATGCCGCCGGAACTGAAAAGTTCAGAACAGGAAGAAGCGGTTAACAGTAACTGGGAAGCAGCCTTAAGAATGTGGCTGGACTCCAAACTAGCTTCCGGAGCAGAAAATGTCCTGGCAACACTGATACCAGATATGGAACGCATTATGATTGATGTGGCTCTGAAACATACCGGCGGCAGAAAACAGGATGCCGCCCGGTTGCTGGGCTGGGGCAGAAATACCCTGACCCGAAAAATAAAGGAACTGGAAATGGAATAAAACCTAACTCTTTTCTATTTTAGGCCCGGCTTCGGCAGACTGGTTAATTTTAGAGTTTTTGTCTTTTAAGTCAGCCAGCAGTGCATCCATTCCCTTCTGTGAAATAATTTGTTTAAAGGAGGAGCGGTAGGTTGTAACCAGGCTGATCCCTTCAACAGTAACATCATATACCTTCCATTGTCCGGCTTTATTACGGTAAAGATCATAATTGACTTCTATTGGATCAGCACCATTGGGTGGGTTGATCTGTGAACGGACTGTGGCGTATTTACTGTCTAATTTGCCGCGAAAAGGCTTAAATGAGATGATATCTTTGTTTAAATCATTTTTCTGCAGATAATCAATAAAAGCCCTGGAATAAAACTTGATTACCAGGTTTTTGAACTCTTTAGTAAATTTCTGTTGCTGTTCCGGGCTTGCTTTGTTCCAGTTTCTACCTAGTACCCAGCGGGATATTAATTTGAAATTTACCTTAGGCACCAAGTTTTCATTGATAAGTTTGTGTGCTACATCAGGATCTTTGCGTATAGCATCGGTATTTTCAATAAAAGTTTTAAGCACTTTCTTTGAAGTTTCTTCCATTAAACGCTGAGGTTCCGGTAGCTCATTGGCAGTAACTGAAGTGAATAAAAATAAGCTGAGTAACATTGTAAAAATTACTCGGGATCCATATTGTATGGTTGACATAATATCTCCTGAAGACATTCGCAAGTGGTTGCTAAATTAAAATTTCGGGTATTGTATAACTTTATACAATATAAAGCAGACAGAAAAAACCGACAAATATATCCAGAATAGTGAATCCTAGTCTGAATACTGTTTATTTTCTAATAACAGGCGCACATAAACAAGTGAATTAAGGTTATAATAGCGCCTGTTTAATGAATTAATAGTGAATATGCCCTCCTCTTCAGGGCATAAACAGATATTTGAATGAGAAGTTGTATAAAAAAGTGCTGAAAAAACCTGAATTATTATTGCCTGCTGGTACCATTAAAAATATGCGTTATGCCTATGCCTTTGGTGCAGATGCTGTTTATGCAGGTCAGCCGCGTTACAGCCTGCGGGCTAGAAATAATGACTTTACTTACGAAAACATTAAAATCGGTATAGATGAAGCTCATCAGCAGGTCAAAAAATTTTTTCTGGCTTCCAATGTCATCCCTCATAATTCCAAGGTAAAAACCTATCTGGATGATATTGCGCCTATTATTGAGCTCAATCCCGATGCACTGATTATGGCTGATCCCGGCCTGATCATGATGGTTAAGGAACGCTGGCCTGATGCTACCATTCATTTGTCGGTTCAGGCCAATACCACTAATTATGCTTCAGTAAAATTCTGGCAGTCCATGGGTGTGGAACGGGTGATTCTGTCCCGTGAGCTGTCACTGGATGAAATTGAGGAAATCCGCCAGGAATGTCCGGATATGGAGCTGGAGGTTTTTGTTCACGGAGCTCTGTGTATTGCCTATTCCGGCCGCTGCCTGCTGTCCGGCTATTTTAATCATCGCGATCCTAATCAGGGTACCTGTACCAATGCCTGCCGCTGGGAATACAAGGTGCATGAAGGGCAGGAAGATATAACCGGTGATGTCCAGCCCCAGAAAATTGATTTTGCTCCCTTTGCGGCCATGAATTCTCCTGAAGTGTTTCCTGATGATAGTCAGCTTAAGCGTCATCCCCTAGCAGACAAGGTGTATCTGATTGAAGAATCTGAACGCCCCGGTGAGTATATGCCTATTATTGAGGATGAAAACGGCACTTATATTATGAACTCCAAGGATCTGCGTGCCCTTGAGCATGTTGAGCGCTTAATGCAGATTGGCATGGATTCCCTTAAAATTGAAGGTCGGACCAAGTCCCATTATTATGCTGCCCGTACCGCCCAGGTCTATCGTCAGGCGATTGATGCTCTGGCACGAGGCGAAGCGTTTGATATGGAACTGTATGCCGATCTGAACAGTCTGGCCAACCGGGGCTATACAGATGGTTTTTTCCAGCGCCACCATACCCAAGAATATCAGAATTATATGAACAATCATTCCCGCAGTAAAAGCCAGCAGTTTGTGGGTGAAATTATTGCTTATGATCCGTCTAAACAGACTGCCACAGTGGATGTAAAAAACCGCTTTTCAGTGGGTGATACCCTGGAGTTGATACTGCCGGAAGGTAACCAGCTGTTTACCTTGGAAGCTATTCGCAACCAGAAGGGTGAAGTCATGGATGTGGCGCCGGGCAGTGGCCATATTGTAACCATTCCGGTTCCTTATCAGGCCGATCAATACAGTCTGATAGCCCGTAATTTATAGCTTGTCATTAATACTGCAGGAGAGAACCTTGAGCGTATCTGCCGTTTATCCGTTTACCCGCAAGCGTCGTATGCGTCGGGATGATTTTTCCCGCCGTTTGATGCGTGAATCACAGCTCAGTGTGGATGATCTGATTTATCCCATGTTTATTCTGGAAGGTCAGGGACAGCGGGAAGCCGTCAGTTCCATGCCCGGTGTGGAGCGGGTCAGTATTGACCAGTTACTGCTTGAAGCAAAAGAGCTGGTATCACTGGGTGTTCCGGCGGTAGCTCTGTTTCCGGTTACACCTCAAAGTGCCAAGTCGGATGATGCTCATGAAGCGTATAATCCGGACGGTCTGGCACAACGGGCGGTTAAGGCATTGAAAGATGCTTATCCGGATCTGGGTGTTATTACGGATGTGGCGCTGGATCCCTTTACTTCCCATGGACAGGATGGTCTGATTGATGAAACGGGTTATGTACTTAATGATGAAACGGTAGAAGTATTGATCAAGCAGGCTCTGTCCCATGCTGAGGCCGGTGCGGATGTGGTGGCCCCTTCTGATATGATGGACGGGAGAATTGGTGAAATTCGTGATGCCTTGGAAGAAAACGGCCATATTTATACCCGTATTCTGGCCTATTCAGCCAAATATGCCTCCAGCTTTTACGGCCCTTTCCGGGATGCGGTGGGGTCGGCAGCTAATCTGGGTAAGGCAGACAAGACTACTTATCAGATGGACCCTGCCAATAGTGATGAAGCGCTGCATGAGGTGGCCATAGATTTGGAAGAAGGGGCGGACATGGTGATGGTTAAGCCGGGTATACCTTATCTGGATATTGTGCGCCGGGTTAAGGATGAGTTTGGTGTGCCGACTTATGCCTATCAGGTTAGTGGTGAATATGCCATGACTATAGCGGCGATACAGAACGGCTGGCTGGATGAGCGTAAGGTGATTCTGGAGTCACTGCTGTGTTTTAAACGGGCTGGGGCTGATGGTATACTGACCTATTTCGGGAAGCAGGTGGCTTGTTGGTTAAATGAGTGAATTGTTTAATTGTTGTTATGAATTAAGCCCTTGCCCGCCAGCTACTCAGAGTGATGCCCTGCTTACCCTTTTTTTAAAGGGGGATTGAGGGGGTTAAAACGGAATCTAAATGAAATATATCCTCAAATTTCTATACTTTATTATCTTTATGCTCCTGGCCATAGCCGTCATGTTCCTGGGTGGTGTTTCAGGTGTGGCCGGTACCTTTTATGTGCTGGTGGAAAAAGGAGATGTGGAGCATAATCTGATTATTGTTTCGGCGGCATTGCTGGTGACCTGGCTGGTGGTGCTGTTATTGCGCGGACATAATAAGCGGGTTTTAAAGCGTAAAAAATTACAGGCTCAGGAAGGATAGGCGATGAGTGATATTTTTGATTTTGATAAGCCGGATCAGTATGCAGTAATGGGTAATCCCATTAATCACAGTAAGTCACCGCAGATCCATGCTGCTTTTGCTAAAGAAACCGGGCAGTTTATTGAATATACGGCCATTCATGTGGATCTGGGTGGTTTTGAGCAGGCGGTGAGGCATTTTCAGGGGCATGGCGGTAAGGGGCTGAATGTGACGGTGCCGTTTAAACTGGATGCCTGGAAGTTGTCTGATACGCTCAGTGAACGGGCTAAACGGGCGGGTGCGGTGAATACGCTTATTTTGAATTCAGACGGCACTATTGACGGGGACAATACCGATGGAATTGGTCTGGTTAATGATATTGTAGATAATCTGGGCTGGCCGCTGAGCGGTAAAAAGGTTTTGATTCTGGGGGCTGGTGGTGCGGCTCGGGGTGTGCTGGCGCCGATTCTGGAGCAGCAGCCTCAACAACTTTATATTGCTAACCGTACAGCTTCTAAAGCAGTAGAGCTGGCTGACGGGTTTACGGATATGGGTAATATTTCCGGTGGCGGTTATGAATCCTTAGAGGGGCAGCAGTTTGACCTGATTATTAATGCTACGGCCGCCAGTTTACAGGGAGAAGTTCCTCCCCTGCCGGCACAGCTGGTTTCTGAACCGGGCTATTGTTATGACATGATGTATGCCAGTGAACCGACAGCATTTATGCGCTGGGCAGAACAGCAGGGTGTTGGGCATATCTCGGACGGCTTGGGCATGTTGGTGGGACAGGCAGCTGAATCGTTCTGGTTGTGGCGAGGCGTATGCCCTTCTGTTGCCCCGGTTATTGAATCCATCCGTCAGGATATGCAAACGTCTTAATACCCGGGAGTGCGGGCATCTTGCCCGTATGTTGTAGAGTTTTTCATTAGTTTTTCATTTCACGACAAAAATTACACTTTTTTTATTTCTTTTTAGTAAATTCAAACTATACTTTTTGTATGTCCGCTTCTGCACCTACAAAAAAGATTTCAATTGCCCAGTTAAAGCCCGGTATGTTTATTCATGAACTGGATATACCCTGGCTGCAGAGTCCTTTTTTACGCCATCGACGTAAAATTAATTCCCAGAAAGATATTCTGCTGTTAAAAAAAGCCGGAGTCAAAGGGCTGGTGATTGATTTGCAGCGCGGTGATGATGTTTCCTCTGAAGATACTCCGGAACAGGTTCAGGAGACAGAAAAAAATATTCCTGCTGTGGATAAAACTGATGAAGACAAATCAGTAACAGTACAATCAGGACAGGGTGAGAAAAAAACTGCCAGTGAAACAAAAGCCCGACTTAATGAAGAATTAAAAGTCGCCAGGGTGCTACAGGGTAAAATTTCTAAAATGGTGAATGAGCTGGGCAATCTGGTTTAAGAAAGGCAAGCCTATTGCAGTGTAGACCATTAATCCCCTGATTGATGAAGCCAGAGACAGTCTGGTGCGTAATGACTAGGCATGCTGCATCTGCATCGCCAGGATATTAAACTCAGTGATCATGGCTTCGGAGTATTTGCTGTGGTTCTGCCTTTGGCCATGCGCCTAGGACGTAGTGATCAGGATATTAGCGATCTGGGTCTGGCTGCCTTGCTGTATGATACTGGCTGGGCTCGTTTGCCTATTCATCTGCTGGGTAGGCCTATACTGAGATGGAACTGGAACTGGAACTGGAACTGGAACTGATCCATCAGCACCCGGGGATTGTGGAAAAGGTGCTGCAGCAGAGTGAGGATGTACCGGAAAATGTTATTAAACTGGTTAGTCAGCACCATGAATTCAGTGATGGTTCCGGCTATCCAAAACATTTAAAAGATACTGAGGTTTTTGAGTTGGTAGAAATCCTGCAGGTGGCGGATTTTTACGATGAGTTTATCCATGGTCTGACGGATAAACCGGGTATGTTACCGGTTAATGCGCTTAAGCTGCTTTATCAGTCTGCCTGAAAAGACCAGTTCAGGGAAGAAATTGTCAGTGAGCTGATCCATGTTATGGGTATTTACCCCTTTACCAGCGCGGTACGTTTAAATTCTGGCGAAAAAGGAGTGGTGGTGGAAATTGATAAACAGAAACCGCTGTTGCCGCAGGTTAAAATTATCTATGAAGCAGGCGGTAAACGCTGTATAGATGAACGTATTGTGGATCTCTCACATTGTGAACAGGATGAATTACGGGTGTCCGGAGTGATAGAGCCCTTAGATAAGAAAGAAGATCCAATGCCTGTTACGAGTGAGTCATGCCTGAAAATCTGCAGCCTCTTATTGAAAGATTACTGTTTCAGCACCTTACAGAAGGTGTTCTGCATCTGGATGCTCAAAAAAATATTTTGGCAATCAATCCCTATGCTGCATTTGGCGGATGAGGGGGAACAGGATACCCATGAACTGACTTGGGTGGACAAAGAAGGGGTTTATCTGCAGATAGATGTCCGGTTTATTCAGCTTGATAATAATGAAACCCTAGTTCTGTTTCGTGACTGTGCCGATTCCGGATTCAGTGAAAATGAAATTAAACGACTGTCTCTGTTTGCCGAATTAAGTCCGGCCCCTATTCTACAGCTTGATGATGAAGCCGTAATGCATTATGCCAACCCCAGTATGACAGAATTGCTGGTTGAATACGGCTTTAATGACATGGGACGTCCTGCGATTCTGCCGGATAATATTGAAACCATTTTGCAGCAATGCATAGAAAATAATAAAACAATAGACGGTGTGGAAAGCGGTGCTGATAATCGATGGTATTACTGGAATTTTCACCCGGTTGAACAGCATGGACTGACCCTTGTTCAGGTTTATGGAGTGGATATTACCGAACGGAAACAGTATGAGCAGAAGCTTAAACAACTTAAACAACTGGCCGAAGCGCATAATGAGCAGAAAAGCAGTTTTGTTGCTAATATGAGTCATGAACTAAGAACGCCTATGAATGGCGTTATTGGTTTAAGTGATCTGCTTATGGATACTCCTTTGAATAATGAGCAGAAAGATTTTGTATATAAAATACAGAACTCCGTCAACTCACTGCTGCATATTATTAATGATATTCTCGATATTTCCAAAATAGAGTCAGGCAAACTGAGTATCGATCCGATTGAGTTTAATTTTCATAATCTGATCATAGATGCACTGCATATTGTTGACATCAAGGCAAAGGAAAAAGGTATAGAACTGGAATACCGGCTGGATAAAAAAATGCCGGAATATATTATCGGAGATGCCATTCGCATACGTTAGATCCTGATCAATTTTATTACCAATGCAGTTAAGTTTACTGCAGAGGGTTATGTACTGGTGGATATCCGCTGCCATGAACTGATAAATAAGGAAGTTAACTTTACGATTTCTGTTGAAGATACCGGAATCGGTATTGTAGAAGATAAAATTGAGCATGTATTCGGAAAGTTTAATCAGGCCGATGTCTCAACTACCCGAAAGTTTGGCGGTACTGGTCTGGGCCTGTCCATTAGTAAAGAACTGACTGAATTAATAGGTGGAGAAATCGGTCTGCAAAGTGAACTGGATAAAGGTTCGGTATTCTGGTCCCGCTTCCATCTTCCGGTGGCGAAAACAGAACAGCACAAACCAGTACAGGAGCGGTTTAATGCTGTTATTAAAGATCAGGCGGTATTTCTGCTGGGTGGCAAACCACTGAGCAGAAAGATAATGTTGGAACTCTTTACTGACAGTCAGGCTGAGGCAGAAAGTTACAGCAGTGCAGACCAGTTTAAGGAGCAGTTGACAGAAGGAAAAATTAAATTGCAGGCAGAGTCTTTGTTGATATTTCTTGAAACTGAAAGTGATCAGTCAATACAGGAGGGTGTAAAAATAACTGTGTAAACGCTCATTGCGGTGGTTTAAGTCAGCAGAGGTTAAATGAACAAACCTGAAATACCACCTCCATAGTGAACAGCCTATCTTCCAAAGTCAGGCTATCAAGGAGCTTCCTTTCAGGATTCCTCCTTGACACCCTGCCTTTTCCAGGTATTTGCTCACCATGGAGGCGGAATTTCTCTTCGACTGAAGTCGACATTATTAACCCCCTGCCGGTCTGAACCATCTTTTGTTACCCTATAACAAGGAATACAGCGATGAGTAAGACAATGAACAAAGACAGGTTACAGGCTCTGGCCAACGAACTGGCTAAAGATTTAAAAACCCCTCAGGATTTAAGCGACCTCAGTGCCCAACTGACTAAAATGACCGTTGAAGCCGCTCTGAATGCTGAGCCAGTTTGAACTGAATACTCCCAGGGACAGACAGTCCAAATTTGAACCTCAGCTGTTCAAAAAGCGTCAGACCCGAATCACCGGCATGGATGACCAGATTATGGCTCTGTATGCCAAAGGCATGAGCACCCGTGATATTGTGGATACCTTTGAGGAAATGTATGGTGTGGATATATCACCCGCCCTGGTCTCTCAGGTAACCAATAGTGTCATGGAACGGGTAGTGGAATGGCAGTCACGCCCACTGGAGCCGGTTTACCTGAAGCAATTAATACTGCCTACCCTCAGGCCAGAGTTCAGCTGTGTATTGTGCATATGGTCAGAAATTCACTGAAGTTTGTACCCTGGAAGGACTACAAAGCAGTTACAGCGGATTTAAAGCAAATCTACCAGTCTGCAACTGAGTAGGAAGCAGCACTGGAGTTAGAGCAATTTGCTCAGAAGTGGGATGATAAATACCCGCAAATCAGCCGGTCATGGAAGGCACACTGGCCCAACCTTATTACGCTGTTTGATTATCCTGAGGATATCCGGCGGGTTATTTATACCACCAATGCCATTGAGTCAGTAAACAGTATTATTCATAAGGCTATTAAAAACCGGCGACTGTTTCCTAACGATGATTCTGCTATGAATCGTTTTATAATCGAGTTTGAGGAGCAATTGGCTCCTTATATTTAAATAAGAGCGGATACACAGTTTAATTTACACTGTCCAATACAGACTGTTTTAACAGCACTAAAAGATCAGAATGATATTAAAATCTGAAGGCTCCCCACAAATTTAAACCATTGTGCAGAGTCACATCACGTCCTGGTTCAATTGTGTAAATGCTTTTTTCAAATTCTTCATGTAAATTTTATACCGTTTGTCATTTATAACTTGTTTTGCAATATAGATGAATGACAAGACAGTACGGTTAACAATGGTATTGGCCTGTAACATTTTCTGATAGCCCTGTTGACAAGCTACTTTACCAATACACCATCATAGGTATGTCTTTAAGGATTTTATCATTTTGTTTCAATAGTTTACCCATCAGGATGTAACTCCAATATTAGGTTCTACACCGAACTGATAAAGTCCAGTAGACTTATCCCGTTTAGGATGGGCTCTGCCAGCATTTTCTTTCAGGAAAAAATACGTTCTTTCAAGCACATCCGTTAATTGTTTTCGTTTATGGTTAACAATGGATTCCAATAATGAATACCACCAGTAAACGGTCGTTTTGGAGACCGTCAATGTTGACATCGCCATTTGGTAAAATTGTTCTATGCTACTGCATATAAAGCATTTCAGCATAGTCGCAATTAAACTGCTCCAAACCAAAGCTTCCATCAATGCGGGATTACTGGTTTGAAACACCTGCAAGTTATTATGAGACTTGCACTCTTTAAATAACAACTCAATCTGCCAGCGTAAACGATATAACTGGCTGATTTGTGTCGCTGAAAACTGTTCTGCATTCAGATTTGTAACTAAAAATGTATGCCTTTTTTCTTTGGGGCTCCAGATTGCAATCAGCCTTGTTTCTCTGCCATCAATCTCCACAATCATATCAATTAATTGTCGTTTTGGCAGAGATTTTACCAAATCAGACAATGGTTTAGTTCTTTTGTTAACGACTTGCCCATCTTCTCTGATGGCCCGGTGAACTGCTATCATGGAAAGTCTCATTGCCCGTAAAATATAATACCCACCATGGTCATCTGTTTCATTAATCAGTTGGCCTGAATAGTAGCCACGGTCACCTGATAATAACTGATTTTCCAGTTCATGAGCTTCTGGTAATTCTGCTCGTTCTGAAAAACTATCCGGTGTCAGTGTGCTTTTTTCTATGCCTCTGGTTTTTAAGTCGTAGGTGACATGCAATTCCACGGCTGCCGGACTAATTGCTGTGAATCGCCCGGGATAATCCTTTTTCAGTGCCTTGTGAATAGCAAGTGAACTGCTATCCTGGATCAGTAATTTATCAAAACTGGCCAGAACAGGATGATTACATTTCAGTTTTGTATTTACCCAGTGATTAAAAACTTTATCTGCAACATCTCTCATCAATTGCGCAAATTCAGGCTTGGCTAGTTGATTATGAAAGGGCTTATAACGGACATTTTTATTCGTCAACTGGTTAAAGTAACGATGAATTTCCGAGAAATGCTTTGTCTCTTTATCACCCATAGCCGTAATCATACTCTATAAGCTGAAAAGGGGTTATCTGTCTTAATCGTTGGGAAAAGCCAATGTTTTTGCCCGGTTTATTAAGTTTCTTTTCACTCAATACGAGTTTTAGTTTTTTTGATAATGTGCTACTTTTCATTTGAAGCCTTTTTGTTGATGAATAATTGCCTGAATAACAACTATTTGATCATCAAATTGGCTTCATTTCAATTCCTAAAGATCATACCTATGAATACACCATAATAAAAATTGAACTAAGGCCGCAATCAATAACAGATTGTCATATCGTGCTTCAGACCTTGATTTAGCTTGTGACAAGCCCAGTCCATAATAGCTATTCTTACTATCTCGAAAGCTTTCTTCTATTTGCATTCGAGTTGAGTATGTTTTTACAATTTGTTTGGGCATTGCTTTACTGGTCGGTAAATTACTCACTAACAACCAGGCTTCATTAGCCTTCTTTTCTTGATATAAGGAAGTTGTGCAATGAGACTTGCCACCTCGTTTTTTCTGTTTCTGTCGTTTCTTACTTTTCTTTTTATACATACCCATTACAGCAAAAACGGGAGACTTTACTGTAATAAATATTACCCAGCCGTTTTGCTTTTGCTGAGCCATCTTGCATATAATGACGGCAACTATTCCAATGCTCGCCATCCAGTGACAAATGAACATCCCCCCTGACTCTTCCAAGCCAATACCACCCCCTGGATTCAACGGATTTAAACCAGGTAATGCGATAAATCGCATCACTGATTAAGATAGGCTTGCTTCCATCGGGCAGCAGTCTTTCGAGTTCATCAAGCAGAGCATCATGGGCCACATTACTATTAAGCTCTGATTCCTGATAGCATTTTTCATAAATGGTTAAAGCTCTACCGCCCATCGGAATAGACACCCGTAATAGTTGAAAGAGACTTTGCCACTGTATTGAAGACCAATCAACAATCAGTAGTGGATGGGGCTCTTTGCCAATTAAGTAGTCTGTCATCATTTTATAAATTAAAGAGCGCTCTTGATGAAGTTTATTATTACCTATCAATCTATCCATGCGCTTTATATCATGTTTGGTGCTGGTGACAGAATTTTCTCTTAAATTCCTCACCAAACTGGTTACACTAATTTGATGGTGGTTTACACCTGATAATACTCCAGCCATTAAGGCATTTAAACGGGTTTTATGGATATCAGGGCAGGTTCTTTTGATTTGTTTTTTGGTCGAAACAAATTTGTTCATATTTCACCATGAAAGTCGATCTTATTTAAACCTCGAATTTTCTAATAAATTCGTGGGGATACATCAGTATTAAAAGTGTGGTTATTAATAATAATGCAGAGACAGGACTTGCAGATCGATATAAGAAACTGGGTTTAAATGGCTTTATCAAAAAACCATTTACCCCGGTTGGATTTAAAGCTTTTATTACTCAAGTATTAAGCGGCAATCGCTTTGTTGAAGGTGGTGCGGTCTTACAGGAAGAAAATAAACTGCAGCAGAGCAGGATAAAATTAAAAGTATTAATGGCTGAAGACAACAAAGTTAACCAGATGGTGGCCAGAACCTTATTGCAAAAAGCAGGCTGTGAAGTGGATATAGCAGAGAACGGCCAACAGGCTGTACAGGCCTGGTAGGAAAATACCTATGATGCAATCTTTATGGACTGCCAGATGCCGGTAATGGATGGTTATGAGGCCACTGAAACCATACGTGAGCTTGAGCAGGAACAAAATCATATTCCCATTGTGGCCTTAACGGCCAATACAATGGATGGTGAAGCAGAGATCTGTTTTAATGCAGGAATGGATCGTTTTCTGGTTAAGCCTATTAATATTGCCCATTTAAAAGAAATACTGGAAGAAATTGCAGAGCATAAAATCTAAATATAGTTGTTTTTCAGGTGAACATAATGATCCGCCGAATACTGCAAACCTTCAATTTCTTTTCTTCAATTTCTTTTTCCGTCAGCTCTCTCAATTGTTTTGCCGGTGAACCCACATACAGGTAACCGCTTTGCAGGCGCTTGCCCGGCGCTACCAGGGCACCGGCAGCAATAAAGACATTTTTTTCAATCACTGCACCATCAAGGATAATAGCGCCCATGCCAATCAGACAATTGTCTTCAATGGTACAGCCGTGCAGTACCACATTATGCCCCACCGTTACCTGGCTGCCGACCGTTAAAGGAAAGCCGCTGCCCGGCTGAGCCGGGTTTTCATGGGTCACATGCAGCACACTGCCGTCCTGGATACTGGTATTATTGCCAATTTTAATCCAGTTAACATCACCACGAATAGTGGTATTAGGCCAGACTGAACTGTCTGCACCAATACTGACCTGGCCGATAACTACCGCAGATTCATCAATATAGGCTGAAGCATCAATTTCAGGCTGATGCTGGTTAAAAGGTCTGATATTCATACTATTTCCCCTAGGAGCGTGGGCATCCTGCCTGCGCAAAAGTACTTAAAGTCTAGCGCATCGTGACCAGTTCTTCAGCACTGCAGGGATGTATCGCTACAGTATTATCAAAATCTTCCTTGGTGGCTCCCATCTTAACTGCCACAGCAAAGCCCTGCATCATTTCATCGGCACCGGGACCTATCACATGAATGCCGACAATTTTTTGTTTTGCGCCCACGCAAACCAGTTTCATGGCGGTAGGTACTTTATGTTTGGTAAATGCATGGGACATGGAGGTAAAGCTGGTGCTGTACACCTTAACGGAATCACCATGAGATTCCTTGGCCTGACTCTCACTCAGGCCTATAGTGGCAATAGGTGGATGGCTGAAGACTACGGAAGCAATATTGGAGTAATCCAGTTTACGATCGGGCATATTATTAAACAACCGGTCTGATAAACGTCGGGCGGCGGCAATTGCTACTGGAGTCAGCGCCGCTTTACCGTTAACATCACCCAGAGCATAAATGCCCTTAATATTGGTTTCTTCAAATTCATTACTGGGGATAAAACCGTGCTTATCAGTATGTACACCTGCTGCTTCAAGATTTAAATCGGCGGTATTAGGGGCACGGCCAATGGCCCAGACCAAGGCCTCTACATTATTAACCTGCTGGTTATTGGTACACTGCAGGGTTAGTTTACCGTCCTCATTTTCAACCACGTTTTCAACTTCGGTGGTAGTAAGAAATACCAGGTTAGGATCGTCCTGTAGTACCTTGGCCAGTGCTCCCTGCAGCATATCATCAAAGTTACCCAGTACATGACCGCCACGGATCAGCAGGGTGACCTGGCTACCCAGAGCACTCATCAGGCCGGCCAGTTCTACGGCAATATAGCCGGAACCGACAATAGCAATATGTTCTGGCTGTTCGTCCAGTTCAAAAAAAACATTGGAAGTTATGCCCAGTTCCGCACCGGGAATATCGGGGACAACAGGATAGCCGCCGGGTGCCACCACAATGTGATCCGCTGTATAATGTTCACCATCCACTTCCAGAGTATGAGCATCCACAAAGCGGGCTTGGCCTTCAATATAGTCAATATTGGAATCGGCCAGGTAGTTGCCATACCAGTCAATAATACCGCCAATATAATTTTCCCGCTGCATGACCAGTTTGTCCCAGTTCAGACCATTACTATGGGCATCAAAACCGTAGTCAGGTGCATTCTGTATGGCATGGGCAATATTTGCCGCATTCCACATGACTTTTTTAGGTACGCAGCCGATATTGACACAGGTACCGCCTACTTCATTACTTTCAATGACGGCACATTTTTTTCCGTATTGTGCTGCCCGTTCTGCTGCTGAAAGACCGCCGCTGCCGGCGCCGATGGAAATTAAATCATAATGTTGTGACATAGCGAATACCTGAATCAGTTGAAACAATAGTATTATTGTGGGGTTAATAAGGTATTTTATCAACTTGTTTATAACAGGTTTATTTAGCTTCTGCAGACCAAAATATTATTTAATTGCAAAGCTAAAATAACTAAAGTTTAGAGCGACAGCTCACCCTTGAGAGTCCTGTTTCGCTCATACGTTCTTTAACAATTTGTTTATAACCAGCTGTTTTGAAATTGTTTTTATAACAAATCTTCAAATCGCCTTAAAATATCCATATCCGGCGGGTGGAATTTTTGGGACTTACCATCCCACCAGTCCCTGACCCTAACCTGCGAAAAATACCTTATCAGTCCCATTCGTATTCTTCCGGCAGTAATGGGTGTATTCTTTCGCCAGGGCATATTATCAATTAAGCGCAATACCGGGTCCGGACATTTAATAGCCCGCAATTGAGGTACAATATACCCCGGAGCAATAATGTGTACCCATCGATGTAACACCTTCCGGGTTTTCTGCCATGTCTGTTTCATGCCCCAGTCATTTTTTAACTGATTGAACAAGGGCTCAATCGACCAGCGCTTTTCATAAGCGACAATAATATCCAGACCACTTAACTGCATATCTGTTGACAGTAATAGACGTGGTCTTTTTTTCCCTTTAGAGTCCTCAAACTCACACCAGACAAAGCATACCGACTGGCCATTCAGAAAGCGGGCTTTAGCCTCCGCTGTTCGGTAATTAACCTGCTGTTCACGTCCATACAGGTGTACGGTTTCCTTATTTAAAGGCAGCCGTTTAATTTCTTCTTTTGTATATGGTGTTAAACGTAATAACAATGGCAGAGCCGTATTACAGCCAGAACGCTTAACAATCGCAGCCAGTGCTACCCGGCATTGCCCTCTGACATACCGGGACAGATTGGTTTTATTACCATGCTGGTGGTGTATCTGACTCATGGGTGCCTTTTTGGAATGACGCAGCACGATAGAGTCATCTATGGCCAGATAAACCGGATTATCCCCAAACAGCTTTAGAAACAGGGCAGTCCACTGTCTCATCAGTTTAAGATAAGACCACTGACCGGTTTCAAGCCATTTATAAGGTAATCCCCTCGAAAAATAATTCTTTTCATAAGTAGAATTATCCATTAAATTATTAATGAGGAGAACCTACAATGAAGAAGTCCAGATTTACAGAATCCCAGAACATTGGCATTCTGAAAGAAGCTGAATCAGGCGTGCCAGTCACTGAATTATGTCGCACCCATGGTATGAGTGATGCTACCTTCTATAAACTGGCGGGCCAAATACGGCGGCATGGATGTTTCCATGATGAAACGCATGAAAGAACTGGAAGAAGAAAACCGCCGCTTAAAGAAGATGTATGCAGAAGAACGCTTAAAGGCTGAAATTATTCAGGAGGCCATGGCAAAAAAGTGGTAAAGCCATCCCATCGCAGGGAGATGGCTAAACAAGTAGTCAGTGACAGAGGAATATCCATCAGGCTGGCCTGTCGTATCTTTGATATTAGTGAAACCTGTTATTGTTATCAGGCAAAAAATTTACAGGAAAATGACAAAATTGCTGACTGGCTGCTGCGTTTGACGCAGGCTTATAAAAACCGGGGCTTTGGCTTATGCTTCCTGTATTTGCGTAATGTTAAAGGCTTTCCCTGGAACCATAAACGAGTATACCGTATTTATCGGGAGCTGGAATTAAACTTAAGGATAAAGCCTAAAAAACGATTAAAACGTAAAAAACCAGATAGCCTGGCGGTTCCAGAGCAAATCAATGATACCTGGTCGATGGATTTTATGCATGACCAGTTAAAAGACGGACGTAGCTTTCGTACCTTTAATATAATTGATGATTATAATCGAGAATGCCTGGGCATTGAAGTGGATTTATCATTACCGGCATTAAGAGTGATACGGACACTGGAACGCATTATTGAATGGCGAGGCAAGCCCAAAACCATTCGATGCGATAACGTGCCTGAGTACATAAGCCAGAAAGTGGTTGACCGGGCAAAGGCACAGGATATAAAACGACAATATATCCAGCCGTGTAATCCACAACAAAATGCTTATGTAGAGCGGTTTAATCGAACGGTACGCCATGAATGGTTAAATCAGTTTTTATTTAATTCTATAGAGCATGCACAGGAAACAGCAACATGCTGGAAATGGAGTTATAATAATGAACGACCCCATACGGCTATCGATGGAGTACTACCCAGGCAAAAATTGGTTTTAGCCGGTTAGAAAACAATTTAAACCGTCTTATCCACATACCCACAGGCCAGGCCTGTCAGTGAGAAAGACTGATCTTGGGCTGAAAAAAGACCAGCAGCTCATTATTTTCAAGAGCCTGTTTAAGTTCAGCAGCACCGTGGAATCAAAGCCGCTCATTAAAATTATCTGTGCCGGGCACTGTTTTTGAGATAGAAACCGTATCACTTCAATGCCGTCAATATCAGGCATCATCAGATCCAGCACAATGACATCAACACAGCCATTATACTGTTCCATAAACTGTCGGGAACTGGTGAACTGGCTGACCCCAAAGCCGCTTTGTTCTGCCACGTCACAGACTAGGGAACCCAGGTCGGCTTCATCATCAATAACCACCAGTTGAGGGGTATTCATGAGGCCTTCTTTTCATCCAGTACCAGACGAATGTGCTGGGCCAGTTCATAACCATTCATACCTCCGGGCATTTTCTGCTGTATACGTTTTATAGCCCAGATCATCGAGATAATGTCTGGCCAGCTGCAGTAATTCCGGTTCATCATCTACAATCAGCACGGTTTCATTGCCCCGTGGTAATTCGCCTTGATTAGAGTCCTGTTGTATTGCATGGTCTCTGGTGCTGCGCGGCAGATACATACGAATAGTGTTACCTGTGCCGGGTTCAGAATAGACTTTTATATAACCCTTATAATGTTTAACAAAGCCGTACACCATTGACATACCAAGGCCGGTTCCCTTGTCTTTGGGGTTGGTGGTAAAAAACGGCTCAAAAATGTGTTCCAGGGTGGCCTTGGTAGCAGTATCTACCCATTTCTGGGCTTTAGGTTCATTGGCAGTATGCTGTTTCAGGAAATCAAGATAGCCGATAACAACGCCCAGCTGATTATTAAAGTCATGGGCAATGCCGCCGGAGAGCTGACCAATGGCTTCCATTTTCTGTGAACGGCGTAAGGTGGCCTCGGTTTTTTTCTGTTCGGTGATGTCGGTTGAAACATCGCAGAGTGCATATATTATATATTGTTATTGTGATCGTAAAGGGGAAACTTGACAGAAAAATAGGTGTGAATTCCGTCATCCTGCGGTACCTGTTCTTCCAGGGGCTGAGTGTTTGTGGTACTTAGTTCAACCTGAATAATACCGTTTTAAGTCTGACATCAAGCCAGGTTTAAAGCGGCTGATTGTTCTGGTTTGATAAAATATCCCATCAAACCGGAAATAATTTTGAGCCACAAAAGCCGGAGCTTATTGAGGATCTTTCTTAAGTTATGACCAGCGGCCACCATAACCATATTAATGGCATCACCGACTGCACCTTTGAGGTAGCAGCGGTCTAAACGGCCATCGTTTTTCATATGACCGATTTCAGGCTCAATCGCACTGCGCCGTTTTAATGCCTTTTTAATACTTCGGGTAACGCCTCGCTTCTGACCTGAGATAAAAACTTTAGTGTCTTTTACTTCATGTCCACGATAACCCCGGTCAACAAAGCACTGTTCCGGCTGTACGGCTGTAAACTGTTTTATTTGTTCCAGTTGTGGCAGCAAGGTATGTCCATCATAAGGATTGCCCGGACAACTTTGAGCGCCAATAACAAAGCCTTCCTTGTTAGTTACCGTGATACTGGCTTTAACTCCAAATTCATAAGGCTTATGAGCTTTGCCTTTACTGATACACTCGACTTCCGGTGCATGTAAACTGTAAAGCTTGTTCTTACTGTGCTGCTCCTGCTCAATCAGTTTCTGAGCCTGTTTTAGAGCTACTTCAAACAATGACTGAATATCGACAGAATAATTGGGCAGTTGTCGTTCAATATCCCGTTTAACACGACCTAAACGGGATTTCAGTTTATTGTTCATTTTCTTCATGCGTTTAAATTGTTTTGCATAAGCATAACGACTGGCCATTAGTACATATTGCGGCCCAACCCGATTATAGTTCTGGCGCAGTTTAATACCGTGCTCTTTGGACAGTTTAACCAGGTTTTCTCTGGCTTTGTTCAGGAGCTTTGAATCGGTTGGAAAAGCGATGTTCTTTTCCTGTACGGTAGTATCTACCGTGACTTTCTTTAAACTGCCGGGCTTGATAGTTTTACTCTTTAGTCCGGCTTTAATGGTTTCAATCAGTAATTTTTCACTGCCTGATTTACCTGGCCGGTTACGCCATTTGGTCATGGTCGTAGGGTGTATGGGCATCTTATGCTGAAAGTATTCTTCACCACAAAAATACTGCCAGTACGGATTTTCTGTCCAGCCTTTTACTACCTGTTCATCTGATAAATCATGCAGGTGTTTCAGGTAATGCAATCCTGCAATCAATCGAGTGCGTATGGCAGGAGCAGCTTTAGTGGATACAAACAAAGCGCCCCATTCTTTATCAGGACTTTCCCGGTCTATGTGTTTTGATAACTTAATCAACTCATGGTTTATGTCCAGCATGTTTTCAAGGCGCATCCTGAACAGGTCTTCCTGAGGTATTTTTGGCTGTTTCTCTGGCTTCATTTTGGTCTGGAAATTTGCAAGGTAATAAGGCTTATTTTACCAAAAACCTGCAAATTTAACACCCATAATTCGCCAATATTTCTTTATAAATCAATGTGCTATGATTTATTCAGGTCGAACTATTTAATACCTTTTGATCATTTTTAGCAAATTCCTCGGCAAAGGCTTTTGGAAATAGATCAAAATCGGTTTTTCCTGCAATCTCCTCACGGGTAATATGAAACAGTTCTTCAAATTTCTGGTTGATAAAAGTAAAGCGTCCCTGAGTATCTTTGACATAAATCACGGAAGGTGAGTGATCCATAATAGCCTGCATGTCACGTTTGCTTCTGGCTGCCAGTTCCCGCAGTTGGTATTGTTCAGTGACATCATTAAATACCAGTACCATGCCCATTATTTCACCTGCTTTGTTACGAATAGGTGCTGAAGAGTCGGCAATCTGGTATTCGACGCCGGATCGGGAAATAAGCGTAGTATGGTTACTTAGATAAATGGTCTGACCAGTTGAAAGAACTTTTTCAACCGGATTTTCTATACTCTCCCGAGTGGTCGCATCAATAATGGGAAAAATGCTTTTTACAGACTGGCCGCAGGCTTTTTCATTGCTCCAGCCGGTAAGCTGGGAGGCAACCGGGTTCATGCGGGTAATATTGCCCAGAGCATCGGTGGTGATAACTGCATCGCCGATGCTGTTTAAAGTAATATCCAGATTTTTTTCCCGTTCCTTTAAGGACTCAACGGCCTGCTGACGTTCCCGGGCGGCATTTTCAAAGGCACTGGCCAGCAACTGCAGTTCGGGTATGTTTTTCCTTAAGAATGAGTGAGCAAAAACCCTATGTTTATCCCCTTGGGTTACATAAAGAAAAACAATGGGATTGTTGTGATCTTTGAGGGTTCGTAGCAGATTTGTGATACGCAGTTTATTGCCGTCAATAATATCCCGAACCAGTGCATCCCGTAAGGACTGGATAAGGGTACGGGCTAGAATTTTTTCTGAGTGGTGATGCAGATTTTGTTCTTGGTACTGAGTCAGGAAAAAATTAGCGGCGGTGCTGAAAATAATAATGATAAAAATCAGCAGGGATATGCGATGCGCCAGTCTCACAGTGCCTGCTCCTTTAAAAATCCCAGACGGATGGACCATTCCCGTAAGGTTCTGTAATCATCTTCCGAACTGGTAATAAACCCCTTGGGCATTTCGGTAAGCTCCCAATAGTATAGACTGGCACTGTCTTTACCCAGAGGTTCAAAGTCCAGTAAGGCCTGTTTGACTTTGATTAATGCCTGGGTAGGTACAGACTGGTTGGCCACAATGCCGCTGGAGGGATAAAAAGTGGAATGATAAATGATTTTTATAAAGCCTTCAGATTCCAGCTGGTAAGCCAGTTGAGCCTGCATGGCACAGACGTCAGCCCGGCCGGAAATTACGGCCTCTGAGCAGTTGTGGTGTGAGCCGGTATAGTCATAGGATGCCAGACTGGAGAGGGGGATATTGTTTTTCTGCAGGATAATACGGGGAATTAAGTGACCCTGGGTAGAGCCCCTGCTGCCGAAAGCCAGCCGTCAGCCTTTAATATCCTGCAGGTTGTAAATGGGGCTGTCGGGGTGCACCACAAAAACAGACTGATATTCTGCCCGGCCTTTAGAATTCAGCCCTCTGACTAGAGGAATGGCGCCATAGCGGGTCTGGGCGTAAAAAAAACTGATGGCGCCCATGGCGGCAAACTGAGTATGATTGCGGCCCAGTTCGTCGGTTGCAGTACTGCCTTTAGGAGTAAAGTGAATTTTAAAGCGATAGCCTGTTGCCTGTTCCAGATAATTTAAAAAAGGCAGATACTGGGCGGTATCTTCCTAGGGGCTGTTACGTAAATCAAAACCAAAGTAAAAAGTATCAGGGGCTCTTTCCTGGCTGGCTTTGGTCTGTAAGGCATGCAGCTGGCTGTCATTGAGGGTGTCATTATCATTAACAATCTGGACTGGGATTTTATTGGAAGAGTCACAGGCAGTGAGTGAAAACAACAGGATCGCAATAGCCAGGCTGGTCAGTATTGTTGTCCATCCCTGAAAAATAGTGTGCCTGTTACTGCTTAAGCCATTCATATACAGAAATTCTAGCAGAGAACTTTTAAAAAAAATATGGCATTGACGCGAAATGTATAAATCCTTTTTCTTGATGCAGATCAGGCAGGTTGAAGAAACATTAAAAGACCTTTAAAAATTAAGGTTATCTTAATAATTGCCTGTTAGCCTTTTTTAAACATCGGATAACAGGTTGATACTATGAGCAGTAATAATAAAACCGACATCAAGACTAACACCATAAATAAGGCACAGAGTTTTCATGAGGGTGAACAGGCGGCCCAGAAGCAGTGGCATACTGAAACCCTCTGGGATGAGCAGCGTAAACAGCGTCTGCTCTGGTCTGAAATTCCAGAACAATATCATGCAAAAATTGAGCAGGTACCATTTTTTTTCCTGGCAACCAGTAATAACCGAGGGGATTGTGACTGTTCATTTAAAGGCGGCGGGCCGGGACTGGTTAAGATAATTGACAGCCGACATTTTGCTTTTCCGGACTTTAATGGTAACGGAGCCTTTATGAGCCTAGGTAATATTATGCAGAACCCGCATGTCGGCTGTCTGTTTATTGATTTTTCCACCGGTGAGCGGCTGCGGGTTAACGGTCAGGCAAGTATCCATAGCCAGGATGACATCTGTGCCCTGTTTGAACCGCAGCCGGAGCGGGCTGTTCAGGTGGCTATTGAACAGGTAGTACCCAACTGCAAGGCGCATATACCCCATATGGAATTAACATCCTAAGGAGTCGATCATGAAAGACTATCAACTGGCCGTCAATCTGGAATGGACTAGTAAATGCAATGCCCGGTGTGTTATGTGTCCCCAGTCCCTGATTCAGAAGCCCCGTTTAATGACCCGGGAAATTTTGCATCAGGCACTGGAACGTATCAATGTACCGAGAGTGTTTCGCTGTGTTATTGCCGGTTATGGAGAACCGACAAGCCACCCGGATTTTAATTATTTTGTACAGCAGATTGGGCAGTATCCGGTACATTTTGATATGGTTAGCAATGGCCAGCTTCTGAATTGGGAGCGTCTGCAGCTTCTGGATGGCCGTATAGGCACTTTGATTATCTCTTTTTCAAGTGTTGAAAAGGCCGTTTATAATGCCGTGCATGTGGGTCTGGATCAGGAAAAAGTCATGCAGAATATTATTCTGGCTCAGCAAACCCTGCAGCAGACCCGGCTGGCCATCAGCCTGACACCCATGCATGAATGTCTGGATACTCTGCCGCAAACCATTGCCTGGTTAAAGCAGCAGGGTGTCGCACAGTTAACTATGTCACCAACCCTGTATAACCGGGGTACTGAGTCAGAACTGCATCTGGCAACACAGCGCCTGCGTCATATTATCAGTAAATACCGGCTGCATTCACAGGAACTGGATTTTGTGCCTTCCCTGACGGATATTGCCAGACAGTATTATAAAAATGATTTTAAATGCGTGGCACGCAATAGTGATCTGTTTATTACCTCCAGCGGTGATTACCTGTACTGTTACAACAATATCAGTCATCAGCACACAATTGGTCATGTTAAATTACACAGTGTGGATGATGTGCTGAAAGTCAGGGAAAAGTTGAGCCTGTTACCGGAATTGTGTAATGACTGTAATATGAAAAACCGTTACCGCCTGCCGGAGCTTATGAAAGCGGCAGGCGGTTATGTTAAAAACAATATGCGGTTCTGACTAACGCCGTCCACGAAATGAACGAGTCGGACGACTCATGCGCATACCGGAAGGTCGGCCCATATTCATGGCTGGTCTGGGCCGTACCGGCTCATCGGGGTTCTGGGGCTGGTCATGCGGCGGATGATAACAGCAGTCGTCATCGTCATAATAATAGTAGGGGTAGCCATAACCATAATAAATATTGGGGCTGGTGCTGTAACCTCCATACCCCCCGCCGGTACCGCAGCCGCTTAAGGACAGTAGTACCGCAGTCAGCAATAGTACAATAATCATCCGAATCGATTTTTTCATTATTATTTCTCCCCACCTTCTGACTCAACCGGCCAGCGTTGTATTAATAATAATGCTCCAGTGGTATCACTGATCAAAGCGGTATTGGGATTGCCAGGCTTTTCTGAAGGATCCATCCAGACAATACCGCCAGCCTCTTCCACTTGGTCGGCTAGTGCCTGCGGATCAGCAACACGGATAACCGGTATCCAGATCATGGGCTGGCTGTCATCCTCCAGGTGATGGACGCCGGCCCGCCACTTATCCTGGCTCAGTAAAACATCATATTGCTTACTATTGATCATGGCATCGTATTGCAGTACTTTCTGATAAAAGTCCCGGGTCTGCTGCGGCTTACTGGTCCAGATTTCATCCCATAACCATTCTCCAATAGCGGCTTTATGATCCTTCGGATCACCGCCTTTAGTTCGTAATAAGACCAGATCAGCATTATTGGGATCGCGGATTAAAACGGCCCGGCCACGCTGTTTCATGGTTCAGATTTCCTGGGTAGTATTAATTAGTTCAACCTGAATAATACCGTTTTAAGCCTGACATCAAGCCAGGTTTAAAGTAGCTGATTGCCCCGGTTTGATAAAAGACCCCATCAAACCGGAAATAATTTTGAGCCACAAAAGCCGGAGCTTATTGAGGATCTTTCTTAAGTTATGTCCAGCGGCTACCATAACCACATTAATGGCATCACCGACTGCACCTTTGAGGTAGCAGCGATCTAAACGGCCATCGTTTTTCATATGACCGATTTCAGGCTCAATCGCACTGCGCCGTTTTAATGCCTTTTTAATACTTCGGGTAACGCCTCGCTTCTGACCTGAGATAAAAACTTTAGTGTCTTTTACTTCATGTCCATGATAACCCCGGTCAACAAAGCACTGTTCCAGTTGTGGCAGTAGAGTGTGTCCATCATAAGGATTGCCCGGACAACTTTGAGCGCCAATAACAAAGCCTTCCTTGTTAGTTACCGCGATACTGGCTTTAACTCCAAATTCATAAGGCTTATGAGCTTTGCCTTTACTGATACACTCGACTTCCGGTGCATGTAAACTGTAAAGCTTGTTCTTACTGTGCTGCTCCTGCTCAATCAGTTTCTGAGCCTGTTCCAGTGCCACTTCAAACAATGACTGAATATCAACAGAATAGTTGGGCAGTTGTCGTTCAATATCCCGTTTAACACGACCTAAACGGGATTTCAGTTTATTGTTCATTTTCTTCATGCGTTTAAACTGTTTTGCATGAGCATAACGACTGGCCATTAGTACATATTGCGGCCTAACCCGATTATAGTTCTGGCGCAGTTTAATACCGTGCTCTTTGGACAGTTTAACCAGGTTTTCTCTGACTTTGTTCAGGAGCTTTGAATCGGTTGGAAAAGCGATGTTCTTTTCCTGTACGGTAGTATCTACCGTGACTTTCTTTAAACTGCCAGGCTTGATAGTTTTACTCTTTAGTCCGGCTTTAATGGTTTCAATCAGTAATTTTTCACTGCCTGATTTACCCAGCCGGTTACGCCATTTGGTCATGGTCGTAGGGTGTATAGGCATTTTATGCTGAAAGTATTCTTCACCACAAAAATACTGCCAGTACGGATTTTCTGTCCAGCCTTTTACTACCTGTTCATCTGATAAATCATGCAGGTGTTTCAGGTAATGCAATCCTGCAATCAATCGAGTGCGTATGGCAGGAGCACCTTTAGTGGATACAAACAGAGCACCCCATTCTTTATTAAGACTTTCCCAATCTATGTGTTTTGATAACTTAATCAACTCATGGTTTATGTCCAGCATGTTTTCAAGGCGCATCCTGAACAGGTCTTCCTGAGGTATTTTTGGCTGTTTCTTTGTTTGGCTTCATTTTGGTCTGGAAATTTGCAAGGTAATAAGGCTTATTTTACCAACAACCTGCAAATTTAACACCCATAATTCGCCAATATTTCCTTATAAATCAATGCGCTATGATTTATTCAGGTCGGACTAATTATTCAAGAAGCTGTTTAAGCTGACCGGTTTTCCTTCTCCAGGGGCTGGATTTTAACTGCAGGGCTTCGGATAAGTTTTCAGCCGTCTGTTTTGCCTGAGCATAATCGGTAAAGCTGCCGTAACTAAGTAACCTGAGATCTGGATAAGAACCCAGTCATTTACTTAAATACAGAGAGTTTTCATATCACTCTCATCTATTCTGATTGTCGGCTTGTCTTTTTTATGACAATAGGCAATCAGAGAACCAATAAGGTTCAACATAAAACCACTTACGCTTCTATGACGTGAATGTTCAATCTGTGTAATATTTTTTAGCTGCTCATTAACCGTTTCAATTATAAAACGTTTTTTCAGCATAATCTTATCCCACAATGCAATGGCACGTGGTTTCATGTTTCGTCTGACATTGCTAATAAGCCCGACATCCTGTTCAAACAGTTCATCACTTAAAAGACTGGAGACATAGCCTTTGTCACCATAAAGCTTTCCATATAAGTCTTTGGCCATTTCAGGAACCGGTTTTCTGTCATCTACATTACCGGCCGTCAATTTAGTGGCCAGTATTTCACCTTTATGATTAATGATCAGGTGAACTTTAAACCCATAGAACCACCCCATGGTCGATTTGCCTCGCTGAGCAACACCATCAAAGACTTTATGCCTGGGTATGCGAATGTTGTGGCATACTTTAATGCTGCTCGCATCAACAAAGGCAATTCCGGTTGGCTTTCCTTTGCAATGAGTAAAGTAAGCGCATAATGGCACCAGTACCGATGACATCACTCACAGGAAACGGGTATAGCTCAATAAATTTAGAAACTCTTTCCTAAGATGTTGATGCACATGGCATAAATAATAACTCTTAAAATCTTTGTAATGTGACTGATGAAAGTTAATCAGGATAGTCATCAGTTCACCGGGGCTCATTACACCTTGTCGTCTTCTCTTTTTATCACCGGATTCCAGCAGTGTTTTTTCCCATTCAGGATAAAAGAACTGGTTGAAATCATCGATATTACAATACAATTCATCTATAGTAGTCACTTGCCTGTTCCTTGTTCAAATTCATTTGATTTGGTCATTAAATGATCTGATCGAGAAACAGGCATTTAGTTCAATATTTTTTAGTTCTTATCCAGAATTCAGGTTAAGTACATAAAATAGTTTATTATTACGCTTAATTTTCAGTACATAGGTCTGCCTGTCCTGGTATTGATCAATCAGTTTGCGAATAGTATCAAAGTATTGGGCCTGAAGAATCTGAATAGTGTAATCATTATTATTCAGTTGCGCAAAGCGCTGGTTGTCCAGGTGGTTGATTGTCGGTGGCTGGTTTTTTATGACTGCCTGCAGAATGTCCCGCTGAAAGTTCTTTAAGACGTTTTGCCGCATCACTATTACCGGACTGTCGGGCTTTGCTGTACCAGTGCCGGGCCTGACTGATATTCTGTGTTATGTCATGACCGCCTTGGGCATAGATTTCACCCAGAACATACTGTGCCAAGGTACTGCCTTCTTCGGCAGGATCCAGCAGCAGTTTTCTGGCTTTGACCCAGTTCTTTTTAACACCCATACCCTGGTAATAGAAAAAGCCCAGATCGCGCATGGCATCCATATCATTTTGATCAGTGGCTTTCTCAAGCCAGCCCCCCTGCTCCAGATTAAGAGAGGTGCCGTGACCGGTCAGATAACGGGCGGCCAGAGCGTGCTGAGCCGGACCAAAACCGTTTTCTGCGGCACGGGCGTACCATTGGGTGGCCTTTTTGGGGTTAACCGGGGTGCCGATACCCCGGTCATAAAAATAAGCCAGCTGAAACTGGGCCTGCAGGTGATCCTGCTCAGCGGCACGACTGACCAGAACCAGAAACCAGAGCCTTTTCCGGTGATTTTTTAACGCCCAGTCCGGCATAATATTTAACGCCCAGATAATACTGGGCAGCGGGCAGGTTCTGTTTAATAGCGGCCTGAAAGTATTTTAAAGCGGTTTGAGGATCTTTTTTTACCCCCTTGCCCTGATCATAAAGCAGACCGATGGAATACTGTGCAGCAGGATTACCTTCCTGTGCCTGGGCTGCTGATAAACAGCATCAGCAGTAGCAATATAAATCCTATCTCTTTATAAAGGATTAATGATCCATGCCGGTAAAAAGTGTTGATAAGTTTGCAATTCACTGAAAATAGCACACTAATGGCCTGTATAATTTGCACTGGATTCAGTATAGTCATATTGGCTCTTATTGAATAGTCCCGCAAGGCGGTAATTGCCTGCATCAGGGACAGAAAATAACAAAAAAACCGGTAAATCCGGAATACGCTTAAGATAACGCTGGAAATTATGAATACGCCTTTACAGAATAATCCACTGCTGGACTTCAGCACCCTGCCTCGTTTTGGTCAGATAGAAGTTGAACATATTATCCCTGCCATAGAATATCTGCTGGCAGAAAACCGGACTAAATTGGCTCAACTGCTGGAGCAGAATCAGGGCTATTATACCTGGGACAACTTGTTAAAACCCCTGCAGGACATGGATGACCGGCTTAGCCGGGCATGGTCACCGGTCAGCCACCTTAATTCGGTAAAAAATTCTGAACCCTTGCGGGCGGCCCATGAACATTGTCTGCCTCTGCTCAGTGAGTACCATACCGAACTGGGTCAGAACAGCGAACTGTATAAAGCCATTAAATTTATTGCCGACAGTGAAGAATTTAATAGCCTCAGTGCTGCCCAGAAAAAAATTATTGAAAACAGTTTACGCGACTTTCACCTTTCCGGTATTGATCTGGATACCGCTAAACAGCAGCGTTATAAGGAAATTCGTCAGCAATTGTCCAAACTGCGTTCCAGTTATGAAAATAATGTACTGGATGCCACCAATGCCTGGAGCCGGCATATTAACGATCCGCAGCTGCTGGCCGGTCTGCCGGATTCAGCCCTGGCTATGGCGAAACAGACTGCGGAGCATGAAGACAAAGACGGCTGGGTGTTTAATCTGCAGTTTCCCAGCTATTTTGCCATTGTGACCCATGCGGACAACTGGGCAGTGCGGCAGGAATTTTATACTGCATACAGCACCCGTGCTTCCGATCAGGGGCCCGATGACGGGCGCTGGGACAATACCGAAAATATGGAAAAAATCATGCAGTTACGTCAGGAAATGGCGCATTTATTGGGCTTTAAAAACTATGCGGAATATTCCCTTGCTACTAAAATGGCTGAATCTACGGATGAGGTGATTGATTTTCTGCAGCAGCTTGCGGATCGTTCCCGGGATGATGCCCTGCAGGATATTGAACAGCTTAGACAGTATGCCTCGGAACATCTGGATATGGAGGAACTGGAAGCTTGGGATCTTAACTATGTGGCTGAAAAGCTGAAACATCATCAATACGAAATATCCCAGGAACTGCTGAAACCGTATTTTCCCGAACACCGGGTTATTGAAGGACTGTTTGCCATTGTAAAGCGCCTTTATGGTATTCGTATTGAAGAGGTAGCCGGGGTAGAAACCTGGCACCCCGATGTCAGTTTTTATGAAATTACCGATCAGAACGGTACCTTAAGGGGACAGTTTTATCTGGACTTATACGCCCGCCCGCAAAAACGCGGCGGTGCCTGGATGGATGAATGTATTGTGCGCCATGCGGATCAGGGTGTGGTGCAGATACCGGTGGCCTACCTGACCTGCAATCTGACGCCGCCCATTGGTGATGAACCGGCGCTGTTTACCCATGACGAAGTCACCACCCTGTTCCATGAATTCGGTCACGGCCTGCACCATATGCTGACCCAGGTGGATTATGCCGGGTTCTCCGGTATTAACGGTGTGCCCTGGGATGCAGTGGAACTACCCAGCCAGTTTATGGAAAACTGGTGCTGGGAAAAAGAGTCTCTGAACTTGGTGGCCTGTCATTATAAAACGGGTGAGGCTTTGCCTGATGAGCTGTTTGAAAAAATACAGGCAGCCAAAAACTTCCAGTCCGGTATGCAGATGATCCGGCAACTGGAATTCAGCCTGTTTGATTTTAAACTGCATATGAATTACCAGCTTAATGGTCAGCCGCAGGTACAGCAGACCCTGGACCAGGTGCGGGATCAGATATCGGTATTTAAGCCACCGCCTTTTAACCGTTTTCAGCACAGTTTTTCACATATTTTTGCCGGTGGCTATGCGGCGGGTTATTATAGCTATAAATGGGCGGAAGTATTATCGGCTGATGCATTCTCCCTGTTTGAGGAAAATGGTATATTTGACCGGGCAACTGGTGAAAAATTTATGCAGACTATTCTGGAAAAGGGCGGAGTGGAAGATCCTATGACTCTGTTTGTTCGCTTTCGCGGGCGTAAGCCGAAAATAGATGCCCTGTTAAGACACAGCGGTATCACGACATAATAATAACAATATCTAAGGGGTGTTTATGATACAGAATTTGGGGGTTGGTTGTTACTGTAGATCAAAACTGCATTATACATTGCTATTTGCTCTGCTTTTTGCTCTGTTATTATTGCCATTATCGGTATCAGCTGAATCTGAACAGTATTATGTCACCACCCACCTGCAAACCGGTCTGCATACCAAAGCGGCCATGGACAGTCCGGTGGTAAAACTGGTCACCGGAGGGGAAGCCATTGAGGTTTTGCAGGCGGGCAAGGAATTCAGCCAGGTGCAGTTAAACGACGGTACTAAAGGCTGGCTTTATTCCCAGTTTATTATCCCGGAAAAACCCGCCGAAGCCCGGGTTACCGAGCTTGAAAACCAGCTTGCCGATCTGCAGGAACAGCTTGGGGAGGAACACAGGCAGCCTGTAGCTAATATAAGTAATAATGAAACTGAACTGCAAAGCCAGCTTGAGGAATACCAAGCAACCATTGCCCGCCTGAAAGAAGAACTGAAAGCTTGGGAGCAACTGGATTTTCAGGACAGACAGGTCCAACAGGAACATGCTCTGCAGATCAACAGTCAGTTAAAACAGCGACTGAGCCAAATAGCCGCTTTGGCTACTGGTCAGAATGAAAGCAGTATCAAAATTCAGGTGAATGACGAAGTTCTGGAAGAAGAGCCGCCGCTGTTCAGTAAAAGCTGGTTTAAAAAAGAATACCTGCTAATTATTGTTATAGGCGGTGCAGGTTTTTTCCTGGGTATTCTGATTATGGATATCATAAACCGCAGACGTCATGGCGGCTATAGAATTTAGGTGTTATATGGAATTTGAATGAGACAAAAATAAGGAAGTAAAAAATTTAAAAAAACATGGTGTATCCTTTAATGAAGCAGCTACTGTTTTTGTAATGACCCGGATCATAGTGTTAATGAAGAACGGCTTCTGACATTTGGTATTTCCAGATTCAATCGATATCTTATTATTTCACATACAGAAAGAATGGGGAAAATGAGGATTATCAGTGCAAGGGAAATGCTTAAATCTGAAAGAAAAATATATGAAGAAGGTTAGTAATAAAATGAGAAAAGAATATGACCGAAAAGATCTGGGCGAAGGAATGCGTGGAAAATATTTAAAATCCTATCAGGAGGGTCACAATCTGGTGCTTTTAGAGCCGGAAGTGGCCAAAGCTTTTCCTAGTGAAAAGGCAGTAAATGAAGCTCTGCTTTCTTTAATTGAAGTTGCAAAAAATACTGCTCAGTTAAAAAAATAGTCCAGTTAATAAATATCAGGCATAAAAATACCGGGGCGGGATGAACCCCGGCTTGATTAAATAATCAAAGGAAATGTAATGATTAGGGAGTCTCTTGCTTCCACGAGACACCTATAGATAACTCGCTGCTGCTGTGTGCATTAAGTCATCTACTCATATAGACAGTGTAGTTCGAAATTGGTTCAATGCAATGAACAAATACTCATTTTTTTAATATTTTTTAAACTTTTCCGGTCTGAATTTTGGGCTGAGGGATTGATTTAAGTATTTATTTTTAAAGGTTTTTATGAAATACAAAGACTTGCGCGAATTTGTTGACAAACTAGAAGAGATAGGTGAACTAAAGCGCATAAAACACCCTGTTGATCCCAATCTGGAAATGACAGAAATTGCCGATCGGGTGCTCAGAGCCGAAGGCCCGGCGCTGTTATTTGAAAACCCTGTGGGTCATTTTGTGCCGGTACTGGCTAATTTATTCGGCACACCCCGTCGGGTTGCCCTGGGTATGGGGGAAGATAATGTCTCAGCTTTGCGTGAAATAGGTCAGTTACTGGCCTTTTTAAAAGAGCCTAAACCACCTAAAGGCTTTAAAGCTGCCCTGCAGACCCTGCCTATGTACCGCAAGGTACTGGATATGTCACCTAAAGTAGTTAAACGGGCACCCTGTCAGAAGGTTGTCTGGGAAGGTGATGAGGTGGATTTAAATAAGCTGCCCATCCAGACCTGCTGGCCGGAAGATGCCGGCCCCTTAATTACCTGGGGGCTGGTAGTAACACGGGGACCGAATAAGGACCGGCAGAACCTGGGTATTTACCGTCAGCAGGTGATTGCTAAAAACAAGGTAATTATGCGCTGGCTGGCTCACCGTGGTGGTTCCCTGGATTATCGGGAGTGGCAGGAACAGCATCCGGGCGAACGCTTTCCGGTTTCCGTGGCTCTGGGTACTGATCCGGCCACTATTCTGGCGGCAGTTACTCCCGTACCCGATGCTCTTTCAGAATATGCCTTTGCTGGTTTACTGCGCGGCTGCAAAACCGAACTGGTTAAATCCATTGGTAATGATCTGCAGGTGCCTGCAAGCAGTGAAATTGTCCTTGAAGGTTACCTGGAACCGGGTGATGAGGCGCCGGAAGGGCCGTTCGGAGATCATACGGGTTATTATAATGAAGTAGACAGCTTCCCGGTATTTACCATTGAACGTATCACCTTGCGTAAAGATCCCATTTATCACAGTACCTATACCGGCCGCCCACCTGATGAACCGGCGGTGCTAGGTGTGGCTCTCAATGAGGTGTTTGTACCTATTCTGCAAAAGCAGTTTCCGGAAATTGCGGACTTTTATCTGCCCCCGGAAGGCTGTTCTTACCGGATGGCTGTAGTCAGTATGAA
The DNA here is from genome assembly GCA_963584105.1 of Alviniconcha strummeri. NCBI lineage: Eukaryota > Metazoa > Mollusca > Gastropoda > Provannidae > Alviniconcha > Alviniconcha strummeri. The sequence continues at coordinate 27,712,390 of OY757544.1, read as the reverse complement.
AAAACAGTATCCCGGTCATGCAAAACGCGTGATGTTCGGGGTCTGGTCATTTTTACGTCAGTTTATGTACACCAAGTTTGTTATTGTCTGTGATGATGATGTGAATGTGCGCGACTGGAATGATGTGATCTGGGCTATGACTACCCGTATGGATCCGGCACGGGATACCCTTCTGGTGGAAAATACTCCCATTGACTATCTGGACTTTGCCTCGCCGGTATCGGGTCTGGGCTCAAAAATGGGTATGGACGCCACCAGTAAATGGCAGGGTGAAACCACCCGGGAATGGGGGCGACCGATTATCAAAGATGAGGCAATTGTTAAAAAAGTGGATGAAATGTGGGATAAATTAGGAATAAAACTATGAAAATAAAACGGTGTCTGTGCCTGCTTATGTCAGTCATGTTATTGGCCGGCAATGCTTCTGCTGTTGAGCTGACCGATTCGCAGGGCGGCTATAAATCGAAACTAATGGATGGTCGTATGTATGATGACCGCGGCAAATACATCGGTATGATCACTAAACGAGGCCGTATGTATGATAAAGACGGCCATTTTATCGGCCAGATCCGCGGCCAGACCCTTTTAAATGCAGATGGCAGCAGCCGCGGTTTTATTCGTGACGGCAAATTATACGGGCCTGATGGTGAATACCGCGGACAGATTAAGTGCTGAATAGCCCTAAATGCGGAATAGCTGATTAGTCATTTAAAATCTGCCAGATTTTGGGAAACAGATCGCTGACAATCATTCCGTTTTTACCATCAATTGCAGCTAGGTCACTGGCCTTGGCGTGCAGGCAGACACCCACCTAGGCGGCATCGGATACTGAAAGCCCCTGTCCCAGTAAGGCCGCCATAATACCGGTGAGGCAGTCGCCCATACCGGCACCTTTGAGAATAAAAGTACCGTGGTACTTCTCTTTTAAAGAGCGGATCATATTAAATCGATCGGTATTTTCATCGGGACATTCAGAGTTGTATTTCAACAACCGCCAGGCCTCACCAAAATGCGGGGTATAAATAATATCCGGATTGTGGATCACCACATTATGCTTAGCCATAATATTCAGAGCATCGGCATCTACCACGCAGTAAATTGGCGGACTGTCATCGGGCAGGTGTTTCAGGTAGTGGGTTATTTTATCCAGCAGGGCTATGCCCCACTGCTGAGTACCCAGTTCCGGGCCGATAGCAATGGCATTGGCCTTTTCCAGTAAAGGCTCCAGTTCATCAGGATGCTCTATACCATGTACCATTAATTCCGGCCTGGAGCCGGTAATGGCGCTGACATTTTCCTTGCGGGTGGCAATACTGACCAGCCTGGCACCGCTGCGTAAGGCGGCTTCACCGGCAATACGGCAGGCACCGCCCATACCGTAGTCACCGCCGATGATCAGAATATGACCATTATCCCCTTTATGGCTAACAGGGCTGCGGCAGGGTAATTTGTCGCCCACATCCGCCCATTCCATTAATATCGCACTATGCTCAACCTTATTGTATAAGGATTCATCCACTCCCAGAGTAGAAAAATGAATTTTGCCGCAGTAATGCCGGGCCTGTGCGGTGTACATACCCTGTTTTTGAGCAATAAAAGTGACCGTATTATTGGCCTTGACTGCAATACCGTGGACAGAGCCGGTATTGGCATACAGGCCGGAGGGGATATCAACGGATAATACTGGAGTGCCGGCGTTATTAATGGCCGCTATAGTGTCATACCACTCGTTTTCCAGAGTACGATCCAGGCCGGTGCCGATAAGGGCATCTACAATCAGGTCAGTAGCCTGAAAATGCACCTCTTCCATAGAATCAATACTGCCGCCGCAGCTTAGCCAGTCACGCCAGCACATAGCCGTCACCGGCATTATTTCCGGCACCGCAGAAAATGGTAATGTGTTCTATACGGGGATAATTACGGTTAATAAAATCCAGCAGACGTTCGGCCGCACGGGTCATCAGCTGGTAGCTATTGTCTACCAACCCTTCCTCAACCATCAGCTCATCCAGCCTGCGTACGGCCTCTTTGGTATAACAATAATGGATATAGTTATACCGGTCATGGTTATCGTGCTGCGGCTGGGTGGCCAGATAACATTCGGCACGGGAGGCCTTCCCGTCAGAGTCGCTGCTAATTGGGCTGTCGCTATAAGAAGATTGCCTGTAGTTCATTGAGATATCGAAGCCCCCGTTCGGTTGGTTTGATATGGTGCAGTTCCCACTCAATTAAATCCAGTTCCACGGCTTTTTGCAGCCCTGCTGCTATCTGATTAATGGCAAGGCCGGTGTGCAGGGCAAAGATTTCAGTGTCAAAGCCGTCCACCAGGCGTGAAGCATTAAGCATAAATTCAAAGCCGATATCCTTTCTGGATAAACGTTCTTCCCCTCCAATCATAATGGAATTCTGAGCTTTTTCCAAATAAGAGGCCGGATGCTTCACTTTCCAGTGCCGGGTAATGCTCTGTCTGGATGCATCGGATATCTTGCCATGGGCACCGGCACCAATACCCATATAGTCGCCGAACTGCCAGTAATTAAGGTTATGGCGGCTGTGCTGGCCGGGTTTGCTATAGGCTGAAATTTCATAATGATACAGTCCATGGTCACGCAGTAACTGCTGACATTCAAGTTGCATATCCCAGGCCAGATCATCATCCGGTAACCAGGGCGGTTGGCTGGCAAACAGGGTATTAGGCTCCAGAGTCAGCTGATAGTGAGACAGATGAGCGGTATCAAAATCCAGAGCCTGCTGTACATCGTCAAGCGCCTGCTGCAGGCTTTGTCCCGGCAGAGCATACATCAGATCCAGGTTAATATTGTCAAACCCGCCTTCCTGTGCCCGGTTAATGGCCTGTTTGGCCTGTAGAGAATTATGGATGCGTCCTATCCGCTGCAGCAGTGCATTATCAAAGCTCTGAATGCCCATGGACAGCCGGGTAATGCCGGCCTGCCTGAAGGCAGTAAATTTATCCTGATCCACGGTACCGGGATTGGCTTCCATGGTGATCTCAGCCATAGGCGGCAGATTAAGCAGTGCCTTGATATGGCTTATTAATTCATGCAGTGCATCAGGATGGATCAGACTGGGGGTGCCGCCGCCGATAAACACGGTATGAACTGTTCGGCCCCAGATAGATGGCAGTTCCTGCTGTAAATCCTGTAATAAGGCTTTAACATAGGCCATGTCGCGCTCTTTATCGCCCTGTTTATTACTTAGCTCGCTGTTATTGGCGGTGGCATAGGAGTTAAAATCGCAATAGGGGCATTTTTTTGCGCACCAAGGGTAGTGGATGTACAGAGAAAGAGGAGGCAATGTGGTAAAATTTAGCATCTGTTTATTTTATGATAGATTTTGGTTGGGGGGATATGTTTTTTGCTGTCCGGTAAACCGTATTCTGAGGCGGACTACAATGTGAACTAACAACCAATAATAAACAAAACATGCAAATAAGTTTTACTAAAATGCACGGCCTCGGTAATGACTTTGTTGTTATTGATGCCATTAATCAGACCATAGAACTGACACCGGAGCAGGTGCGCTTTATTGCGGATCGGCGCTTTGGTGTGGGTTGTGATCAATTATTGCTGGTGGAAGCAACACAGACGGATGGGGTGGATTTTAAATACCGGATTTTTAATGCCGACGGCAGTGAGGTGGAGCAATGCGGGAACGGGGCGCGGTGTTTTGCGCGTTTTGTGTATGAAAAAAAATTAACAGATAAAAAGACCATTGTGGTGGAAACCTATAGTGGTATTATAACTCTGACGATTACCGATGATGATCAGGTGACTGTTGATATGGGGCAGCCGGATTTTGAGCCGGGTGTTCTGCCCTTTGTGCCTTCAGAGGATGATTCTGTGGCCGATAATCGCTATACTCTGACTATTGAACAGTCTAATCGTACCGAAACAGTGGAATTTTCCGCTGTGTCTATGGGTAATCCTCATATTACCCTTAAAGTTGAGGATATTGACCGGTTTCCGGTCATCGAAACAGGTACTATACTGGAATCCCATCCGGCATTCCCTAACCGGGTAAATGTCGGCTTTATGCAGGTTCTGGACAGGGCGCATATCCGCCTTAGAGTGTTTGAACGAGGGTCCGGAGAGACTCTGGCCTGTGGTACCGGGGCCTGTGCGGCCGTGGCAAACGGGATATCACGCGGCTGGCTCGATGAGCAGGTCGAAGTGATGCTGCCGGCAGGCAGTCTGCATATCCACTGGCAGAATAAAGAACATAATTTGATGATGACTGGCCTGGCCAGTTTTGTTTATGAAGGTCAAATAGAAATATGAATTCAACCGCAGCACCGCAAGATGAACTTACTAATCGCTCTGAAACCACACCCGTGGATGAAGAACAGATTACTATTGAGTATTTAAAGTCACATCCTGATTTTTTTAACCACCATGCCGCTCTAATGGCCGACTTAACAGTTCCTCATGCCAGCGGCTCGGCCGTATCGCTGATCGAACGTCAGGTGGATATTCTGCGTGATCAGAACCGTCAGCAGAAAGCTCAGCTGGCTGAGTTAATTGATATTGCCAGAGATAATGAAAAATCTAACCTCAAAATACATAAACTGACCCTATCCCTGCTGGACTGTCAGGAAATCGATGCCTGTGAAGTGGTTCTCGATGAACATCTGGGCAATGAGTTTTCTGTGGATGCCCTGTCATTAAAGTTGTTTAGTGAACCGCAGGCGGATCAGCCGGAGCATCTGTTTATTGAGCTAGGCACTACCCTGGCCGTAGAGCTGGAAAAACTGCTGAATTTGCGTAAACCCATGTGCGGCTTTTTTAAGACCCTGCCTCTTGAAGAATTATTTGAAGAAAAAGTGGAATTCATTGCATCATTAGCGGTGCTGCCGTTATTTGTGGAAAAAAATAACTGCTTTGGCGCCCTGGTTCTGGGCAGTAATAATATCCGGCGTTTTAATACGGATATGGGTACGGTTTTTCTGGAACGGCTGGCTGAAACATTGAGCTATGTCTTGCATCGTTTTATTAAATAAAAAATAATGCAGCAGACAGTCGACGATTTTCTGGACTACCTGAAAACAGAACGTCAACTGTCGCATAATACCCTTATCAGTTACCGGCGGGATCTCTTTCAGGCTCAGGACTATTTTAAAGATAAGGATATTAAGCACTGGGAGCAATTAAACAGCCATCAGATCCGTGCCTGGGTCGCCTACCAGCATCGAACCGGTCATTCCGGTAAAACCCTTCAACGCCAACTATCCTCACTGCGGTGCTTATTTGAATACCTTATCCGTGAGCAAAAAATCAAACATAATCCGGTTAAAGGGATACCAGCCCCTAAAAGTGGTCGCAAGCTGCCTAAAGCACCGGATATTGAACAACTTGATCAGTTGCTGACAGAAACTGATCAAGATGTTTACCATACCCGTGACCGGGCCATGTTTGAACTGCTGTACTCCTCCGGCCTGCGTCTGTCAGAACTGGTTAGTATTAATCTGCACGATATTAAACGCCGGGAACAGCAGCTAAGAGTCACCGGTAAGGGCAACAAGGAAAGAGATCTGCCGGTAGGCCGTAAGGCGCTGGAAGCACTGGAAAAATGGCTTAAAGTGCGCAGCAAACTGGCCAAAGCCGATGAACCAGCCTTATTTGTATCCCGCTTTGGTACCCGCATTACACCGCGTGCAGTACAGCAAAAACTAGAACAACTGGCCATTGAACAGGGACTGCCCATACATCTGCATCCCCACATGCTGCGTCATTCATTTGCCAGCCATATACTGGAATCTAGCGGTAATTTACGTGCGGTTCAGGAATTACTGGGCCATGCAGATATTTCAACCACACAAGTCTATACCCATCTGGATTTCCAACACCTAGCGGAAGTGTATGACAAGGCTCATCCCAGAGCTAGGAAAAAAAGACATAAAATCGGATAAAACAGTCTGGAAATAGTCAGACTATAATATCCACTTGTGCAAGTTTTGCGTATTTGTAAATTAAAAAGCATAAAGATTATGTCTTTAATGCTGTTGATTCTATTGTTATTCCTTGTAGAAATGCGGATGGCTCTGTCGTTTTGTTTCTAGACTGTAATTGCAATGTAGTTATACTTTGTATGAATGAGTTGAAATTTACTTGGGACGAAATTAAAGCCTTAAAAAATTAAAAAAAGCATGGAATTACCTTTGAAGAGGCAAAAACAGTGTTTTTTGACGATAATGGCCGTTTAATCCCTGATCCTGACCATTCTGATGATGAAGAGCGGTTTGTATTGCTTGGCCAAAGCTCTGAATTAAGACTTTTACTGGTTTGTCATTGCTATAGGACAAAAGATGAAGAAATCAGGATCATTTCAGCACGCAAAGCCAATAAATTTGAACAAAAGCAGTATAAAGGGTTTTTAAGATGAGAGATAATTAACCTGAATTCTGGATAAGAACTAAAAAATATTGAACTAAATGCCTGTTTCTCGATCAGCTCATTTAATGACCAAATCAAATGAATTTGAACAAGGAACAGGCAAGTGACTACTATAGATGAATTGTATTGTAATATCGATGATTTCAACCAGTTCTTTTATCCTGAATGGGAAAAAACACTGCTGGAATCCGGTGATAAAAAGAGAAGACGACAAGGTGTAATGAGCCCCGGTGAACTGATGACTATCCTGATTAACTTTCATCAGTCACATTACAAAGATTTTAAGAGTTATTATTTATGCCATGTGCATCAACATCTTAGGAAAGAGTTTCCAAATTTATTGAGCTATAGCCGTTTCCTGTGAGTGATGTCATCGGTACTGGTGCCATTATGCGCTTACTTTACTCATTGCAAAGGAAAGCCCACCGGAATTGCCTTTGTTGATGCGAGCAGCATTAAAGTATGCCAAAACATTCGCATACCCAGGCATAAAGTCTTTGATGGTGTTGCTCAGCGAGGCAAATCGACCATGGGGTGGTTCTATGGGTTTAAAGTTCACCTGATCATTAATCATAAAGGTGAAATACTGGGCACTAAATTGACGGCCGGTAATGTAGATGACAGAAAACCGGTTCCTGAAATGGCCAAAGACTTATATGGAAAGCTTTATGGTGACAAAGACTATGTCTCCAGTCTTTTAAGTGATGAACTGTTTGAACAGGATGTCGGGCTTATTACCAATGTCAGACGAAACATGAAACCACGTGCCATTGTATTGTGGGATAAGATTATGCTGAAAAAACGTTTTATAATTGAAACGGTTAATGATCAGCTAAAAAATATTACACAGATTGAACATTCACGTCATAGAAGCGTAAGTGGTTTTATGTTGAACCTTATTGGTTCTCTGATTGCCTATTGTCATAAAAAAGACAAGCCGACAATCAGAATAGATGAGAGTGATATGAAAACTCTCTGTATTTAGGTAAATGACTGGGTTCTTATCCAGATCTCAGGTTAATTATAACTTTTCAGAGTCCATTCCATACGTTGCTGAGATCCCATATTTCCTGCCAGCATTAAACCACTATTTAGTCCGACCTGAATAAATTATAGCACATTGATTTATAAGGAAATATTGGCGAATTGTGGGTGTTAAATTTGCAGGTTGTTGGTAAAATAAGCCTTATTACCTTGCAAATTTCCAGACCAGAATGAAGCCAGAGAAACAGCCAAAAATACCTCAGGAAGACCTGTTCAGGATGCGCCTTGAAAATATGCTGGACATAAACCATGAGTTGATTAAGTTATCAAAACACATAGACCGGGAAAGTCCTGATAAAGAATGGGGCGCTCTGTTTGTATCCACTAAAGGTGCTCCTGCCATACGCACTTGATTGATTGCAGGATTGCATTACCTGAAACACCTTCATGATTTATCAGATGAACAGGTAGTAAAAGGCTGGACAGAAAATCCGTACTGGCAGTATTTCTGTGGTGAAGAATACTTTCAGCATAAGATGCCAATACACCCTACGACCATGACCAAATGGCGTAACCGGCCGGGTAAGTCAGGCAGTGAAAAATTACTGATTGAAACCATTAAAGCCGGACTAAAGAGTAAAACCATAAAGCCCGGCAGTTTAAAGAAAGTCACGGTAGATACTACCGTACAGGAAAAGAACATCGCTTTTCCAACCGATTCAAAGCTCCTGAACAAAGCCAGAGAAAACCTGGTTAAGCAAAACAGTTTAAACGCATGAAGAAAATGAACAATAAACTGAAATCCCGTTTAGGTCGTGTTAAACGGGATATTGAACGACAACTGCCCAACTATTCTGTTGATATTCAGTCTCTGTTTGAAGTGGCACTGGAACAGGCTCAGAAACTGATTGAGCAGGAGCAGCACAGTAAGAACAAGCTTTACAGTTTACATGCTCCTGAAGTCGAGTGTATCAGTAAAGGCAAAGTTCATAAGCCTTATGAATTTGGAGTTAAAGCCAGTATCGCGGTAACCAACAAGGAAGGCTTTGTTATTGGTGCTCAAAGCTGTCCGGGCAATCCTTATGATGGACACACTCTACTGCCACAACTGGAACAGATAAAACAGTTTACAGCCGTACAACCGGAACAATGCTTTGTTGACCGGGGTTATCATGGACATGAAGTAAAAGACACTAAAGTTTTTATCTCAGGTCAGAAGCGAGGCGTTACCCGAAGTATTAAAAAGGCATTAAAACGGCGCAGTGCGATTGAGTCTGAAATCGGTCATATGAAAAATGATGGCCGTTTAGATCGCTGCTACCTCAAAGGTGCAGTCGGTGATGCCATTAATGTGGTTATGGTAGCCGCTGGACATAACTTAAGAAAGCTCCTCAATAAGCTCCGGCTTTTGTGGCTCAAAATTATTTCCGGTTTGATGGGATATTTTATCAAACCAGAACAATCAGCTGCTTTAAACCTGGCTTGATGTCAGGCTTAAAACGGTATTATTCAGGTTGAACTATTTACGGCAATGTGAAAATTAATAATTGGCTGGCCGGCCTTTTCACGCTGTATATTCAGGGTAGTGATTAGCCGCTGAATTAACAGAGCATAGGAAATAGCCTGAAAGGTGTGGTGTTCGGTCTGTTCAGGCACTCCAAACACCAGCATAATGCAATCACCGATATATTTATCAACATGACCGCTGTAGATCTGGCCTGCTTGGGCGATATAGGAAAAATATTCATTAAGGATCTGGGTCAGTTTACCCGGCTCCATGGTTTTGGACATTTCGGTAAAGCCTATCATATCAACAAACAGTACACTGGCATCAATTTGCTGTCCGCCCAGGTTAATGTTCTCCAGGTTATTCAGTACTTCCTGGGCTACCTGAGGAGAAACATAGCGGGAAAAGGCTTTTTCAACTGATTCTTTTTTAACAGACCGTCAGCCATCATATTGAGTGACTCCATTAAAATACCAAATTCATCATTACGCCGTTCATCAAAACGAACCTTATAATTGCCCCTGGAAATGGCATCACTGGCAGTAACCAGCTCTTCAATGGGTCTGGACAGGCGTTTACCCAGGAAAAAAGCAAATAAAATTGTCAAAATAATCAGTACTATGGTTGTCAGGATTATGGTGTACATGGTTTTAATGCGTGCCTGAGTAAACAGGCTTTGATCAAAAGTCAGTACCACATAACCTATGGTCACATTGTTATAAATGACATGACCCATAAAAGAAAGATTATTGTCCCATTGCAATGATGATATTTGCTTATAATTTGTCGGGAAAGCGGTTAATGGCGGGTAGAGTTCCCTTACTGCTGATGGGCTGTTTTTCATTGGAATAAAAGGTAATGCCCTGAATTTCCGTATGCCGTGAAAGGTTTTTAACCAGTACATCCAGATCTAGGGTATCAGAAGTGAGGTAGGATTCGGTTGCTGAGGTGGCCAGCTGACGGATAAGAATATCGGCATAGGAGTACATCTGCTTTTCAAGCAGCTGATTCTGATCACGGATGATCAGTGCGGCCAGTGCCAGCATCCCGGTAACGATCAGCACTATCATGGAGATGGCCAGTTTGTAGGCATAAGGAAAATTAACTTTTCGCATGGTTTTCCTTATCAGAAGAATAACGCATAATGAGTAATCTTTTATCTAAGATTATTATAGTTAAGCCTTGATTTTATTATATGTAAACCTTATTTCACAATAATTAAAAAAGCAGGTAGGTTATTTTGGAACAATATAGAGGTACAACAATTCTTTCTGTACGCCGGGGTAACCAGGTGATTATCGGTGGTGATGGACAGGTTTCCTTGGGTAATACCATTATGAAAGGCAATGCCCGTAAGGTGCGTCGGCTGTTTCATGACAAGGTGATTGCCGGGTTTGCCGGCGGTACTGCTGATGCTTTTACCCTGTTTGAGCGTTTTGAAGCCAAACTGGAGAAGCATCGCGGCCAGCTGGTACGTTCAGCGGTGGAACTGGCGAAAGACTGGCGGACTGAACAGTCTTTAAGAAAGCTTGAAGCTCTGCTGGCGGTCGCTGATAAGGATGCCTCCCTGATTATTACCGGAAATGGTGATGTTATTGAGCCGGAAGAAGGCCTGATAGCCATTGGCTCCGGTGGTCCTTATGCCCAGTCAGCGGCACGTGCCCTGCTGGATAATACTGAGCTCAGTGCCCGGGAAATTGTACAGAAAGGTCTGACCATAGCCGGTGACATCTGTATTTATACCAACCACAATCAAACTATTGAAACACTGGATTTAGACCAGTAATTAGCCTTATTGATAGCCAGATAAGTATTAAGCAGGAGCAGAAAGAATCAATGTCTCAGATGACACCCAGAGAAATTGTACAGGAACTGGATAAACACATTATCGGTCAGGCCGATGCCAAGCGTGCCGTCGCTATTGCCCTGCGTAACCGCTGGCGCAGAAGTCAGGTGGAAGAACCACTGTGCAGTGAAATTACCCCCAAGAATATTTTAATGATAGGCCCGACCGGGGTAGGAAAAACCGAAATAGCCCGCCGTCTGGCCCGTCTGGCCAATGCCCCTTTTATTAAAATTGAAGCCACCAAGTTCACCGAAGTGGGATATGTAGGCCGTGATGTGGAGTCAATTATCCGTGATCTGGTGGATGTCTCCATTAAAATGACCCGTGAACAGGCTACCGCCAAAGTTCAGCATCGGGCTCTGGATGCGGCTGAAGACCGGGTACTGGACATTTTATTGCCCCCGGCACGGGGTGCCGATGAGTGGAATGCTGATGCCATGCCATCAGACAGTGAAAATGCGACCCGCCAGAAGTTTCGTAAGATGCTGCGGGAAGGTAAGCTTGATGAAAAAGAAATTGAAGTTGATCTTAAGGCGCCCAGCGTCGGAGTTGAAATTATGGCACCTCCCGGTATGGAGGAAATGACCAGCCAGTTACAGGGTATGTTCCAGAATCTGGACGGCGGTGGAAAAACCAAACGCAGTAAAATGGCCATTAAAGATGCTATGAAGGTACTGACTGAGGAAGAAGCTGGCAAACTGGTTAATGAAGAAGAAGTGAAACAGCAGGCGGTCAACAATGTGGAACAGAACGGCATAGTATTTCTGGATGAAATTGACAAAATTGCCACCCGCAGTGAAGGCCGCGGTCCGGAAGTCTCCCGTGAGGGTGTACAGCGTGACCTACTGCCGCTGGTTGAAGGCAGCACCGTTTCCACCAAGTTTGGTATGATTAAAACCGATCATATTCTGTTTATCTGCTCAGGAGCCTTTCACCTGAGCAAGCCGTCGGATCTGATTCCGGAACTGCAGGGCCGTCTGCCTATACGGGTGGAGCTCAATGCTCTGGATGTGAAGGACTTCAGCCGAATTCTGGTTGAACCGGATGCCTCCCTGACGGAGCAGTACCGGGCCTTAATGGAAACCGAAGGCCTGAAGCTGGAATTTGAACACAGTGCCATTGAGCGTATTGCAGAAGTGGCCTTTACCGTGAATGAGTCCACCGAAAATATCGGTGCCCGGCGTCTGCATACCATTATGGAACGCCTGCTGGAATCCATTTCTTTTGAAGCTTCAGATACCAGTGACGAAGTGCTGGTGATTGACGGTGCTTATGTGGATAAACAATTAGGCGACCTGGCGATTAATGAAGATTTATCGCGTTATATTTTATAAATTATTTAACCTGATTAATCTTTATCAGGTAAACAAAGGTAACAAAGTATGTCAGAAACCACCAATACCCCTACACCAACAGAGATAAACTTTCATCAAAAATCCCGCGAACTGGACGTCGCTTTTGATGACGGCTCCCGCTTTGCCTTCAGCAGTGAATTTTTAAGAGTCCACTCCCCTTCTGCGGAAGTTCGCGGTCATGCACCGGGTGAGGAAAAATTACAGGTTGGTAAGGAAAACGTCAATATTGAGTCACTGGAGCCGGTTGGTAACTATGCTATTAAAATTACCTTTACCGATGGCCATGACAGCGGTATTTTCTCCTGGGAACTGCTGTATGACTATGGCAAAAACCAGGAAAAAATGTGGCCGACCTACCTGGAAAAACTTAAAGAAGCTGGCCACGAACGTAAAATCAACTAATATCCCCTCATCCGAACCTTCTCCCATTGGGAGAAGATGCTCAGTTTATTGATTGAATTTTAGCCGCATAGATATTGATCAAGAAAAATCCGAATTTTTTTCACTCTTAAAGCCAGCAATGGTAGTATTAGCGTTTAATAATTTGTAGCGGTTCAGGACTGTCTGATATGAACGGGCTACTGATAAACATTTCTACCCAGGAGAGCTTCTATGTCGGCAGGTGAACATCCCAAGCCTTTGAATATAACCGAACGGCGTACCACCATTGAGGAGTACCCCCGGTTTTGTGAAGAAGAAAAAGAACGCCGTATGAATTCCGAT